>OX424573.1:107580485-107760485 GCA_949152435.1 Gastracanthus pulcherrimus
TCATAATTGTATTATAATAATCAGATAAGATCTTTCATTCTTTAGATAGACTGTGTAATTTTGAGTATTTTTCTTTGTGGCACTTTCTATTTTCAGGCTGATTAGAAACCATACAGAATATTAACTTTTCTGCACATTAATGAGTCAAGGTTTAGTCTTATAAAATGCCATAAAAAGGTTTATACATTTAAACAAAGTTAGTAAATTATTATAAAACAATACTAGTCATAATACGTAGAATTTTGTGTTATACGCATAATATTCTATTATATTTCTAACATAATTACTAATATACTTTCTTTTCAGATTTATATATATATAATATATATATATAAGCTTTATGTAACAGATTATTATGAAAACAGGAATTAAAATATATTTATTGATTCATAAGAGTATTTTAGACATACCTGGATTTTAATAGACTCATGTTTTAAATTAATTTCAGTCATAATCATGATTTTAGTCTTTGCGCATACCATAAATACTCAAATAAAACATAAACTTAAAGTTTAAGTATACTATATTGACAGTATATAATGTAAAAATTCTAATTAAATTGTTTGGAGAAGTACTAAGGCTGTAAATATGATTACGTTTCATTCAATTTTTACTAAAATCCCATTTTCTCAGCTACCGCTCAGCTGCGTAACCTATCTTGATGTTACGCTTCCAAAAAATTTGAGCATATTGCTTGTGATTATACCCAAAAATAATGGGGATCACAATTTGATTTTAGTCCCTAAAAGTTTAGTGTATAAATAAGTTATGTCAAAATTTATTGTTATTTAAAAAATTTTATTAAATTTTTTTTGGTTCAGAGAACATATTTATGTTTAAGTTACATTAAGCAAATTTAAAAATCTAATCCATGATTTATCCAACGTTTTAAATTAGCAAAGTGGTATACAAAGGCTACAATGGATAGAGCAATCGTCTTAAAAGTGGTATTAGCTATACTGACAGGGGAGTGCATAACCTCCGGGAATCGAGTTTTGGTCAGACATCGGGAGAAGATTTCTGATACTCAAAAATGAAGTCTAGCATCCGTAATTCATTCCAGTGGACCCTTACAATCGACATATGATGTAATTTACTTGAAGTATGCGTTATTATAATAAAAAGGGTACCTCTTCTTCATTTGTACCATCAAATTTTGTCACTCTGGTCTATTTAGCATTAATTAATTATTTCAATATTCACTCCAAGGGTTAGTTCTATACTTTACCGAATTTAGTTATAACAAAAGGGTGCCACGTAAAGCGCGGCTAGCCTAGCATGAAATCTATCCACGAGGAGGTTCCGTGATACAGGAAACCAGGATGAATTCTTTAACTACTAAATAATGATACTATGATTTAACAAATTTAAATACCTAGGATTTATTCATATATACACAAAAGGGTCGCTAATTATTTACAGATATAGTTACAAAGTTACAAAGTTAACGGTCGCTTTCCCAAAATGGTTACGTAAACCCGCCCACGCCGCTTATACGACCGAATCACCCCGTTTTTCCCGAACTAATAAATATTCATATAATTCCTTAATGCACCCGCTTTCGCGTCTTTCTCCCGTTATCACTCAATTATCCCCTGTATCGACGTAATCATATTAACCCTTTTTATCGATGCAATTCGCACACTCAACGATCGTCCTATTATGCCGCTCTATAAATCCAATTTGCTCAGGTGCTCTTGGTGTAAAGTATCCAGATTTAATAGACTTACTTAGAAGAAAATCGATTATCTTTTTATTTAAAAATTCTTTACCGTGATCAGTTCTAATAAATTTTATTTCATGACCATCAGCTAATGCATCAACATAACATTTTTTTATAGCATTAATTACTTCAGATTTTTCATTAACAAAATATACGTTGCTATATCTAGAAAAATCGTCTTTTAACAGAAGAAAATACGAGTAATTTGCACCTCCGATCGAACTTAGTTTCATTTTTCCGCATAAATCAGCGTGAAAAATCTCACCTGGGAAACTCGCTCTAACAGCTTCGCTTTTCGGAAATGGATTTCTGTTTTGTTTTCCAAGAGTGCAACTTGTGCAAAATGGATCTCGTTTTTCAATGTTCGAGACATACAAACCATCTACGCATGAACTAGAAATAATTTCACGCAACGTTTGAAAATTTACATATCCTAATTTTTCGTGCCACTCCATAAGTGAGCTACTCGTGATAACATTCGCTTCAGTATGCTCATTCACAGGTAGAAGATTTAATTTGTACAGTCTCTCATTTTCTCTCAATCCATTCGCCAAATATCGACCATTTTTACTCAGTATTACATGTTTACCACCTTCGATAAATGTAACACGTATCATTCTGTCAGACACTCTACCAATCGAAATAAGATTTTTCTTTAGCATCGGAACATAGCGAACATTTGTAATTGTATGTACAGTATATGTGCAATCAGTATTTTTAACCTTGAAATTTACATCACCGATGCCCGTAGAGGTCATAGAATGTCCGTCTCCCACTACAACTTTATTTTGATCATGATTAAACAATTTTAAATTTGTAAACCATTCGCACCAATATGACATATGAACAGCCCCACCTGAATTTGCGAACCATATATCATTCTCTTCTACCGTGTTTAGTTTATTTTGAACATTAAACAGCTGAGCGATTTGGACAGAAGTCGATTGCTCGCTTAACATAGATTCGCCTTGTTTTCTATTTTTAAAATACGCTTGCTTTTTCCTACAATTGCGTACCCAATGTCCCGGCTTCTTACAGAAATGTTCCACGCTTAATGCTATTTTCAGCAAACCAATTGTTATTGCCGAATGGCTTACGCTTGCAGCTGCGCGTACTCGCCGTCCTTTCTCAAATTCAGTACGGATTCTTCATTTATCAAGTGATCCGTTAGATTTTCCAATGTTTGTTTATCCTTGGCTATCGTGTACCATGCCGTGCATATGTTATCGTACCTTTCAGACAGGCCAGACAATATTTCGCGATAACTACCGCGGGCTTTTGCTCCATTTGCAGATCCTTGAGTCGCTGCGCAAACACCACAATTTTTGCAACTTGATCAGCCATCGTGCTCTGATTCAGCCATTGTTTCTCGTATCATTGTCACCTTTGCCTCAGTGGTGCTCGAATTTTCTTGATTTTCAAGATCAGACACGTCATCCAATCCTTCAAAACGCTTTTCCACTTCGCACAATTGTTCAACACAACTCTGGGCCCATAACCTTTTATTATAAATTATTTAGTGTGTAATGAACAATTGGGACTTGACTGGATGGTGACAAGGAAAAAATAATCTTGCAAATACAGCACTATATATTTGGTACTATATTGTACATATAACACAGCAATATTTATAATATTAAAGACAGGCGAGAAAATAAACAAATTCCGGCCGGTTAGATCAGGCGACCAAAGAGTCTCGTCAATTGCACTCCGTACAGCTCAAGAGTACTGAGCTATCTGCCTAGTAGTCGGGATTTGTACATGTTTGCGATAAATACGAGCGTTCCAGTTACGTAAGCGCGAATAAAGTGTAGCCTCACTGCATACAGTCGTCTCGTCGTATACGCACCATTGTGTACCTGCGAGAAATATGAAATTGCTTACTGGAACTCAGTATATTTCAACAATTGTGAATAATGAGGGGGATGCTGTACTCGAAAACATTTAATGAGCGGATTTAGCAGGAGAGCCTAATATCAGGATGAATGGCGCTTCATTACGCATAGATACAATAAATCTTACAGTTGGTATGGAGGAGATCACTGTTACCATCGGATCATTACCAACAGAATTGAGAGAACCTACTATTGCTATGAGGATCAACAGTGTTATTGACGGATCATTACCGTCAGAGTTGAGAGATATACGGGTAATATGCGATTGACATACAGAGGTTAGATGTGCCCGAAGAATCGTCTGATGACGACTCTTCAACAGATGATGCAATATCAAATGATAGCACTGATGATGATGACGATTGTAAGTATATCGAATATACTTGATATTTTACTAAAATATAGATGCAATAAGTACAATTCTAATTTTAGGTAGCCAGTTACAGGAAGGTGGTGATGGTAGTCATAGTCTTGGTGCTGGGGTAAGTAGAACTGGGTATCGGTGTATCTTGATACACCAGGAATCGTCACGATTTTATCGACGTTTTCAGATGAGAGGACAGGAATCACTGATTTCCATAGTACAAATACACTACAGAATTCCATACACTACACAATGCAAAGATCCACATCTGGTTAGAGGGCGATATGGAAAAACTATATAGAGATGTGTGAGAATGAGAGTCCTACCGATTACATAGGATTATACATACATTCAGAACGATTTCGTCAACGACCCGCGTTGGTCTCTTTTAGGTTAGTGAGCGATTTAAGACCATCTAACTTGCTCGATATACTATCTAGCATTGCGCAAAGCAATAATAGCCGTGAAATAGAAGATACTTTAAAAATAAATGTTAATATCATCTCAGTGCCTGAAGGACGCTAACGGGTAAACCTACATCAGAGATGGTTTTCAAAACATCAATTTTAAATATTAAGAATACAGACAATCTCTGCATTTCACGTTACTTAGTTTGAGAATATGTACACGCTATTCTAGGTCATATTCACCTGCGGATTTTTGCAGATAAAGTGTGTAACATGGCATTTTGTTACGTTTGTCCTTTATAAATCTTGCTCAGCACTTTACCGAATTTTCTATTAATAACGGGTACCGGGTAAAGCGCGGCTAGCCCTGCACGAGCCGTAACGCAGAGGAAGTTCCGTGAGGCGAAAATCAGGATAATTACTTCTACAAATTAATGACACAAATTTATAATTTAAGGACCTAAGCTTAATTTAATTACTAATTTCACCGATGGTCGCAAATTTACAATTATCTCGTACAAATACCGGTCGGTATTCAAGATGGCTACACTAGCCCTCGTGCGCGTCTCCCATGATGACCAGATCACCACGTTTTCCCGAGCTTTTCCCTACTATCGCGTAACCCTCTTTTACTACGTTAATTTCTCGTAATTTTCGAGCTTGCCCTGCCGCGCACTGATTCGAAAGTCGATGTCACGCCACCAACGCATTTACGCAGTCTCCTCCGATCGCATGGCGACATTTTATATATATATATATTGACCGATTCTTTGCAAATGCCGAGGGATGCTCGACAATTATAGTCCAACTCACCGTCGTTTAACTGTAGTCGCCGCACCGGGAAGTCTCGAGGTCGCTGCCTCGTAGTCGCTATTAAATCACGAACTCTCGCGTTGCCCGAGAAGTCGCCTCTGGTTTTCCTTTAGTGCGCGTCTCGCGAATCTCCCGCGGGGCCCAGGAAGTCCTGTCGGTTTCTCGTAACGCACCCCTTTCTAACTATCGCCAAACTACCTACTACAAATTTCAACTATTATATGATTATAATTCACGGCCTTGCAAATCGTAATAAGTGCGGTCGCGATGTACACCTGCAGGCTACGACGGGCGGGCAGTAAATCCCCCAAGATCGGAGAGGGCGGAAATCTCCTCCGAATTTCGGCTCTTCTTTATGCCTTCAGCCCACACACTTGTTGCTTCCGCCCTTAGCTTCTCGTTGATTGGCCTTGATTTTCCTTAAATGTGAAAATCAATGCTAAGTCTGCGGCAATTTGAGTCGCTATCGGTCATTGGTCCGCTCCGCGATTGCGGCCCTACCCGCGAAGCGCGGGCAATATGAATTGCTAAATATACACGCGCGGTAACCCAGCATGTATATCTATATCGGGCGCTTTCGGTTTTGTCGCCGCAGGACCATCACAGTTGGCAGCGGTCACGTGCGCGCGCCGGCCTACACTACGGTACACCGACAGCTTCAGGCGGCTCGCGGCACGGCGGCTGCTAGCTCTCCCATGCTGTCGACAGCCGCGTCGGTATCTCTCTCTCTCTCTCTCTCTCTCTCTCTCTCTCTCTCTCTCTCTCACTTTCGCGGCTACAGCCGAAGTGGTGTGCCTCGAGGAAGCTGCCGCTGCTGCTGTGAATCCTGTCTCTTCCCGCGTCTGCGTGCATCGGGAGAGAGGACGGTTCGCGCGCGCGCGTGTGTGTGTGTGCGGGCAGTGGCTTATCGTCCTCGAGAGGCGAGGGAGAAACAGCAAGCGAGAGGGAGAGAGAGGGTCGCGCGTACAGCGTGCGATGGTGTAGGTGCCGTGTGTGTGTGTGTATAGGGCTCGTCGTCGGTGCTCGCTCCGACCAGTACTCTGCGGCGAGATCAGCTGGTGCCGTCGGTGTAGATGTGTGCGTATATGTGACGGTCCGATGTTTGCCTCGGCCGCGACTCTCCTTCTCCTCATTCCCTCAACAAATAACAATAACAATTCCCCCCTATTAATAACGATAACAATTTAATAAAATGCTCGGCTCTGGTGACGGGTGATTCGGTCGTGATTGACTACCCGTGTTTTAATAACATTGGGGCGCATAATACACGTCACAAGTGAGATAAAATAAAATATCGCACCCGTAAATATCTAAATGAGGAGGTTAGAAAACTGTAATGTTTAATTGCTCTGTCAAAGAGAAACCTTTGTGATAGTAAAAAAAATTTTGTGATTTCTTTCTTAACTTGTAAATATATTATAGGCCTTGGGGATTCCGAATACACTAGTCTTAAGGGGTCTACCCTAATTAGACGCGCAAAAAAATGACTATTTTCACGATTCTTTTTCATTGTTTTAAATTAGAAATATTAATATGTGAAGTATGAGGCTTGATAAATACAATCTTGAAATACATGAAAAAAATTTTTTTTTATTAATTTTTTTTGTTTTTTATCGTATAAAAATGGAGGCCAAAAAATATCCAAAAAAAAGATGAGTGCGCCCTGTTGATGAAATCTCCGGAGTGGATTATCTGAAACAAAAAAAAAAAAATTTAGATTCAGTAAGGTAATGACTATGTCGCATATCATACGATTTTTTATTTTTTCAAAATTGGCAAAATGACGGCCATATTTCGAAAAGTAACGAAAAATCACCTTTTTTTCATAATTTTTTTTTTAAAACCAAGTTAAACTAAAAATTTCAAAAATCGTATGATAGGCGACATAGCTATCATCATAAAGAATATGTGGTAAAAATTTGGTAAGGATTGATGCAGTAGTTTCCAAGATTTTTTCAACAAGCCGTACAAAAATGTCATTTTGAGAAAAATGCGTTCAAAGTTTTTTTAACGAAAAAACGTGAAAATTTCTTACCTACGCTTAATCAGCGATGCCTGCACCGTACATTATGCCTTCAGTTTCTTCATAATGTACCGTCTCATCCAAAATACGTACGCGCGTTAGATTTCGCTCAGCTACGAACTGCTCGGCGATATTGCCGATTTTGACGCCCATCACATCCAATATTTTCAATATTGGCTTCAATCCTTCATTGAAAATACACGCAGCTGTTTGACACGCGATTTCAATAGTTTTTTTCCCACTAAAGATGTGTTTAGGAACCATCGACCAGACGCAGTTGTTGAAAGACTCGTTGTTATTTTGCGTGTTGCCGCCGAGGCACCTTTCAAGAAGTTCTTGTTTTGTCAAATCCTCGTAGATTGGTTTGAGAACTTCTTGAACATCTTCAGCGAGAGCAGGAGGATGTTTAAATTGTCGAACGGTGTTGTTTTCCACAGCTTTCTTATATTTACACCAGGATTCAGAACAGTATGAATGCGGTGGCTTGCTGTCGGTTGAAATCTTATGATAAAATCCTGCCCAGATCTCCCTGCGCATTTCTTCCACGGAATCAGGATGCCGTTGAATTGCTAAACCGTAATTTTTCGACAGTTCTTTCATTAATTTTATCGTTAAATCTTGAGTTTTAACAACAGGAACTTTTTTACGCTGGTTTTTCTTTTTTTAGTGACAACTTTTTTTGCTGGAGTTTTTTTCTCGTCCTTCTTTGCAGCTTTTTTTGCTGGAGTTTTTTCCTCGTCCTTCTTTGCAGCTTTTCTTGCCTGTATAAGATTTTTTTAGCTTCACTAGCACGTTTGAAAATTCTTTTTGCGACGTGTAACACACACTCTAACTTTTTAACGATCACTCCTTCACCATACGGGTGTGTATCGAGCAGTATTTTGAAAGTCTTCGTGTTACCGTCGCCGATGTAAAAACCATAACGCACAGAAAATTTTTCGAGAGATTCCAAAAACATTTGACATATACCGTCGACTTCTATTTTTCCGGCACTACCTGAGTGATTAGCACTGCAATTTTTTTGGTGCACTTCGTACCATGCTGCATATTCAATCGTGTCCTCTGTTCCTTTTCTTCTTTCACATCCTTTGCAGTAGCTTGATTTGATAACGACGTTCGCAACTTTTTTACTGTGTTTATATATCAAAGAAACTATGCCAACAAGAGAAGAAAATCATCTTTTTTGCCAGGAACCGTCTCCTGAAACGGTTAAAATATCTTCGGGTTCTCCGTGCTGAGCATTTAGGAGTTTTTCTTCTCTAACAGCCTTTAGCATCACTATATCGAAAACACTTTTCACAGCGATAGAGACCGAATAGATAATATGATAATAAACGGAGGAACTCATTCCAGATCCATGTTCCATTAGGCCAATAAACATGTTTATACCATTCCATCCAATACCAATCAATCGCATAACAAACACAAGGCGACGGTTGACTTCGTATCCAGTCGCAATCATCGGACAGGAATTAATATATTTTTCTCCACACTCACAAGTAACACAAATTTTAAAACCGAGTCCTCGCTGTCCATACTTAGTAAATGTAACATCGTTATTGCACACTTTACATTTCAAAAACTGTTGTAACGAAGAAAAAACCAGGTAAAAATGTATGATGCTGTACCCTAACGTTTGATCTACAGGCACTTCGAAACTCGTATCTTTCGACTTGTTCAGCTTCTCTGCAGATGCACTAGCATGACTTGTGTTTGCCTCATGGGCATTTGGAAGAACTCCATGAAATTTACGTTTTTTCGCTTTCGAACCTGGACGTCTCCAGTTTTGTTTTTGATGGATAGTTTTCTTGTCCATCTCGGCAATCACGAGCACAGATGTTTACGCTTACAGATTTCAAACACGACTAATATAGGTTGCTACTTGCTTGAAATTCAAAGATACAGGTATCTTTCAAAAAATAAGGGGTCACGAATGAATAGATTTGAGTAGGGATAGTATATACACGAAAGGTTTCAGCTGCTCACGTAAACAAAGACAGGTAGACGATACCGCTCCGAACGGTCACTATTAGCGCGCTCAGGTAACTAAGTAAAAGTCCCTCAAAAGTACACTTAGACTGCTCGGATCTTTATGAAAATTTAATATGATACTTTCAAATATCTATACTTTCGAAAAATGGAATAAAAAAAATCGATTTTTTGAAAATTGCAATTAGGGTAGACCCCTTAAATAATATCTGTATGTGTGTGCATGTGTGTGTGTGTGCGTGCGTGCGTTCGTGCATGTGTGTGATACGTGTGTGTGTATATATGGGTGCGTGCGTGTATGTGTGTGAGTGTGTATGTGTGTGTGATTTTATGGCCATTCATCAATATTTAATAATTTTCAAATTTCAGTTTCTTGTAGTGAATTTTTTACAGAATAAAGTACTCATAAAATCATGCATGTTAAACAATTTCAAATAAGTCGATATTAAGTTGTTATACTGCGTAATAAGTCTTTTGTTCAACATTTATTACTCGAAAACTATAGAATAGAAGTCAGTGAAATTTTTACTGAATATTTGTTTCATGTACAGGTATAATAATTTTTAGGTAATAAGATTTTTTGCTTTCTGAATAAAAAAATAAAGTATAAAAAAATGCATTTTTTTGGACAACAATGATTTGAGTAATACGTTATGTAATGCCTTGAAAATTTCAGAGTATATTTGCTAGATGTCACGTTATTCGCTGACTATTTGTTAGCCTAGTTCGTTCATAATCTTCAGAAATATTAGAGATTATTCAATTTAAAAAATACTTTTTCATCCCGTATATCACAACATCTTTAAGTATGTTATTATAGTCATGCTTTTTCTTGGATATATTAAGTATTATTATATATTGTAACGAAATGAAGGCCATGTACCGTCGTGGGTTCGCACTATAGGCGACGCGCGCGCAGCAGGGTAGTTACCCAAAGAGAACGGGACTGGGGGCGCGGCGCTGGCCACACTGACGCCTCGAGCGCGTCACTATCGATTAGCAGTTCGATCCGCACGCGTCAACGCCGTTAAGTCTCGTCGTCATCTTCCCGCGTAAAAACGAGTGCACGCGGAGCAACCGGTTGCCGCGACGCCGCATTGCGAGTGGAGTGCGTACGCAGATATCTCCCCACTGTGCTGTGAGTGTGGAGGCGCATCCTACAAGCAGCCAGAGTAGAGTGGAGGAGAAGGAGAAGCGAAGCGGAGAAGGGCGAGACGAGAGGACGTGCTAGCGTCGGCTGCGAGGGAGATAGAGAGGGAGAGAGACAGAGATAGAGTGATCGTCCTCGAGGCACATATAGATAAGGTAAAGGCTAGCCCGCGCGTTTAGAATCGTATAAACCGCGAGCGGTGTACAGGGCTGCTCACCGTGGGCACCGCGTCCTAGAGTACACCGAGGTGCCGTGACACCAAGCGCGCGTACGGCCCATCGTGAGGGCAACGCGTCCAGCGGCGAACGAGCTGGGCGCGCACCGTCGCTTGGTCTGCGCGATTGTTAATCCATTATTGTTAAATTCGTTGTTATTATTTGTTAAACCATTATTGTTAAATTCGTTGTTATTATTTGTTAATCGCTTTGTAGTATTAGTTAATTTATAGTTGAATATAGTTTATTTTGTTATTAAAAGTTACACTCGCGTGAGTCAAATTTCCCCACGACCCGCCTGCTCCACGACCGAGTTAGGCAAACGCGAAAAGCCGTTATATTGGCACGTTGCGACAATTAGCTTTTCGCGCTTTCGCGCTCCTTGCAGATCGCGAAAACTCGTGCGTCGAGGTGACTCTGCACGGAGCTGAATCCACCGGGGTTCAGCGAACTTTGCAGCAGGACGGCCAGAGCAGCGGCAGCAAGGCAGAAGCTCAGCGGCGTTACGCCGCTGGCTTACTCCAGGTAGGAGCAATAGTGGACGCCAGCACGCGTCGCGTGCTCCGCAAGCTAACGAACAAAGCTAACGAACAGCAGCTCGGCCGACGGCTTATTAGCCACGGACAATTGTTATTAACAATTGTCCCACCTGTTACAGATGGCGCCCTTCCGATATTACTCACACAGTTAATTAATAATTAACGGAAAATATTTAAACATTTTTAAGAAGTATTAATTATTTTAAAACCACTTATAAAATTTTAATTGAACGTGTAAGCAGGCCAAGCACGCGTACGCGAATCGAGCGAAAGAGCGGCACACCGAATTGTACAAAAGTGTGTGCGAGGTAGGTGATCAGAGAGCGCGAATAAATAAATATTAAATAAGATTATTTTTGCTCTGACTAAAATATCGGAAATAGTTTAATAATAATTACTTAACAATTTTCGATTATAACTAATGATCAGGCCAAGCAAAAGCGAAATAATTATTTAAGGCGAGTCAGAGCAAAAATAACTAATCACGGCGGAGAAGTGTGTGTGGAAAATAGTAGAGTAGCGCGGCTGCGCAGTGAGCAGTAAGATTAGTCGACTCAACAGCAAGTGTACGAGAACAGGGCCGTACGTACGCGGCACAGGAGCCACGCTTCTACAATATTTTTTTTTGAATTTCTTTTTCAAGATTAACTTCAAAGAGAAATTATTGTTTATTAACCATTAATAAACAATAATTTCAAAAACCTTTTTTTTTAATTTTTAATTTGTTTTTTGATTTTTTTTTATTTCCATATTTTCTGAATTTTTGAATTTTGAATTTTTTTTTTTTGGATTTTATTTTGAATGGTATATATTTTCTAAGCTTTTAAATTATTGAAGTTTTAAATTTTCAGATTTTTCGATATTTTTTTGGATTTTGGAAATTTCTGGACATTTGGATTTTCGAATTTTTGGAAAATTTCTTGGGTTTATTTTTGAGGGTTTCGGATTCTTTTAGGAGTTTTGAGGCTTTAAATTTTAAGGTTTTCAAAGTTTTTAAATTTTTAAAATTTTCGAATTTTTGAATTTTTGAGGATTTTTCGAGGTTTTTGAAGTTTTCAAAACCTTTTAAACTTTTTTTTTTCTGAGATTTTCGAATCGTCAGTGGTTTGAATTTTTGACGGTTCGAATTTCCAAGGTTTTTGGAATAATTCGAAGTAGCAGTTTTTAAATTTTTTTTTTCTTTTTGGTTTCTCCCCCAAAAACATCATAACAGAAAAATTGAGGGAAACAAAGGCTGAACTCATTTTTCGTTTCGAAGATTTTTGCGTCAAATCCCATACACACTTCTAACTTGCAAAACGAGATTTGAACCCGGTCACTCGAAGTTACCGGGTCAAAACGAAAGTTGAGAAAATCAATTAAAGTCACCGGTTTGAAGCGAGATTCGAACCCGAATACTCGCATATATCGAAATAGGAAAAAGAATCCCGTGATTAGTTAAGAAAATAGTACAAAGACGATCTTGCGAAACAAAACGCACCGAGAAAAGCGTAACAAAGATCAGTCTGACACTCTGCTCAAACCGAGAAAGATTTAATTGCGAAATTTTTCTCGGACCTTAGGTGTATAATATACTTGCAGACACTTGCGAATAAAAGCGAAATTGAAAATGTCGTGTGGCGAGAAACATATAGGTAATTGCGAGCGAAGTCAGCAACCTATAGAAGATTAGATTGGCTATTCAGAAATGTCCAGCACAACAGAGACAGCTGTAGAAACGTGGCTCACGGAACTGAGTGGTCAGCAGCTAAACGAAACACTCTCTCAGTTGAAGATGACCACAGAGGGCAATTACTTCGCACAGGCATATCGTCTGCAGAAATGGTTGCTCGGCAACTACACAGCCAACGATTTCGTGGAACAAGACGATGAAGAGGGCGACACCATCAGTGTCAGAGCACGACGCAGGCGTCAGTTCATCGACGAAACAATAGCGGCCGATATTCAAGACGGCACGCAGACAGGCCAGGCAAACGCGCACAGCCTGGCAAATCTGATCACAGACACGAACGTTCTCAGAAACCTTGAACTGTCGCTTCGTGGGCCTCCAGAGGTCAACGACACAACACCAACAACCAACGAGACAACAGCCGACGAACAAACGATGGAGTCGGCCACACAGCCACTTGAGCAGATGATTACACTAGTGTCAGCACAAGGAACCGAATTCCAAATACCACAGGATATATCGTTCGTATTGGCAGAACTGCTCACACAGGTCAAGTTGCTTCAACAGAAAGTAGACACCCTGAAGCGAGAGCAGATTCTATCAAGTACAAGGAACGAGGAAACCAGACGCCCGGGACATGTGAATTTCCAAGACACGTTCACAATACACGGTGATACGCATCTGGGCGACTCTCGTGCTACAACGGCGCCACCTACTACGGTACGCAGCGCCTGGGAGGGGGCAGATAGTCGAAGAACGACTATAAGCGATAACCATCAGCGGCCAAGAGATCAACCAGATGTGAGTAGAAGTGGCAATCCTGGAAACACTTCAAGCCCAAGATTCGCACCAGGAAGTTTGGACGGAACGTCTAGGTTCGGTTTGAATAAAGATGTATGGCAAATAGTAAGAAAATGGAACGTCAGGTTCTCTGGCAGCAAGAACCAGAGTATAGACGCATTCCTGGCGCGGATCGAGGATTGCAACGCATTGAGCAATCTAAGGGGCGATGAGCTTCTGGCAATGCTGTGTGAACTCTTCACAGACAACGCAGGGACGTGGTATAGAAATAACCGAACGAAGTGGCGGGCTTGGAATGACTTCACCACGTCAGCCAGGCGATGGTATGGTACAAGTCGTCAATACCAACGGAGACTATGGAATGAAGCCATCCTAAGGACACAAGGACCAGATGAACTGGTCCGAGACTACCTCACGTGCCTTATCGGCATAATGAACAAATTATCCCCGAGTCTTGAGTCTTGAGATCAGGCCCGACCCAGAAAAAATTGAGGTAGTACTGAACTACCCCGCTCCCAAGGATCCGAAGCAGCTGAGAAGATTCTTGGGAATGTCATCCTGGTACAGGAGATTCATGAAAGATTATGCCACCGTAGCCCAGCCTCTAACGAAATTACTGAAGAAGAGTCAAAAGTATCAATGGCTAGAAGATCAACAGTACGCATTTGAGAGATCAAAGGCGTTGATTGCCTCGGCTCCAGTACTTCAGAGCCATCTACCGGATAAGCAATTCGTTGTAAACACGGATGCGAGTGACACCGGGATCGGCGCGGTGCTCCTACAGGAAACGGAGGGGGGCGAGAGGGTACTGGAATTCGCCAGCCGAACCTTAAATTCGGCTGAGCAGAATTACAGCGTTCCGGAACGAGAATGTCTAGCGGTAGTACGGGTCATAGACAAGTTCCGTATGGGAGACAACCGACGCCGCCTGGGACCGCAAAGCGTACGCGCGATGAGGAGGCCAAAGACTCCGTGCAGAAAGAGTTGTTGCGAGCTTGGCACGCGAGAATGGAAAGGCTACACGAATTGCATCAGCAGTCAGCGTTACGCTCAGTGACTGAGCGGGCCAGGCAGGCGAAGTACTACGACGCTGGGCGCAGAGAAGAAACCTTTCTGCTTGGCGACATAGTATGGAGAAGGAACAGAGTACTCTCCTCGGCGGCCCAGGGCATAACGGCGAAACTAGCGCCGAAATATGCAGGTCCATACATCGTGATCGGTATCCTCGGCGCCAATTCATTTCGGTTGTTTGGTCCGAACGGGCAAGTCGAGGAACTGGTCCAAGTCGAGGATATGAAGCCCTTCGTCCCCGGGGAAGATCCAGCGGAACCTGGACAGAAAGAAGAAAGAAGAACACGAGAAGAGAAGGATCGCCCGGTAGGGGACTCAGAAGCGTCGGATCAATCGCCACTGCCTATCGAGAGCGTACGTGAGACGATCCCAACGGGGGTAATTGGCGATGCGACGCAGACCGACGATAGCGTGCGAGATGCGGCTCCAGCGGGGGCAACACTGGCGGATGACGACGGCGACCAACGATCGAAGCCATAACGCGGTCGTCCGCGTAAAGCAGTATATGTTGTCAAAACGGCGAAAGCCGCAACCAAACCGAAGAAGGCACCGCGCGAAATCGAACCTACTAAGCGCCCGCGAGGTCGACCGAAGGGATCTAGTAAGAATCGTAATCAGAACTTGCCGGCACCCACCTCACCGCGTCGCACGAGAAGCAAGCGCGACATGCCCTACCAGGGCTAACATCAGAACTGTTCCCTTCTTTCAGATGGAGGCTTCACAGGAGGACGTCGAGAAGATCACCGCCGCCATACTTAACCTACAGCTCGGGGAAATGGTCGAATGGGTAGTGCAGGCCGCACTACACGTGTTCGACCAGCGGTTGAGCGAGCTGGAGGGAGAACGGTGACGACGAGAGGAGGCCAGAGCCTCCGTATCAATAGAAGAGTTGGAGGAGGACGAAGTCGAAGCGCGGTTCAGGTCACCTGGAGTGCCATCTTCCCCTAGCTTGGGAGAACGCCCGTCAACGCCGGACAGGTTCGCCATCCCATTGAGGGTGCCGACCCGGGAGGTAGCCTCCCAGACGGAGCTAGAGGTCCAGCATGCCGCTGCGGCCTCCACTTCGCCGCCACGCAGTGTTGGACCCGACCGGGAGGTAAGTGAGGCCCAGCATGCCGCTGCGGCCCCACCAGCCGGTGATACCCCGGCACGACCCTCGTCCAACCGTGAGTTCGTACCGAGCAAAGGTGGTGGAGGCGGTCGAACGATGGGATGGATTCCATCGCAGCTACCCCCAGGCCCGGGAATATTCCAGTAAGCTGGCCCAGGTGCATAATAGCCATCGGTAGCTAAAGGAGCACCTCGACCAGTGGTTCAACGACAGGTCGAAGCGCCTGCGTGAACAGAGGGAGGCGGCCGCAGCCAAGGCTGCGGAAGACACGAGGCGCCAGCGAGATATTCAGCGCGCGCTCGCAGCGTGGGCACCGCGCCCTAGAGTACACCGAGGTGCCGTGACACCAAGCGCGCGTACGGCCCATCGTGAGGGCAACGCGTCCAGCAGCGAACGAGATGGGCGCGCACCGTCGCTTGGTCTGCGCGATTGTTAATCCATTATTGTTAAATTCGTTGTTATTATTTGTTAATCCATTATTGTTAAATTCGTTGTTACTATTTGTTAATCGCTTTGTAGTATTAGTTAATTTATTGTTGAATATAGTTTATTTTGTTATTAAAAGTTACACTCGCGTGAGTCAAGTTTACCCACGACCCGCCTGCGAAAAGCCGTTATATTGGAGCGTTGCGACAATTAGCTTTCCGCGCTTTCGCGCTCCTTGCAGATCGCGAAAACCCGTGCGTCGAGGTGACTCTGCACGGAGCTGAATCCACCGGGGTTCAGCGAACTTTGCAGCAGGACGGCCAGAGCAGCGACAGCAAGGCAGAAGCTCAGCGGCGTTACGCCGCTGGCTTACTCCAGGTTGGACAATTGTTGACAATTATTATTAACAATTGTCCCACCTGTTACAATATAAGATTTACTATTCTACACTTCTAGCAGTCTTTATGCATTATATTGCGCAAAATAATTCAGTAACTGCAAAGATTGTTATATAAAAAATATTATTATTTTGTGATTCTTTAAAAATAATTTAATAATGACATAATTTATTTTTGCAATATATAATCTGTATCTATCTATAATTTAGCACAGAAAAATTATAATTTTTATACGATTTTGATCATCTAATTTGTAAACTAGTATATGTTAAATATGAGTCAA
The DNA here is from genome assembly GCA_949152435.1 of Gastracanthus pulcherrimus. NCBI lineage: Eukaryota > Metazoa > Arthropoda > Insecta > Hymenoptera > Pteromalidae > Gastracanthus > Gastracanthus pulcherrimus. The sequence goes on from OX424573.1 coordinate 107,597,363, forward strand.
TTTTTTAAATGAGTGATTTTAAAAAATGATGCGTATTTGTGTCTTATGCATTTTTTGCAATGTAAAAAAGCCGCTGGTAACTACTTTAGTACAATGTTATCTCAAAGAGATTTAATGTACAATCAGTTATTAAATATTAAAATGTATACAAGTGACTTTATGAGCGATCGACAATGCTGTAGACAATGTTATAGACTACGGTGTTAAGATAGATTGAAATTGTGGATTGTTGACTCAAAAATTTAACCAGCGTTATGCAGAGTTATTTCCAATGAAATTGCAAAATATTAGTGAAAAATACAAATGGATTCAAAAGTGATGATGACCACAAAGTGTGATCAGATGAAATGCATATTCAAAATTTGAAACCGTATTTTATTCACAAAAATCATTTATATATATAAAATAAAAAAAAAAAATTTGAAAGTAATTGTAAAATAGGCCTATAGTATATATATATATATACATACATATATATATATATATATATATATATATATATATATATATATATATATATATATATATATTAAATTTATATATATATATATATATATATTAAATTTATATATATATATATATATATATATATATATATATATATATATATATATATATATATATATATATATATATATATATATATATATATACATATATATTGTATTGGCCTATTTTACAATTACTTTCAAATTGTTTTTTTTTTTTTCTTTATTTAACGTCGCCATGTTTGTGCTTCCATGTGGTGCTAATCTACGACGGGGGTCTGCGGTGTGTTTGTAAACAAAGCACATGTAATTTTTACAGTGGTGCTTGTATCAATCGGCAGAGACTAGGATTCGAACCCAGGTCACCGGCGTGGGAATCCGACACGCTACCGACTGAGCCGCCGCAGGCCCCTAAAAAATTGTTTTTGTTACAAAAACGAAAATTATGATCTTTGAAAATTTTACAAAATTGAAATAAATTTGTTGTAAATTTATACGATAGATAAGTAAAAAAAAATTTATTTCAATTTTGAAAAATTTTCAAAGATCAAAATTTTCGATTTGGTAACAAAAACAATTTTAAAGTAATTGTAAAATAGGCCAATAGAAAGAAAATTACATGAAATTTTTGAATATTTGCATCTATTTGATATATAAAACATAAACAGTATAAAAAAAAAATTTTCCACTTTCACAAAGTTCAAAAATTAAAAATCGCAATTGCTTAACAAACGCAAACTTTAAAGATATTGTAAGATACGCCAGTTGAAAAGAAATTTCGTCTATTTTACGAATTTATGCTTATTTTTGACATATCTGACGCATAAAATAACTTTTCAGTTTTCAAAAATTAGCGGAAAGTTCGACCACTTAGCTACAAAATCTAATCAGTTCTATGTTTGGTCATATCTGACATATCTGCAAGATTTCTGCACGAAATGCCGTGGTCCTCAAAAGCTATGGTGACCACAAAATTTGACCACATATGTACATACACGCACACACATACACACACACATATATAGACACACATACATACATAAACTCACCGGTAAGATATTCGCGTCGTACGGTTTTGAAATACAGCGACCTTATTGGCTAATTCCTGTAAATCGGAAAATCTCATTGGAGTATTTCAAAAAACGTTCGACGTGAATATCTTACAGGCAAGTGTACATACCTATAAACAAAGATTTTGAAAAACCTACGTAGTCTGCAACCTCAAGCGAAAAACAATAATTCGAAAAATCAATGACATCTCGCTGACCAAAGATACCCCGCTATAGGATAATATGTTTATTGAAAAATATTCATTTTTCAGTAGGGCCCAAATCACTAGATGAAAATAGTTAGACAGGAAAGTGACCATGATACTGTGCAGCTTTTCCTTATTTATAATAATTTTAATTAAATTCTCTTTTTGAAAGCAGTTACTAGCGATTTTTAATGCTACTAGTGTTTTCATATCTGTGGCAGGTTGTGGAATTAAAGACATTAAAATATTTCAAGAATATTTCGCACTTTTCGATGTTGCAATAGTTGTTTATTTATTTCAAGGCTTCGTTCCCGGAGATTAACCGCAATATGATGGCATACAATTTATTCATAATGTTGGTAAGGTTGTCCGACGTACTGTATGAATAATGTATTATAAAAGTGGAAGGAATTACCAGCCGATTTTCAATTTAGTCGAGGCAGCCGGTAGTAGAGGATACTGTATACCGTGCAATAAGAAATTGTCAAATGAAGAAAGTCACAAATGACCACCTAAATACCAAAGATGTCTGCAAAAACTGCTTTGCCATGACAACCACGTAAGCAAAAAGGCTCGTAATGCGACAGAGAATTTTTATGTCAAACTTGTTTATTAAATCATTTAAAACCAAATTCTTTTGATAAGAATCACTTGATCTGTGAAAGTATTTAAATTTGTAAAAGGTGTTGTAAAACCATTCGAGTTGGTGATAGAGAACCGCACGAATGTAATATAATATTTTGTAAAATTTTTTATTAAAGGGGGCAAGCATGTGTTACACCCAAAAAAGATTTTTTTATAAGTCCAGAAAACTTTTATGTTTAAAAGTAATCTTTCTGAAAATGTGCATGCTATAAATACACAATAATATCTTAAATTTTACCGTTGTAAAACCTCAAAATCGTGATCCTACACGTCACAATAAATCATTATTTTCAATACCATATTTATTAATTGAAGAATCTTTGTTCCTCACACAATTCGAAGATTGAATCAATTTTTTAAAAAATATTAAAAAAATTTTCTCAAAAAATCGACTGGATCTCCGAAAAGAAAACCGCTGACAATTCATTAGCACTTACAAGGAGAGTATCAGGGCTTTGGGCCATGGATCTTGCTAAAACTTTGGGATATGTTTTCTTGTACCTCAAAATGAAGACGTTGCATGGTAAAAGCGTCTAATGCTGCCATTAGTAGTACCCATATACACAATGTCATTAAAATCATATATATAGATATATTCGCAATGTTAACGTTTCCACCTGTATTTCATAATTGGCAAGGCGTTAGACTTTCTTACCATGCAACGTCTTCATTTTGAGGTACAGGAAAACATATCCTAAAGTTGCAGCAAGATCCGAGACCCAATCCTCTGATACTCTCCTTGTTAGTTTCCTCCAAATAAATTAATTGTTCCAATATGCAATAATTGATCTAATAAATTAATTTTAAATTGCTATATCTCTTTCTAATGAGTAGCTAAAAAGGTGTGCTTTTTATCATTGATGGCTTGACAGAAGATAGTTTTTGTCTAAAATTACAGAACGATAGGTAATAATCCTTATCACAGCAGTTTTTTCTCTTTACGTAATTTACTAAAATTATTTGAATATTTAAATTAAATGCAATCAGATGTTAGTATATAGATTTACTGAATTCCTAATTATCTAAAATTTTGTGAACAATTTGCCATCATAGATTTTCGAGATATAACCGTTTAAACTAAATATGAGGATTTCGGTGTATAAAAAAAGTAGGGAAAGAGCCTATTAAAAATTTGCAGTTGTAAAACATAGGTAATTTTATGCTCTTTTTAATGCACTTACAATAAATTGGTTATAATATTTTTAACATACTAGATAGCTCGAAAATGAAAGAAAGAAATGAGTCGACAAATCTTTAAATTTCTTTATTATTTCAAATCTTTATTACAAAGCGAAAAAAATAACCCTGACCGTGCCATTCTCGAAATATAAGCGTTTACATTTTTTTAAATTACATAACCTCAAATATCGTGAAATATAAAGCTCGTTATGTTCTGGTCAAATAAGCCAATCAAGAGATAGTAAAAAGCTAACTTTTTTAAAAGTTTCACTACAATAATTTAATATTTCATTCTAACTTTTATACTCTTTATTTATATTAATTTCTCGAAGTATAAAAATAATTCTTTACACACACATTTACTTATAAGTTAGTATATATTGTTCTAATTATTTTGCTCTCGACCGGCTTGGACTCAGCTATCTACGACTAGACGTTATTTTCTTTTGTTAATACTTAGATTACTTTCATTACCATTTAATTTGTTAATTATTTTACTGACTACCATTTTTTTTATTTAATTACTATTAGTTTAGAATGATACATATAATAAATATGCTTATTTTAAATCATAAAAATACACCATTATTTATTTGATCATTTTCCTATCCTCAACCCCCTCTAAATCGAACCCGGGTGAAACTCTTGAGCATCCGACGGGGGAGGGGGGGGGTTGTTACATGGCGTCCGAACAGTTGATAATTTTTTATTTTAGTTGAGACCAGACTAGTTAGACTATAAAATCGTTTATATAGTGTTATTCCAGAATTTTATTTTTCTTTGCGGTTATATGAGATTTTATGTTGCGTTTTGGTTAAATAATTGAAACTGTTTTTTTGCTGCATTTTGCTTGTACCAATAACACTTCTCCGAGTCCGTCGAAAGTGCACTTTTATAAACGCTCCACGTTACACTACAAAAACACCTGCAGCCGTACCGAAATTTCTTAATCTCTATGTAAATTAATTTTTAAGCAGTCAAAATGGGGGTATCCTGGATATATGACTTCTCAAAATTAGTGCTCATACGGAAGCTGACAAGACTTAAACTCGAAACTACAGGAAACGTGGCATCACCAAGGCAAAGACTTGTAGCCTACGTAAGAGCATATCCTGACGATTACGCTGATAAACCCGAGGATGACCCCAGCTATGATCAAGAAAATCGATAGAACAGCTGATCATAAGACTGTTTTAGCAGAACTTCAATGAAATGGCGGAGCAGGTGGCTCAGCGATACAACAACATTAGGATAATCAACCACCAGTTCAAGGGGGACACAGATAAATTGACCCAACAAATAACGCGGGGATGATCACTTCAACCCCAACAGGAGTGGCTCCACAGATTATATACGTGGCAGCTCCACCTACGGTTCCTGATTCAGCAAAATTCTTGGACCAAATGCGAAAATAGAATTGCCATTTCGATGGCAAAGACATATATGCCTTTATAGAACGTGTTTAAGAACTAAAACGAGCATATCAGTTTTCCGACCAGCAAATTCTGCAAGGATTCCCAGAGCTGCTCAGAGACGATGCTCAGCTGTGGTATCGAAATATTGCAGCAGAGATACACACATGGGAGCAGCTCGAGAACAGTCTTCGAAATTTCTATCTGTCTCGCAGAAAGCTTCGACAATTAGATAGACAAATAAGTGATCGACGACAAGGACCAAGAGAGTCAATCCGCGCTTAATCTACGGCTCTCATGACGCTGATGCATCGGAGAAGCGGGATAACCGCAGACATGCAGTTAGATGACCTCTATTATAATATGAAAGAGGAACTGCAGTTACATATAAATCGATCTGAAATTCGATCAATAAACGATTTAGTACAATCAGCTCAGGAAAAAGAAGAGGTTCTGAAAAACGTACACAAAGAGCCTCTGACAAAACCACAATTTACACGTTATGAACGAAAACCAGTGACAAATAATGAAGTCATGGCAGTAACGCCAGATTACGATCGGAAAACCTGCTGTTGGCGTTGTAAATAGCGCGGACATGATCGCTTTCAGTGTAAATACACTCCGAAAAAGTTCGGTTCTCACTGTGGTAAGGACGGAACTACCAGCAGAGATTGTCCCGCCATGCTTCGGAAAACGAGGCTCGGGCCGGGGAGCCAAACTCGAGGTACCGGCCTGAAAAAGCCTCGATAACAGTCTCTACGTCAACGTAAGAGTAGGGTCTTAAGACACACAAGCTCTCGTCGACCCAGGATCCATCGGATCTTTTATAAATGGATGGTTTCTACATCGTTATGAGCAAGACGGCTGGTATATCGAAGATGATGATCGAGCTGCAGCAATGGCAGGCGGCACAGTGACTGCACTGAGACAATGCGCCGAGGGTAGAATCTGCATTCACGGCGATGAGATCGGTCACAAATTCCTAGTCATAGAAAACTTAGCACACGACGTGCTCCTGGGAATGGACGTCTTACTGAAAATGTGTCTGGACGTATACCTTAACGGAAATAAAATACTTCTAGGGCACAATAAACGACTGGTAGAATTATGTAATGTTGATTATCCTGGGGGTCTGAGTGATCTCACAGTCGAAGAGCAGAAAACCCTTGACAACTTTTTGAAGCACGGTATGTCGAGTTTTGGAATGGTCAAAGGAGTCACACAGCTAACGAAGTATGAAGTAAAGCTTAAAGCTGGGACTCAACGCCTGAAACAACGGTACAGACCACGCAACCCGGCGGTACAAGGGCTGATCGACGAGGAGGTCGACAAAATGCTGGCAGAAGGAGTGATTTGTCCGTCTAGCAGCCCTTGGAGCTCGCCCATCGTGATGGCAAAGAAGAAGAACGGAAAATACCGTTTCTGTGTGGACTTTGGTCGTCTCAATGCTGTGAGCGAGAAGGACGCTTATCCACTGACACACATAAATGCCACACTCGATAAATAAAGGAGCGCGATACCTTTCAACTATTGATTTAAAACATGGCCACTGGCAAGTACCACTGACTAAAGAAAGCCGGTCTGTTACAGCTTTTACAGTAGCTGGATGAGGATTATTCGAATTTAATGTTCTTCCATTTGGCCTGCATGCAGCGCCATCTACGTTTCAGAGACTGCTTGAACAAATTATTACTCTTGATTTGGCCTCGTATGTCTTTGTATACCTGGATGATATAGTGATACTCTGTACCACCTTTGAGGAACACTTGTGCATTCTAACGGAAGTTTTCAGACTTTATGAAACGCAAACCTGAAACCGAATCCAGAGAAATGCCATTTCGGTCGGAAGCGTTTGAAATATCTAGGACATAGCATAGGTACTTTCCTGGTATAGAAGATTCATAAAAAACGTCTCACAATTGGCAGCACCACTCAGCCTGCTATTAAAAAAAAGAGGAGGTGGGAGTGGGGAGAAACACAACAAACTGCGTTTGAAGAGCTCAAAGGCAGATTGACACAGGCTCCTGTGCTGGCATGTACAGACTGGACCCAGACTTTCACTCTTCAAACTGATGCATGTTTGGAAGGCTTCAGAACGGTGCTTACACAGGAAGTTGACGGACAGGAACGCGTGATAACCTCAAGAACGCTCAACAAAGTCGAAAAAAATTACACCATCACCGAACTCGAATGTCTTGCGGTAAAGTGGGGCATTTGGAAGATGAGGGATTATCTGGAGGGCTATAATTTTAAAGTCATATCGGACTACCAGTCATTAAAGTGGTTAGATAAAATTGAAAACCCTTCAGGTAGATTAGCACGTTGAGCAATGGAACTCGGACAGTGGGACTACGAAATCCACTACCATAGAGGCGCTGACAACACCGTGGCTGACGCATTGTCTCGTGCACCATTGCAAGTAGGTGAAATCGGCACACCCATTAAATGTACGTGGTACAAACGATTAATAAAAGCAGTACAGGAATAACCAGAGGAAAACCCAGAGTACTGTTTAAGAGATAGTCGTTTATTTCGACACATTCTTCACACCTTGGATTTTAATGACACAGATCCAAGCGAGGAGTGGAAATTGTGCATACCGTCGGACGAACAAAAAAGAATCCTCCTGGAGTCACACGACAACCCAGCATCGGGACATCTAGGGTTAGCAAAAACGCTGACACGTCTGTCACGTTATTATTACTAGCCTGGAATGCTCAGACAAGGAGCAAGCTACGTGCGCAGTTGTGACAACTGCCAGAAAGCTAAAGCCTCGCAGCAAACCCCGGCTGGAGTCATGCATTCCACATACGTCGATCAACCCTGCGAGATGGACTCAATTGACCTGGTTGAACCCCAACCAAGATCAAATTCTGGAAATACCATACTACTCATAATGCAAGACCGGCTCACAAAATGGGTCGAGTTAAACGCGTTACGATAGGTTACAGGGCACGTCATCTGTTTGGCAGTAAAACACCAAATCATGCATTGGCATGGCTGCCCTAGAGTGCTAGTAAGCGATAACGGTAATCAATACGTAGGAAAAGAATTCCAACAATTACTTACTTATTTCAAAATCGAACACTGACGCACATCACCGTATACCTTGCAGTGTAAACCTGTAGAGCAAACCAATCGAGTTATAAAAGGTATGGTACGACAGTACATACAAAAGTCTCATAAAACCTGGGATCAGTACACATCGGAGATTCGTTTTGCATACAATACTGCTACGAGTGAATCCACTCGATATTCTCCGGCTTATTTGAATTATGGCCAAGAATTAGCGCCTCCAGGAAGTCTATATCAGGAAGTAGGCAACTGGACAACTACCAGCGCAGAAGCACGTCTAAAACGAGCGAAAGAAGCGTTAGAACACGCAAAGACAAATTTAACACGTAGCTTCCAAAAACAAAGCAAATATTATAATTTAAGAAGACGAGATTGGGCACCGAGAGTCGGTGAAAAAGTCCTAAAAAAATTACATGTATTGTCAAATAACGCGGCTGATTTTAATGTCAAATTAGGAAAAAAATTCAGTGGTCCATACACAGTACATAAAAAACTATCTCCGGTCATTTTCGACTTCAAAGATTTAAGTGGGACATGGATACGAAATATACACGTGCAACATCTTAAAACTCATAAAGCTCTACTGTTATTTGAAGAACTTGCTAGAAATGTGCTTATATATGTAATGATTCCCTCAGTGTTCCTTTGAATCTTGAAAAAAGGAATACAATCGAAAATCCACCCTATTGTTGCTAATATAATTGGAAAGCTATATGAGTTTTCCAAAATTTGTATTTTAGTTAAGTTAATGTGAACCCCGAGCAATATTGGAATTATTGGCAAGGATAAAGCTGATATTCTAGCTAAAGACGCTTTGACATATCCTATGGTAGACCATAATTTCATACTTTATCGAAAACTATTTTCTATTATTAACAATAATTCGCCTAAACAATAAACAATAAAGCAATCGTGTTAGAACTAGAAATCATCTATTTAGATAAAATATTGTTGATTCTGAAATGTGTTCATGTGAAAATATACAAACTTTGGAACATCTAATATGGTACTGTCCCAAGTACAATAACTATAGAGAATCTCTCATTCAGTTTTTTGGAGATCAAAGGGATAACTTCGGGATATGATATATGTGAAATCTTTAATACAAAGAACATTAATATAATCATAAGAATAGTATTCTTTATACTACTCGCAAGGAGAGTCCACGACCTGCAGGAAGCGGTTTTCGAAGAGGCTTCAAGAAGTGGTTTCTGGTACCTAAAAATGATGCCTAGCACCCATAGTTTTGTCTCCTAGGCCTTTAGGATTAAGATATGACCTTTTGTGTAAAAATACGCGTTGTTTCAGTAAAAAATGATACCTATACTTCGTATCATAAGTCTGCAAGATTTTTTGCTTGAGAATTGATGTAAGAAGATAAAAAAGTTGACAAGGAGCTTTAATTTAAGCTTCGTATCATATAAAAATATTATTCTTTTGCAAAGTTATGAACAATCAAAAATAATGACGAAAAACGTATAAAAAATGAAGGATTTTCATCACTTTAAATTAAGTAATTTTCCATGCATTTTTCGTCATCATTTTTTATTGTTCATAACTTTGCAACAGAATAATAGTTTTATATGAAACGGAGCTTAAATTAAAGCTCCCTTAGTCAACTTTATTATCTTGTTACATCAATTCTCTGAAAACAATCTTGCAAACTTATGATACAAAGTATGGGTACCATTTTTTACTGAAATAACGCGTATTTTGAATACAAAAGGTCATATTTTGACCCCAAGAACCTATGAGACAAAACTACGGGTGCTAGGAAAACTGCTTGCCGTAAGTCGTAGACTCTCCTTGTCAGTAAGATAATAGCATAATGGAAAAAATTAAAAAAATCAAATAAAATATAAAAAATATAAGTAAATATATATTACGGTAACATTAATAAGGGGGAATAAATGGGAAATAGTGCAGTCAACCAGCAACACAGGTCGTTACCTACGTCAAACTGCTGGCAGGCTTGTACAAATATGACACTAGCCAGGAGTTAAGCGGATAGGGGGCAATATTAAGAAAATTTTCAAAAAATCTATTGAATCTCCGAAAAAAACTAATAAAAAAAATTTTTAACGAAAAAGTGCTCTGCTCTTTTTGTAATACATGTCAAAAGGAGTCGAGTAAGTGTCAAAAAAAAATTTTTGTTCATCGTGTTACCCTTAATCGTGTGAGGATCAAAGTTCCTTTAATAAATATGATATTGAAAACAATGATCTATTATGATGTGTTAGGTCAAGATTTTGAGGGTTTACAACGGTAAAATTTAGGATGTTATTGTGTTATGATAGCGTACAAATTTTCAGAATTATTGCATTTAAACATAAAAAGTTTTCTGGACTTGTAAAAAAAAGTCTTTTTTTTATTTAACCCAGCCCTGCCCCCTTAATAATCCGAAGAAATATATATTACTAAGAAAATAGATCATTAAGAAGATAAGGAACAATAACAAAAAGAGAATAGGGGCCTGCGGCGGCTCAGTCGGTAGAGTGTCGGATTCCCACGCCGGTGACCCGGGTTCGAATCCTAGTCTCTGCCGATTGATACAAGCACCTCTGTAAAAATTACATGTGCTTTGTTTACAAACACACCGCAGACCCCCGTCGCCGATTAGCACCACATGGAAGCACAAACATGGCGACGTTAAATAATATAAAAAAAAAAAAAAAAAAGTCAAATAAAAAAATCAATAAAATATAATTGTAAGTATAGTACATAGCCTGGAGCTAATACCTTTGGAATAAAAAAAATTAATTATTTGTTAATTGGAAACGCAATTGTTATTAATATCGGCTAAAAGCCATCTAATCGTTTTACGAGTATTACCATAGCAAATCCTTCGGCAAAATTCCAAATCAAAAAATGCAAAATGCGAGTGCATCTCGACTTATCTATAATACTGATTTGTAGATTCTAGTTATTCTTTTTCCAGTCTTCGCCTAACTGCAGGGTCTCTGACGCGGACTCGTCGGACCACAGGAGCGGTCGTAGGTTAATATATTTTACTTATTTTCTCGGATAACGTATGCATTGTACCGTAACCGGCTGGAAATATATTGTTAAGTAAGCATATAAGCACCAGCCTGTCGTCATCATTTATTAACTATTAACTTATCACTAACTGTACAATAAATTGATGCGCTGTATCGCGATGAATATTCTCCTCCTATTGACTCCACTTCGCATTTATCCGTTTAATAATTCACGCTGAAATTACTTTCAATTTACTACTCTGATATAAGATAAACATTGTATTTACGACGCGGCATTCACTCCCGGAAAACTTGTGCATCCAGCGAGCTTGGCAACGAGCATATTGTACATATAGGTGCTTCTACATGCGCTTACTTTACCTACTTTACGCATGCGCTTTCAATATCGCGCTTTCGTTTTTTACTTTATGTTTTAATCGCGCGATGGAGAGAGAGAGAGAGAGAGAGAGAGAGAGAGAGAGAGAGCGGGAGAAAGAAAGAGAGACACACACTTGAATAGTTGAGACACCTGTCACCGACTTCCCTGCCTGTGCATTGGAATCACGCCGCTGCACTCGATCATGCACTCGGGACCTCGACACTGCTGCATCGCCCTTCTCCAACCATGACTCGCGTTCGCATTTCATATGCGTTAGGATGGTCAATTATGGCACGGCTCTCTCTATTGCTAGATGTTACAGCGAGATTCTCGACCGCCATGGTCACTGCCGAATTTCAAAGCCGGCGTCCATCGTTCACGCGAGCTGCTTTCGTTGAGACGTACGCAGAGAGAGAGAGTGAGTCCGAGCTACTGTCCCTCCTCCACTCCTCTCCTTCTCGCGCCTATACTTGCGCTTTCTTCGTCTCTCCTCATTTATGCTGTGTGCACCGTCGTTCCATTATAATATTATTGTGTTGTTACTGAAACGTTGCCTGATTGTCACCAAAACATTGTATTGATATTCGCGTAATCTTCCTGTGATCAAAACGACGCGACATTAAATGTTGCTACAGTAGCATTGGAATCCCTACTGAAAAAATCATATGATTCATCGTATGACGTTATAGACCTATGTGGCATACAATTAATCACATGATTAATCCTGTGATTTCTCAAATATAAAAGATCATACCACAACTGATATGATTAATCATATCGTTCTTTTATGATTTATATAACTGTATGCACTGAAACAGTTTCTAACCTTTAAATAACAAAAACAATTGTGACTACGAAAAAAAAGGTTCCAGCTTCAAGACCCAGCCTAGGCGATTTTTTTTTCTTCTTTTTTGTCCTCTTATAATGATAAATATCTAATCAAATTAACGATAAAATTTATTATTCAGTACAAAAAATTAATTTTTTATTGAAAAAATAAAATTTTTATAAATTACATAAAAAATCGTAAAATCAATCACACGATTCATCATATGATTAATCATATGACTTGCGGCACGATTTTTTATATTTGAGAAATAATACGATTAATCGTATGATTAATCGACTACCGTATGGGTTGATAACGTTATACGATTAATCATACGATAAATCATAGAATTTTTTTCAGTAAGGATATCACTTTTTTTTTTTTTTTATTATTATTTAACGTCGCCATGTTTGTGCTTCCATGTGGTGCTAATCGACGACGGGGGTCTGCGGTGTGTTTGTAAACAAAGCACATGTAATTTTTACAGAGGTGCTTGTATCAATCGGCAGAGACTAGGATTCGAACCCGGGTCACCGGCGTGGGAATCCGACACTCTACCGACTGAGCCGCCGCAGGCCCCTAAGGATATCACTGCTATATATCACAGGAATATTTAATATTGCATATAGTATTCATGTGATATTGCTGAAATATTCAGTGCTATGTGAGACACAATCACACACATATACGCACACAGACACACATATATAGAAACACATACACATACATACACACACCACACAGGCACACACATACACGCATGCACGCACGCATGCACGCATACAGACATTTTTTTAGACCAGTGTATTCATACACCCTATGGCATAAAACATGTTGATACGTTAAAAAAACATAAAAAATAAATTGTTCCATCGCAAAGCTATCTCTTTGAGAAAGCAATATTAATCTCAGCAGAAGTTATTAATATTTAAAGAAATCAACAAAAAAGCATGAAAAATCAACGGATTTAAAATACTTCAATTTCTACGTATATTCATGCTTTTTAGTTGATATCTTCAAATATTAATAACTTTAGATCAGTTTAATATTTTTTAACGTTGCAGGTCTCAAATTCAAGCTCTTTTTGACTATGTGTAGGCACTCTGAGGCAGATTTGTTTAATGCAAAAACATGCGGAGTTATGATTACAGCTAGAGGTACCATTTTCTAATGAAATAATGCATATTCTGAGCAGAATAGCTGATATCTTACGAAAAATGGCCCATTCGCAAAAATTACCAGTGCTACGCTTCATTTCTAGCTACCAGTGTATGATCCTGGAGGTTTCAGAAAATTTCATGAACCGCATCTCTGATAGTCTCCTTGTAAGACGAAGAAGATCGCGATTCAACTTTCGTGGCCAAGTTTAACGCGATTCAAGCGCCCAAATTAACCAAACTTCGTAAACACGTAAAATAGCTCTTGGACTTGTATTATCCACTGAAAATATGGTATCATCAGGATGATATGTTTAGAGGGATACACATAAATTTATAATTTGGTTTACGGATTAAAATGCGTTTATCTTCGGGTGTCGAATTAGGTGCCCTTAGGTGTCTCGTGGCTTTTGTTATAATTTATTAAATTTTCTAAGGGGGCCGAAAAATGTCTATTTTCAATAAATTATACAGAGCCTCCCTCTTAACGATTCTGAATGTTTCAAAACAGGATTTCTTCGTAAATTTTACGAAATTTATGAAACAGAAATATTAGACCCCCCCCCCCCCCCCCCCACCGGCAGCTCAATAGATCGCCTTTACAAAGCTGAATGTAAACTTAAAATTTTGTGTTTTCTAGGTTATGTTTGATCGTTTGCCATTTTGCTCAATCGGCACGATTTGAATTCTTCGATATTTCAAAATTGTTATCTTGAAAAGACCTTTAATATATTTTTAGAAACGTTAAAATTCATCATTTGTAACCAAAGTTATAGTCTTTCAAAGTTAGGTCGTTTTTCTAAAATCGCTAAGGTGGCACCACTGCCACCAATTTCTACATACTTCACACTTGATATTTCACGTATAAAAAGTTTGTTTAAATATAGTAGAAAAGTATCCCAAAGTTTCGTTCTGCCCCTAGGCCTTATTCCGGCGCTATGATAGTTTTATCAACCTCGTTTTGTTGCTTGAAATACGTATATCTTTAGTGAGTTTGGTTACAGTTTAATGTAATTTACATTACGTAGTTTAGGTCATAGATAATTATATAATTGTAATTGTACGCAATTTTATATACAAGGCCATATCAAGACTTGTAATTTGCGTGATCAGAGCACTGCTAGTAGTATATGTGCAAAGATAGGAACAACATGGCGGGCGAAAATGGAGGGGTGAAAGCTAGGAAAGCGTGCAAAGATAGGAACAACATGGCGGGCGAAAATGGAGGGGGAGAACTAGCGAGGCGTGCGAAGGTAGGAACGGTACGGCAGACGGTAAAGTGTTGGTAGTGGTGGGGCTGAGTGGGAGATATCGAAACACTCCCTCCCCTTCAACAGCTAATGGCCAATAGGTGTTGCGCGTGTTCCGGTATAGTAGGAACTCTCCCTCCCCCACCAGCATTCTGGGTGTTGGGAAGTTGAATTTCTGTAGCTGAACCTATACGTGTACGTATTAACTAATAATAATAATAAAAATAATAACAATAACAACAACAACAACAACAACAACAAAAACGACGGCGACGAAGTTGTAAAACTCAGCGTAATTCCGTTAAATGAAATCTTGTTAAATCCAGGTGAGTTATTTTGCACTTCATCACTAAAATAGTTAGTAATTTTACTAAAATGTTGTTTGAATGATTGCCAGGCTTCGATTCTAAAATTTATGCCAAAAAATGTTTGGTTAATTATTTTTACAACACACGTAAAATCACTATTTTTTTGTGGTGCGAGACCAACGATAATTTTTTTAGTACACGACGTATTTAATGGATATACTCTTGAATATAGTAAATATTGTACAGCATCTTCACGGGAATTATAAGATACCATTTCGATACGTTTTGTATCTCTTGTCAAACGTGTGTTGTTCATGTTTAAATAGAACTAGTATTACTGTGAAAAACACCACGTGTATACTGCTAGCTGCTGTTACTTAATGTTACAACTGATTGAATACTTAAAAGTCGCGATACACATATCTTTATATACGAGTTCGTTAATCGCGTGTACGTGTATAAGAGAGGGTAAAAGAGAAAAGCTCTTGTTATGAATAATCACATTAGTGACTAAGGTGTAGAAATTCACGTAAGTATACATTACCATTACAGGTAGTATCACAGTCTAATATTACATTAAGCATCTGCAGCTGTATAGGTTTTAACGACCTAAGTATCTAAACACGGCGCTGAGTCAAGAGTCGTTAGTCGCGATGACGTGGAGTCGAAGCGCCACGGTGCCCTATAGCACCAAGGTGTCAAAGCGATATGGCGCCATAAACGCCAAGCTCTAAGGTATCATGTGTTGTGCCATCAGGTGTCTCTAATATAGTATTAATAGTCCTATTCGTCTAGTCAAAGCACACAGATTTAAGTTTTATTCGTAGGTGTATTAAGCTATCTACCTTACCTACCATAAGTACAATGTTTTGACAGGAGTTGAGACTGTAATGTACATGCTTAATCGGTGTCTGTCTGTCTGTCAATGGTTAGTCATCGAAAATCCTATTAAGGTAGGTAGGTAGGTAGGCGTGCGTGGATGGCTTGAGATTGGGTTGGGGGCAACTTTCGTTCGGTAATGAATGTCATTAAGGTGACGTGTCATGTATACCAGAGTGTTCAACCCTTGTAATGAGTAATTAAGCTGTCTTAACCGTGCAAAACTCTGTAGCGTCATGATAATGGGATATTAATAGATTATTTGTCTAGCCAAAGCGAATCGTTCAATAGTTTTGTTGACATAGTACATCGTCCTATCAATAAAATAATTTGCATTGTACTAGAGGGAAATTGAAAAAATGTTAGACTAAAAAAAAACACCACCGCTACCATATATAAGAATCGGTAGCTAAAGTCTGACATCCATACCCAGTTTTACTCTGCTGCTGTGCTGATCGCTGAAGGGCAAATATTACTCTAGCAGTAGTTGCTGTATTCATATTTATTTTGTGTTGAGTTACTACGATCAAGTGTTTACAATGGAATATACCAGTGTACCAATTTTCAAGATTTTTAAAAGAGTCTTGAACAAGAGTTTAGTAAAAGGGGTATATAATAGGACCCTAGATGCTGCAGCCAGTGCAGCATTGGTGGAGTTCGAGAACGCCAAAATTATGGCACGGCGAGCCAGACCCCGTGACGGACCCAACGTTAGTTACCATATGACACAGGCGTTGGAGAAAATTACAAGAAAGGTGGTGCGCTATTTCACTTCTTTCATCCGAGCGTGTGACACCAACTTCATTGCACAGCTGCACCGTCAGGGAGTTTTCGATAAAGAATTGGACATTTTGGAGCTCCTAGCAGCAGAGCTCAGGGCGCGTGATGCTGCGGAGGATCCGTCAGTGCAAGCTCTATTTGGGGAACTAAATAGTATAAGGACTGGTAAGATTTCTTTTAATAATAATAATTATTATAGTCTAAGTGGAGTTATTCGAGGATTAAGAAGGGGTCGGCCGAACCCGGGTTCGCTAGTGTCGTGCACTCGCCTGCGTAGACCCGTTAGAGTATCATACACACCGATTGGAATGTGTTGCTGTTTATGATCGCAGGAGTGTGCTGTCGCCGGAATAACCCCTTTTTATATCGTCTGAATAACAGCTAATTGGCAATTAGGACGTGAGCAAGATTATCCGATTTGAAAGTTAGGGATGTCTAGGACTGTTGGGGTAGTCGGATGTAATAATTGTTCGATAAGTTTTACTTTAAACAATTACGATTCGGTTAATTTATTTTGAAAATCTACACACAGTAGAATATTACTGAGATTTTCAACTAGTTAGTTTAATATAACAACAATAAAAGGGTATATATTTCGAACTAACTAGTTGAGAATATTTATTGTACAGTATATATATATAACGGTATATGTGTATAGATTGAAAAACTTCGGTGTTAAATTTCAAACATTTAATAATCTTAAAACTCAGACGTCGACGTCTATAGACTAAAAATTGTTTGGTTAGACTTAACTTTACAGAATTTTTATTTAACTTCAAAATAACTTTTGTTTGTTTTTAATTTATTCGTGTTATTATGTAATACTGCGTGAATTTAAACTAAATAATTTGAATTTATAAACGAAAAATCTATACATTGATAGTGTGTTAAGTTATAATAATTTTTAAAACTACTCAGCTTTTGGTTTTAGTTACTAAAAATTAGAACCGTTGGGGTTAATTATTTATTTATTAAATATTTAAAGAATAGTAATTTTAATAATATAAATGTATAGGTGTTTCATAAATAATTTTCAAGTGAAATTTAAAAAAAAAAATTTGGAATCGTTGTTATTAATTCACAAATATTTTTAGCCATTCAGCACGAGAATGATATTCAAGATGCTCTGGATGCTGAGTTGCCTGATGATTCATGCGAATTGACCAATGCGGATCATCACGATGCTGGTCAACTATTTTTAGAATCGTTCAGTGATAATGATACTGGTGTTAATGCAGTCAAGGATGATGACACCCTTTCCGAAGATTATGAGTCCAGCGAGCATGATACCTCCGTAAATTGGTCTAACCACTCAACAGATTCAGAACCAGATTCTGAAATGGATTACGGGGATGTTATGGAAGATGAGGTTGATATACCTGATGAATTGTTGGATCAGGACGTAGACGCAGTAGAAAATGAACCACCAGAAGTCGTAGCTGAAGTGGCTGAAGAAGAAAAAGAACCAACGTCTGGGGATTCAGTGTCCGAAAATGCTGGGAATAATAGTGAGTATTTTGATGTGACATCGGACACTATAGATTATTATGCAAAATTTTCAGCGAATGCTAGAGTCGTTGAATTAAAAATAAAGCAGGAAATGTTAGTTACTGATGAAGCTGTGCGTTTAGACGATTGTATACGCGGTTTATTCAATTTTATCACCGATAATTGTGCATTAACTGACTACTTTGGTATTTCGATTTCAAGTGATAAATTACCGCGAGGACCGTTACATACTTTCAACTTATTATCTGACTACAAATTCCAGACTCTTTGGGATATGATTGATCTCGTTTGTCAAAGCTCACGCGAGTTAAAAGTTAATGAAACACTGCGGATTAGGATTGTTAGCGTTAGGCCACCTACAGGTTGTGGTCGTATGTCAACGAATCGTGATCTTGTTAATTCAAAATCCATAGTTAGAATAGTCAATAATGACGGAAAATGCTTACCACGTGCGTCAGCTGGGGCGTTAATTCATAATAAAAAACAGGAACAGAACACCTTGGTTGCAAGGAGCGAGTGGGATAGGGTCCGTAAAAGTAGATGTAAGCTACCGTTAGAAATGGCTGATGACTTGATTAAAAAAGCAGGTGTTAATATCGATGAAACGGTTGGGTGTGGTTTGCCGGAAATTACACTCTTTCAAAATTATTTTATAACGATAGAAACAGTGATAAAAGTATATACATCTGAACAATTAGGTTTTGGTGATTCGTTATTTTTTAATGGCTTCGAAGTTTTAAAAGCTGAACATATTACTCCAAAGCACTTTTTGAATATTTTGTTTACACAGTCTAAACATGTGATAGGTCACTTTGACGTTATCACCAATTTAACTGGTTTGGCTGCATGTAGGTATTATTGTAAATTATGTAATAAAAAAATAAATAGAAAAACAACACAAAAATGTGATAACACTTGTGGTCGGTGTAAGTCATCACCTATGTGTGCTAAAAATAATGAAATAATAAAATGTAGTGATTGCTTATTTGAATTTTTTGGAGAGCCTTGCTATAACAAACATTTAGAACCGAAATCGTTTAACCGGAACATTAATATCTGCACTGCTATAAGAAAATGTAGAATCTGTAATAGAGTAATTTCAATTGAACAAAATGCTCATGAATGCGGGAAAACTAGCTGTCCCACTTGCGCCTGCGTACGTCCGTATAACCACTCGTGTTATATGCCTATTGTAAAAATTAAAGCGAAAAAATCGGATATCTTAGAAAGTAAACCAGAGCATGCTTTTCTTTTTTACGATTTTGAAACTACCCAAGAGGGTGAATATGAAGGGTTAAACAAAACTGCCTTTAAACACGAGGTTAATTTAGCTGTTGCACAGTTATGCTGCGATGTATGTATTGATTCTGATATGAGTCAACATTGTGAGTCTTGCGGTGGCGGTATGACTAGTGTATTTGACGGTAGTAACACAATACAAGATTTTATTCTTTATATAATGTATGCGGAATCTGCAAGGCCTAAAAATATTAAACAAATAGTTTGTATAGCGCATAATAGCAAGAGTTGCGATGCTCAATTTTTATTAAAATATTTTGTTGAAAACACAAAAGTTATACCTAAGGTAATAATGAATGGTACAAATATCATGCTTATGACAATAGGTAAGACCATTAAATTTATAGATAGTCTGAATTATTTCCAGATGAAACTATCAGCTTTACCGAAAGCTTTTGGTTTTTCCGATACAATCATTAAAGGCACATTTCCGCATTTATTTAATAAGAAAAAAAATTTTGCTTACGTTGGTCCTATACCGGATGAAAAGTTTTTCTCACCAGATTCCATGAGTTGCCCGGAAAGAGAGGATGTTCAATCATGGCATAAGGACATGCGCGACTCTGGCTATATTTTTAATTTCAAAAACGAAATTTTAAAATATTGCCAAACAGATGTCTATATACTTCGAAAAGCATGCTCTGCCTTTCGGAGAAGTTTTTTAGAAGTAGGAAATACGTGTCCGTTTGTAGAGGCATCTACAATTGCCAGTGCCTGCTCGCGTGTTTTTCGAAAAAAAATTTCTTAAACGCGATGAGATAGGTATAACCCCCCCAGGAGGGTACAGGAAAAGAAACATGTATTCAAGAGAATCTTTAAAATGGTTGATTTATAAAGAGCAGGAAACAGGTTTCGACATTAGACATGCTGGTAAGCGACCCGAGATTAGACTCACTGAAGGTATTTTAGTAGATGGGCATTATGAAACAGATAATGGCGATAGACATATTTTTCAATATCATGGATGCTTTTATCACGGTTGTACTTTATGGTTTACAGGGGATGATCGGGTAAAAATAATATATGGTATCACCCATGAACAAAGATATGAAGATACTTTAGAAACTTCGTGACGTATAATTGAGGGAGGTTATAAATTAACAGAAATTTGGGGTTGTGAGTTTAAAAAATTACAAGAAAGTTTTTCGAGTGAAATAAAAAGATATATCGACAACAATCCTTTGTTATGGGCTGAAGTGTTGAACCCACGCGACGCGTTTTATGGCAGTAGAACGGAGAACACTGTCAATTTAAAGGAAGTTAAGGAAGGTGAGTGAATTGAAAATCTAGATATATGTTCGCTTTACCCCTATATCTGCAAAACTGGTAAATTTCCGATAGGTCATCCTGAAATTTTTGTAGGCGTTAATTGTCAGCGATTAACCGGTACGGACAATTGTTTAAGAAGTATCGAAGGTCTGGTGAAATATCGAATCCTGCCTCCTCGTGATTTATTTTTACCCGTATTACCCGTTAGAATGCATATACGATTAATGTTTTCACTTTGTAGAACGTGTTGCGAGAGTTTAGAACAGAATGATTGTACACACGAGCGTCTAGAAGACCGTGAAATTGCAGGCACTTGGGTGTCCGATGAGTTAAAAAAGCTGTGAGTTTAGGGTACAAAATCACAGCTATATACGAAATATGGCAGTATAAAGTAACACAATATAATCCAGGAAAAGCTGAACCTGAATTATTTGTTGAGTATATTAATACGTTTTTAAAAATAAAACAACAGGCTTCGGGTTACCCAAGTGACTGTAACGATGAACAGTCTCGCACAAATTATATTTTACAGTATGAGCAAAAAGAGGGTGTAAAATTAGATAGCGAGAAAATAGCTAAAAATCCAGGTTTAAGATTTTTAGCTAAACTCGGTTTAAATTCCTTTTGGGGTAAGTTTGGGCAGCGAGAGAATATGGGTAATACAGAGGTAATTAGCGATAAAAATAAACTCATAGAAATTTTACAGTCATCTAATAGGGAGCTGAAAAACATGTTGCCTGTTAATCAGGATACATGTTACATTCAGTGGGCTTACAAAGACGATGACTATACGCCCTCTACTGTGACAAATGTCTGTATAGCTGCATACACCACAGCATAAGCGCGGTTACAATTATATAAGTATTTAGAGAAACTCGGAGAAAGAGTGTTGTATTATGATACCGATTCCTGTATATATCTAAATAGAAATACGCCTGGGGAGTACAAGGTACCTACAGGTTGTTTTTTAGGTGATATGACAGATGAGTTAGAGAGTTAGGGAGTAAATAGTTATATAGAGTCATTTGTTACAGCAGGTCAAAAATTCTATTCATACGTAGTTAAAAAACCCGACGGTTCTAAACGAAGTGTGTAAGGTAAAAGGTATCAATTTAAATTATTCAACACATGATACAATAAATTATGAAAAAATAAAATCTTTAGTTTTAAATAAAGATAACAGGATAGTTGTTGCGGCCGCTACTATTTAAATTTGCGCGCCGCAGCGCTACCTCGTCACCATCATCTTCTCCCCTAAGCCTTGTGGGATAACTCCGCTGGTGGTCGTATCGAGAGCAGTGGCGCGAGTTGCCCACCCCTTCCTCTCTCTCCTTTCTTCTTTTCCCCTCTCTCCGCCGGGGTCGAGGCTTGAACAAAACCACCGACCCCGGACATTTTCGCTCTCTTCCTGCCCGACTCTGAGTAAGATAAGTAGCTCACCCTGAAGACTCGCGACTTCGTCCACTAAAACCACCTCGTGTTGACCATGGCAAGTCATATCTCTCACAGGCATTTTCTTCCTCTGTAATTTTCACACACACACAAACACATACAAACTTTAAGTAATTGAATTGAGTAATTTGTAAATAGTTGAGACTGAGTTTAAATATAAATTCTCTTTGTATCGTTACATCAAAAACTCGCCTTACTCCTTTCAATTATCTACACCACAGCCGCTCCTCGGCCACGTGTGCGGAACATAACTTATTGCGATCTTACGCAAGATTTCGCCCGCGTTTAAATATTATAATTTAATTAGGAAACGCGCGAACATTTTCTGGTCCTTCGAGCCGCATGTAATCGTGTGAGGGCAGTGGTTAAAGTGTGTAAACTCTTTTCGCGATACTAACTTTGCATAGTGCAGTGACTCTCATTTTTTTAATCTTTATTTATAAAAGAAGTGAAATTATACCCAAATTCGGACTTGAATTTTCGCGTCGAAAGACAGTCGTCTCCTTCGCGATCAAAGAGACCTTTTCTCGGGTAGTAGTACACGTGCGCGAGTGTTTTTTTGTTAAAAATGGGGGCATAAGTTGTCCGATCGGAAAATTAAAAAATTTGAATAGTCAACGATCGTACGATTGTTTGTGACGTCACGAGACATCAGGAGATTACGAGTTACGCGACGGGGTCAGCGCTCGCTCGCTCTCTGTCGCACTCGAATTCAACTCGCTCTCTCTCTCTCTCGCTCTCTCCCTAAAAGCTCGTCGCTATATTGCGAACTCTCGTCTTCGCCGCGCCATCAAGAGGCGCCTTGCGCAGTTCGAGCGAGCCAGAAGATGTGTGGCCCACGTATGCAGCGGCTAACCTCAAACCAGAATCGCCACTGTGAACTCTCGGCTCCGATCTTCGTCACCAGTGACACTGCAGCGGGGACATCTACGACGAGGAAAAAAAGGAGCATCATAAAGGACTAAGTATCACTAAACTCATATAGCTTTCTTGTCTGCTTGCTAGAGCTGTAGAATTTGCTTAGCTGCTTACTTGCTCATGTATGCTAGCTTCCTTTTGCTTGCCTCGCTTTCCTTGCTTTATTATCCCTTTAATAAAATGGTAGCTGAGAAACTTCTCAATAAGCAGCTCACTGGTGGGCAGCATATCAAGAACTTCCTCATTAACACTGATAAAAGAGGAGCTGCAAACTTGACGGAGGATGTCCTACGGTCTCGCCTGGACCTCCTAGAGACCTACTGGGCAATCATCGCCAACCGACACCAAGACCTCTGCCTTCACAAGGTAGAGCTGGCAGAGGTGGAGTATTTTGCAAAGCACCTTTTCTACGAGTTTGAAGAGGCTTATATCACAGCGAAGGCAGATATCAAGAGCCGTCTCCCCAGACCAGCAGCCTCGACTCCCAGCAGCCCAGCTGATGGCACTGTGGCCAGCTTTGTTATACCTTCCTCGACCATATCCCTACCCAAATTATCTCTACCTCGGTTCTCTGGGAAACAGGTGGAATGGGAAACATTCAAGGAAATGTTCGGCTCTTCTTCAACATCTTCTTTCTTGTTTAGATAAGAAAGCTGCAAGGCGTCTCAAAAATTTACCAGTAATTGGCGCAAACTTCCAGGTAGTATGGGACACACTGCTTAAGGAGGAAAAACTTTGGTGGTCCGGGCCCCCGTGGCTCGGCACTGACTGGAGTCAGTGTGGCCCCTCAGTCCATAATTTTACAACAGACCAAGAAGAACGGAAGGAACACACCGTATTCACTGCTGTCAAAGACGACGTACCCACAGAGACATTTGAAAAAACCATGTCAAGGTTCTCATCTCTCACTCGACTTGTATGCACCATAGCGTACATTTACAGGTGGCGGTCCAATGCACACCTTCGCAAAGACGATCGCGTGACGCCCCTCAATGGCGAAGAGATGAATTACGCACGTCTGGCCTTGGTGCGCGCCGTTCAACTTGAACATTACGCACTTGAGCGCATCTGTTTGCTTTCAGATGACACACTACCATCGGCTTGTACCTTCCGCCGTTTCCTGCCTTTTAAGGCATCATCAGAGTGGGCGGACGACTTCAGAATACCTTCCTTGGGGAAGAAGAAAAGCGCCCATCAATCATCCCGAACAACAGCCATCTAGCGGAGTTATTGCTTCGAGATGCTCATCATCGAACTCTGCATGGTGGACCGCAGCTCATGATGAGCCATCTCCGACGCCTTTATTGGATCGTAGGCGCTCGTAATCGTGTGCAGCAGACTGTCAGAAACTGCGTGAGATGCACACGCTTCCAAGGTCGTCCAGCGGTACAGCAGATGGCCCCACTGCCAGCCATGCGAGTCACCCCATCCAGGCCTTTTAGCAGCACGGCAGTCGACTACGCGGGACCGTACCATCTACGTACTTCAAAGGGACGTGGTCAAAAGTCCTTTAAAGGATATATTGCAATTTTTGTGTATATGATCAGCAGAGCAGTACACATCGAGGTAGTCTCTGATTACACCTCACAAACCTTTTTATTAGCATTTAGGCGCTTTATAGCACGACGAGGTCTCTGTCACACGGCAGAACTTCGTCGACTTTTCTCAGCAACATCACAGCTCAGCCAGGAGATAGCGGCCGCGGTGGCCAATGGCGATATAACGTGGAAATTCATCCCTCCACGTGCTCCTCAGTTTGGAGGATTGTGGGAAGCCGGCGTCAAGGCCTTAAAATACCACCTACGTAGAGTGTTGGGCGACTCCAAACTCAGCTTCTAAGAATTCACCACCCTTGTGACTCAAATCGAAGCGTGTCTTGATTCAAGGCCGTTCAGCCCACTCAGCAATGATCCGGAGGACTTATCGGCGCTCACTCCCGGGCACTTCCTCGTTGGATCTACACTCACGGCTCTACCAGAGCCATTTATTTTTTCTGATTCTGTTCCAGCTGTTCACCGCTATAAGTTGACGACGCAAATTCGCAACCATTTTTGGAGACGATGGCAATAGGAGGTACTCCACAACATGCAGCAACGTTCCAAGTGACTGCCGCGCAATGCTACCATTCAGAAAGGCGACTTGGTCCTCTTTACTGACGATCTCGTCCCACCCCCGAAGTGGCCACTTGCACGCGTTGCACAGCTCCATCCTGGACCGGATGGTATGACCCGCGTGCTCACACTGAAGACGGCATCAACAACCCTGCAGAGACCTTTAGCCAAGGTCATTCGCCTGCCTGTGGACCTGCAGGCTGCTCCAACAGCAGCCACAGTCGACAGCACTCAGTCTGCTGGCAAGAGTCCGATACTCGTCTCCAAGCCTGAGCAGCCCATGGCGGGCGGCGCATCCAGTACAAGAGCAAGGACTTCTTGAAGACTTATTTTATTACACATATACACATCTCTATCTTTCATTTCTTACAATACCCCCGCTTTTTGTTTTTGTTTTTTTTTTCTCAACCTCCTTTCGAATCAAGTTTTCTTAATAATAAAATCCTATACTTTTTACTGCATTATTACCAGTCACTTTCTATTATCACTTCTTCTCTTTCAGATCTTTTTTTCTTTTCTTTTTTATCTTATTCTTTCTTTTTTATCTTAAAATAAAATCTTTAGTTTTGAATAAAGATAACAGGATAGTTGTTGCGGCCGCTACTATTTAAATTTGCGCGCCGCAGCGCTACCTCGTCACCATCATCTTCTCCCCTAGGCCTTGTGGGATAACTCCGCTGGTGGTCGTATCGAGAGCAGTGGCGCGAGTTGCCCACCCCTTCCTCTCTCTCCTTTCTTCTTTTCCCCTCTCTCCGCCGGGGTCGAGGCTTGAACAAAACCACCGACCCCGGACATTTTCGCTCTCTTCCTGCCCGACTCTGAGTAAGATAAGTAGCTCACCCTGAAGACTCGCGACTTCGTCCACTAAAACCACCTCGTGTTGACCATGGCAAGTCATATCTCTCACAGGCATTTTCTTCCTCTGTAATTTTCACACACACACAAACACATACAAACTTTAAGTAATTGAATTGAGTAATTTGTAAATAGTTGAGACTGAGTTTAAATATAAATTCTCTTTGTATCGTTACATCAAAAGCTCGCCTTACTCCTTTCAATTATCTACACTACCTCCGCTCCTCGGCCACGTGTTCGGAACATAACTTATTGCGATCTTACGCAAGTTTTCTCCCACGTTTAAATATTATAATTTAATTAGAAAACGCGCGAACAATAGTACGTAATTTCAACGCTATCAGACGCACAGCAATACACGATGTTGTCACATGCAAAGAGACAAAAACTTGTAAATTAAATAGCATGAAAAGACGATCCGATAATATTTGTACATCCAGTCCTTACGGTTTTAAGAAGAAAAAGTGTTAAAAGGGTGTATAGTAGTTATTTATTTTAATTGTACATCTAGTAAATAGTTTTATTTTGTTTAAAAAATACTGTAAATATTTTGTTTTAATAATATATGTAAATTTTAATAAGAAACCTGTCGAAAAATTAGAAAAATTTATCTTAGTTATTATTGTATACATGAAAAAATATGTAATAATTTTTTATTTTTGTTTTAGTTTTAAAAACAGAGCAAACAGATACTTGTAAAGTTCCATACTGTCATTTCTACCCAGATCATAAGAGAAGTTTGGAGGGTATTGCTTGGAGACGTGCTATAGAGCGTTTACTTAGTCTTAAATTATAAAGAAAAGTTCTTCTTACAAAAAATACAGCGATTTCTTAAAAGTATATGCCAAAGTTTGTGATATAAATTTTAGTGGGCAAATTAACTGTATCGAACAAGGTGAATGGTGTATGTAAACATCTTTTTTGCGACGTCGATGATTGCCCTCGAAACATGAAGATTATTTCATACCATGGATTTTATGACTTAACTGATACAACAGCGTCGAAATTAATTAACTTTATAGAACAAGCCGATGTATTTAGCCTTCAATTTACAATTGACAAGAAATATGATTATCCTGCGTTCACTGATAATCATCGCTGTCCTTTACATGTAGACAGTACTAGATATATGATTACGAGTTCCGACGATTATCTATCACTCACTACATATTATTTTAATAATTAGTCGTAACGTTGAATAAAGTTTAAAAAGATCTAACCAAATATTCTTGTGTTAATTTATTTATTTTGTTCTTATTTCATCTACCTGAAAACAAAAAATTACCTTGGAAGAAAAGTCGACGTAAACTGTAACGTACCTAACTGTCGTTTCTTTCCCGAGTACAAACACTCATTGGAAGGATTGGGATGGCATCGTGCTGTGCATACCCTTTTGCTATTGAAGAAAGAACATAAGAAATCCTATAATGATATGTTGAATAATTTAAAACACTTTTCACAATTTACTAAAATTATTTTTCATTTCAATGTAGATATATAGTACACAATTGTGCTTTCAAAGTAGAGGATCAAATTGTTGATAAACGATATTGTATTTTTTCATACAAAAATAAACATACTAGTCATCTATTGAAATTTATTGAAATACATGATGTAACTTCAATCGACTTTATGGTTTCTAATGTTGAAAAAATTTACGGTTTTACAGATAATCCATATTGTCCGATTCATGTAACACAAAAATTAAGATATATGTACAGAATTTGTGTCAATTCATCATATGAAAAAATAATATTACCTTTTTCAAAGAGACAACATTTTGTACAATTGAAATGTAAAAAAATTTATTTGTTAAATTTAATAAATAACAATACTAAATAATAATTCCTGTGTATTCATAATTATTTCTAAAATGTGTAGATTAGTTTACGGTCGTATACGCTAACTAGCTTATAAAGTGAAAGAAACTAAGCGATCATTACTCTTGTATCAGTCGTGGTGTAAACTTGTATATTAGCTAAAATAATAGCTTGTCGTGTACCCGGTCCGCGCGCGCGGGGGTGCCATCTCAACAAATAAGCTTTTCTGAAAAAAATGAGTTTACCATGGAGACATCCATGGATATCAATGATATGTGGACCAACCGGTTGTAGAAAGACATACTTTGTCAAACGATAGCGATCATTACTCTTGTATCAGTCGTGGTGTAAACTTGTATATTAGCTAAAATAATAGCTTGTCGTGTACCCGGTCCGCGCGCGCGGGGGTACCATCTCAACAAATAAGCTTTTCTGAAAAAAATGAGTTTACCATGGAGACATCCATGGATATCAATGATATGTGGACCAACCGGTTGTAGAAAGACATACTTTGTCAAACGATTTTTTCGGAATTTGGATCATATGTCGGCACGTAAAATGTTTTATTATTCAGAATGGCAGGACGGTTATTTAGAATATGGTAAAAATGTAGAGTTTCACGAAGGGCTTCCTCAGGTTGAGGATTTTGCATCAGATTCTAGACCAAAACTAGTAGTTATCGATGACCTTATGCGCGAATCTTCGAATAACATAATCTGTAATCTTTTTACAAAAGGTTCTCATCGCCGGAACTTATCAAAACAAAGAGATATCTCGTTGAATGCCAACTATATTATTTTTAAAAATCCTCAAGATCGGGCTCAAATTCAACATATGGCGCGCCAAATTTATCCATAAAATCCAAAATTTTTACAAAAGGCTTATTTTGACGGTACATCGGTTCCACGCAGATATTTACTATTAGATTTAAAACAAAGTACACCCGAAACATGTAGAGTGCGTACTTGTATTTTCCCTGATGACACACAACAATATGTTTATATACAACGTAATATAAAAAGAAGCGCAGGTGAGTCTGATTTACCAGTCTTGCGTA
This sequence comes from Gastracanthus pulcherrimus, assembly GCA_949152435.1. NCBI lineage: Eukaryota > Metazoa > Arthropoda > Insecta > Hymenoptera > Pteromalidae > Gastracanthus > Gastracanthus pulcherrimus. The sequence continues at coordinate 107,626,267 of OX424573.1, forward strand.
TATAATGACACCGTTAACATCAAGAGCGTCACTCGACGCTAAAACGACGAACATGTTACATGCTCTTTATCACTTGTGTAAAGAGCAACGAAAGGCTGTACTAAAAAAAGCAAACAGAAAACTAGTTAAAGGTATATGTGAATGTGCTTTAAACACCTTGAAAGGTATATGCCTTTAAATACAACACAAAAAGTTAAACTGAAAAAACACAAATCAATTTTACGTCGGTTATCAGACACAAAGTCTAAAGGTTGGAAAAATAAAAAACGAATAATTGTTAAAAAGGAGACGGATTTATAGGAGCATTATTAGCACCCGTAATAAGCACAATTATTTCAGCGTTAATTTCAAGTAGACAGTAACAATGCAACACGCCCGTAAAATGGTACTAGTACCACACGACAGCATAAGTAAATTACAGCAACAACAATATCCATCTCAGAACGAAAACGAAATAATAAACAAAAATGAAATTATAACAGCCGTAAATAGTGTACAAACTCCTGGTAACCATTTATCGAGACTAGATTTTGAAATGAATGAAATTTTAAATTCTTCTGAAAGAGATGAGAGAGAAAAGTGGAAAAAGTACAAACGTGCACTAGAAAGATATTTGTTTTTGGTTGAAGATTTAAAGAAGAGTAGCAAAGCTTCGAATATACCAGAAGTTAAAAAAGAAGACGAACCAGAGTATGGAATTGACACAGCGACAATTACTATGCCAGTGCCAGTAACCTATAGACATAAAGCCGAGTTAATCTTACAATTTTTAAAAAATTCCAATAACTCATCAAGGTTAATGTGGAATGATCGCGGTACTGTAACGATAGATGGGGTTGCTGTTCAAAATTAAAATATTATAGACCTCGTAAACGATGCCGTACGTAGTAGAAAAGGAGTGAAAGCAGCAGGATGCGAGCATTTTGCTTGGTTATTGATAGATATCGGGATGCCATTGGAGTTTATCGGGAACACAGAATTGTACAAAGAAGGTAAAAAATTTACACCACCATCATTATCTTACTCGAGAAGTAACAGTAGTTTATCATCTAAACAAGGAATTTTTCAAAAATCACCGTACACATCTACACCCGTACCGAATAGGAAATCGACTAATGACTCATCATTATCTAATACTTCATACACGGACGCCTCAACCATAGTAAATGCGAAGATAGACAACGACGACGACGCTTCATACGTAATTCAAAGAAAAAAAAGTAGAAATAATAGTAGTAAAAACAATTCTATATAAACAGGTGGTTGGTTAAGGATTTCACTGTAAATTGTAATAAAAATAATACAATATGGATAAAGATAATCAGTTTTTTGAAAAAATTTATTATAACCCAAAAGATGAGGCAGGATATGCAGGTGCATATCGGCTTGTTAATAAAATTAAAAATAATGTAGATAAAAATAATATTTATAAGTGGCTGAGAGCTCAAGATTCTTATACATTACATAGACCAGTACGACGAAAATTTTAAAGACTTCATTATAATGTACAAACCATAGATTCAGTATGGGAAAGTGACCTTATAGAACTTTCATCTTTAAAAACTTATAACGATGATTTTTCATATTTACTAGTAGTTATTGACGTTTTAAGTAAATTCGCTTTTGTCGAACCAATCAAAGACAAAACTTGTTTAGCTGTTACAGAGTTATTTAAAAAAATTCTTTCAACAAGTGTTGGAAGAATACCCATAATATTTAATGAATTTTTAGGTCGTGAGATGCAAACTGTCTTAAAATCAAAAAATATTATTCATCGTGTAACTAGAAATCCTGACGTTAAAGCAGCCATTGTTGAAAGGTTTAATCGTACGTTGAAAGAACGAATGTGGCGTAACTTTACACATAAAAATACAAAACGTTACATTGATATTTTACAAGACCTAGTTCAAGGATACAATAATTTTAGACATTCCACTATCAAGATGGCGCCAGCAGTTGTAACTATATATAACGCACAACAAGCTAAACGGAACATGGATTTACGGTATAAAACATAGGAAAAAACGCCCAAGTACTCAGTCGGGAACCTAGTGCGCATAAGTCGTACAAAAGGCACCTTTAAAAAAGGTTATGAAGCCAACTGGTCAGAAGAGATTTTTAAAATTATTAAAGTATTAAAACATAGAAAACCACCAGTTTACAAACTTGAAGATTTAAACGGCGAGATCATAGATGGTATATTTTATGGGAAGAAACTCACAGTCGTAGAAAAATATTTAAGCAATACTGAATACAAAATAGATAAAATACTCAAAACCAGTAGTTCGGATAAAAAGAAAAAATATTTTGTTAGTTGGGTTGGTTATTCAAGTAAATTTAATTCTTGGATACCTGCTTTGAATATAAAAAAAATTTAACAAAATGAAAAAAAATCAGTTTTATGTGATTTTACCAAGCAATAGTAGCATGAAAGTATACCCCGAGAACACCACATCATGTTATGTCACAAAATTACCTCAAGAAATTAATTTACACGGATTATGGGAAATAGGGATATCTGAAATACATTTTCCACGATCATTTTTGCATTTACGAAAAGAAGAGAAAGATATAACAATGATTTCAACAATATCACCTTTGCAAAGAGATATATACGGTGACCGATCATCCCATAATTTAGAAAAAACAGTTTCTCTTCCCTATGGTGTTTATAATACCTTTGTATAATTCTTGGACCATTTGAACAATGTTTTAATAGAAAACAATTCACACACGGTTTTCAGATTCTCAATCGAACATAACAAAACTTTTGTTTTTGACGAACGTACCTGCAGTACAGAGGTCTGTAATTTTGAACATTCTGTGAAAATGACTCGTAACGTATTAGACATATTAGGTTTTGCTGAAGTCTCCGAATACGCAAGAGTAGACAGTAATCCTAAAATAGCATCTCGTCCTGACAATATTTTGAATGCTCTTCCGAGACAATTGTATATTTACATAGACATATGTGAGCCAACAATTGTTGGCGATGTACAAGCAGCTTTAGTACGCATTGCACCTGTGAATTACAAAGATTATGTATTTGCTTCTAACCAGTATCAAACTTTTACACCTGTAAACTATGTACCTTTAATAAGGAATTGCATTCGAACCATTACGATAGATATAAGAGATCATCTTGGCCGTATTATACCATTCGAGTGTGGGACATCGACGATGACACTTCATTTTAGACACGCGACATAACGCTATCACGATGAGTCATTACGATCATTATTACGATTCACAACTTGGTAGCGGTGGTATAGAGCATGTATACGTAGGATCACCATATCAGAAGGGCAACGGTGGTATAGGTAGTTTTCTTGGAGGACTCTTTTGTAGGGCGTTACCATTTCTAAAACGAGGCACAAGGGCTGTAAGGAAAGAAGCGCTAAGAGCAGGAATGAATATAATAAATGATATAAGTGATAATAAATCAACATTCAAAGAAGAACGGGGCCTGCGGCGGCTCAGTCGGTAGAGTGTCGGATTCCCACGCCGGTGACCCGGGTTCGAATCCTAGTCTCTGCCGATTGATACAAGCACCTCTGTAAAAATTACATGTGCTTTGTTTACAAACACACCGCAGACCCCCGTCGTCGATTAGCACCACATGGAAGCACAAACATGGCGACGTTAAATAATAATAAAAAAAAAAAAAAACATTCAAAGAAGCTCTACGAACGAGGGCCCGTGAATCAGGCCTAAATTTGAAAAGAAAAGTCGAAGAAAAAATAGAAAGTCTTATGGAGGTTTCAGGTTATAAAAGAACGCAACGAAGCCGTAAACGTCAGTCGAAAGTTAGTCGTCGTAGAAAACACACAACACGTAAAACAAAGACAAGAAAATCAAAGACAAGGAAAACTAACAAAAATTCCAGCAAGGGAAAAAAGACTCGAAATATTAAAAAAAAAATACGTTTCTGTGGGTGACATTTTTGGTCCTGCTTAATAAAAATGGCGTTTCTTCACTCTCACTCTTGCGAGTGTGCAAAATCCGAACTTGACTTATTTACATTACCGCCTACCCAAACATTTATAGAAGGTACTCAATGGATTTATTTCAGAAGATTCATATTTAGAATTTCTTATTCCGGGAAACTCGGATGATTATATTGATATGGCTCATACCATGATAAATCTTAGTGTACGTCTTGAAAAAGGAGATTTACCTATAGAAGAGAAAACTTTAGTCACACCTGTTAACAATTTTCTACATAGTATTTTCAACCAAGTGGATGTATTTTTTAATCAAAAATCAGTTTCACCACTGAGTTATGCTTATGCTTACCGCGCATACATAGAAACCTTACTTAATTATTCAGAAGAAGCCAAAAAATCCCACTTGACATGCGGTCTATGATATAACGATACACCTGGACAGATGTATGCTGTTCTACGAACTGCAACTGATGATGGTAAAACAACTTTTTCCGATAATATAGAGGCCTGCGCCCGTCGTAACTACATTAAAGGTGGTAAAACGACTGATTTACTAATTTTTAATCAGGAAAAATTTCTTCTTAACGGTGTAGAAGTTAGAGTACGTCTTATACGCTTCAAAGATGCTTTTTGTTTAATAAACTATGAAACCGAAAATGTAAAAGTGAAAATTCTAGATGCTTCATTACGGATACGCCGTGCTAAAGTCAATCCTGGAATTTTACTTGCACACTCAAAAGCTTTGTCTAAAGGTACAGCAAAATATCCTTTAACACGTGATGAAGTAAAATCATTCACCTTACACACTGATATAACTAGAGAAACTTAGACAATATTATTCTTGGTCAAATTCCGAAACGTATAATAATGGGATTAGTTTCAAATAAAGCTTTTAACGGTAGTAAAAAAGAAAATCCATTTAATTTCCAACATTTCAACTTAAACTACTTAGCCATGAGTGTAGACGGAATACAAGTACCTAGCAGAGCTATACAGCCAAACTATCCAAACAGATATGTAGATGCCTATCATACATTATTTAGTGGTACTGGTATTCATTTTGCAAACGACGGTAACGATATACCAAGAGAAGCTTATCCCGACGGTTATTGTTTATACGCCTTTGACCTCACGTCTGATCTATCGGCAAATTGTAATACATACTGGAATTTAGTAAAAACAGGAACCATTCGTTTAGAATTGCGATTCGAAAGTGTTCTACAACAATCAGTTAACTGCATTGTATACGCCGAATACGATAATATTCTTGAAATTCACTCAACTCGTCAAGTCATAGTCGATTTTGGAGGCTAACTTTTAGGAATTTTATGATTTATTTACTTTACATTATATAATGCCTACTAATTGGCATTTTAACGGTGAAAGCTATGACATGACAAACACTGACTGATAAAAAAACACATTACGGTGTACTATGTTAAGTATAAATTGCATTGTTCTTACGTGAATAGTAGTTAGAAAGGTTTTGTATTTTGAGTTCTACACATCTACCTCAGCTCGAAATTATGGATTATATAATCGACGTTTTGAGTTTCCGTGACCGTGCTGATAAGTTCATGATCAAAGAAGTTGCTGTAGTTTCTCTAAATAAAGAACACATCTCTCACTGGATCACAACTGCACCTCATTCATTCTCAGACCTACCTATTAAAATACAAGTACACAACAACTGGATTACAAGTAACGTCCATGGTATCGAGTGGTTTGAAGGAGATACACCATATCGTCAACTACACGACATGTAGAAAATTTGGAGGATTACAATTGTCCATCTTCATATCATTTAACTAAACGAGATATTTTCTGCTGCTATCACGGATCTCTACACAGAGGTATATACAAATGTGCCTTAAATAATGCATATCGTATAAAATCGTGGGTAAACCAAAACATCACTCTTTTGGCTGCTCTGGACGCAAAATACGATTATTCAGACCCCAGGCTCGTTTACAGCACAGTCACCGATCAAGCAGTCCCTGACTGTGGTTCAACGAGTGCACACCTCGTCACGGCTGGTGTCAAGATTATTCAAAACAACAGAAGAAAAATATTAAATATTTAAGACCTCCAACACCAGGTCATAAATTAGAAGAACCTATATACGACAAAATTTCAAACAGTGATTATTATACGTACCCAATATCATCGGTCAAAACACGCTTCGTGTATATACAAGATGAGCACGAATCAGATACTGGATGCTCTGCGATTATTAAGAATACCTTCGCCGGGTGTATCCCCTGCAGACAGAATTCCTCGGACATTGACGAGACCCACGGGATGCATATTTAATTCAGATGTACACACTCAACCTGAAGCTCATTGGGTAGCTTTATACATAGACAAACGAGGTCATGGAATCTTCTTCGACAGTTATGGCGCTCCACCTATTTTTCCATATCATATAAGGGCAGTGCGACGAAATACTATTTTTTATAACTGGAATACTATACAACTACAAAGTCTAAACTCTAAAGTATGTGGTCAATTTTGTTTGATGTTTTTAGACTATATGAGACGCGGTTATTCACTAGAGAGATTTTCTAGATTATTTACAACAGATTATAGGAAAAATGATAAAATTGTAGAACGCTTTTACAACAATCTTCGAGGCTCCACAAGTAAATTTAAAAATGAAAATAAATATAAATATCATGTAGGTAATGGTCATAAACATCGTTCAAAATATTGTATTCAATCATGTAAAGCTAAAATATTATGAAGAAATTTGTATATACTTTTCATTTATTACTAATATTAAGAAATGAATATTGTCAATTTTTATTCTACAACTTTTCTAATTAAATTTATGTAAAATGTATTCCCAATTATTTATATAATTATTTATTATTAACCAATCCCAAACAAACAATCTCCCCGATTTTCTCAAATATACACGCACAAACACACACACACGCAGAGGTTCAGCTATAGAAATTCACTTTCCCAACACCCAGAATGCTGATGGGGGAGGGAGATTTCCTACTATACCGGTAGAGGAGAACGGGGTAATGCCGGTCACTGGCTAATTCCGGTCACCCTTATTTTCAATCATCTAAACATATTTAGGTAATAATTCGAATAGTATATTAAACGCAACATAAAATGCAACTAATGTTCAAACAACCTTCTAATCAGTTTTATTAAGGAATTATATACAATCAAAGTGTAGTTCTCCATTTCTTATAAAAAATCTGGTCTATAAAATAAGCTTTTATGCAGTTATTTTTTGCATCTTTATTAATTTAAACAATCTAAGAATACGAAGTAGTGAAGAAAAAAGAGTATAAACCTATTACTTTTTTGTCATTTCAATTTAAATTACTAAGCAGAATGGGGGTAATCCCGGTCACAATGTTATTTATATGAAGCTCCCGAAAGTGAGGCTAAGAAAGAGTTCCGCTGCGCTGTCAGGTAGGGTAACTTTGCTTAAGTGTTTTTGATTGAATAGTGGTTCTGTTATTATATGTTTGACTATGTAAGTGCGATTAATAATGCGACGGATCATATGAAAGTTCATATAATTGATTTAAAGAAATTTTACACCTATAAAAGTAACTTTCTAATAGTGATCGGAATTGTGCCCAGGCTGACCAGTATTACCCTTTGATGTGGAGTAAATTCGGTCAAAATGCTTTTTTTATTTCGACTTATAACTTCGATATCTTACATTTTTATATTAAACCAATAATAAATATTTATAGTCAATGGTTTGAACTAACATTATAATTATTTAAAGTCCAAAGAAACAATTTGAAAGTGGAAATAACAAGCACGTTTGTTTAGGTGACCGGCAATACCCCATCCTCCCCTACACGCGCAACACCTATTGACCATCAGCTGTTGAAGGGGAGGGAGAGTTTCGATATCTCCCACTGAGCCCCACCACTACCAACACCTTACCGGCTGCCGTACCGTTCCTACCTTTGCACGCCTTGCTAGTTCGTTCAAAATGATCCAAATGAGAGCCCTGTCGAATTTTTTTAAATAGCCACTTTTTAAGTCATTTTGAAAATTCAAAACACTGTGCTTGATAGCACAAAGCACCTTACGGCGGAAATTGTTTTTGAGAGCTTCTCTTGATATGTACTTTCATATAAAAAGTCCACGATAAGTGTGGCCAAACCCGGTGCGCACCCCAATTCGACTAATTTCGTTGGAATGACCCATATGCATGTAAAAAAAATCCTAAGTAGTAAAAATTAATTTCCTGTATTAATACCATAACTAATGTATTGAAAAGTAATATTCCAAATCCTGGAGAAATATGGTAGACGGGATCACTTGGAATCCCGTAATCCGTGGATTAGGAGCTTAATAATAGTATGGTGATTTTATATTACGTGCACTGGATCAAGATTTTGAATTTTTTACGGTGAAATTAAAGTATTTATAATAAAAAAATTTCAGAATGATTGATTTTGAGAAGAAGAATTTTTATGGACTGATACAAAAAAGTTTTGTTTATGGGTTCAAAGATGGTATGCCCCCATAAATAAAAGTATTATTAGAATCTATCATTATTCTCTTACGTATAGTTTTACCGAGTCATTTAAGAAACGAAATGTTGAAGCGTATTCATTACAATAACATGGGAATAGATAAATATAAATATAAGGCAAAAAAATGTATATATTGGCCAGAAATGTCTAATGATATAGAGAGCGAAGTCAAGTTGCAAAGCACGTGTAAATTACAAAAAAAAGTAAATAAAAGCAAAAAACTGGCATAGCGCGTTTCTTACACATAAGAATTATACACGTAATTATTGTACACAATTTAGCATTGGTCAAATTATATATAGAAATATTTGACCAATGCTAAATTGTGTGCAATAATTACGTGTACAATTCTTATGTGTAAGAAACGCACTATGCCAAAAAACTGATTAATAAAAATTAAAAAAAAGGAGATGTCATAGAGTTGGTAACATTACTTAGTTTACAAAGCAAAGGAGACAGAAAGAGATAAGGGAGAATACATTTTTATCACACAGTTAAACATAATTCGGAACAGGTATATTTATATATATATATATATATATATATATATATATATATATGGCATAATAGGGTAAACCAGCCAGTAATTGACCGTATACCAGTGAATGACCGTTAGACAAAAAATGTAAATTATATGCTTAAAATTTATTGAATTATTATATATATAGTTTATTTATACTTTTATTATTCCATATTTTGGTTTAAGAGTACTTAGAGATCATTATAACATTTTATTCCTACTTAAAATAATCCAGATATGTAGCTTGTCATCCAATCATTACGAAATCGTCAAATTTTTAGGAAGAAGGCACTAAAAAGTCAGTTTTGAAATTTGTGTATTACATCAATAATATATATTATTTTTATATATTATGTATACGTTGATCAGAAATAGTAATCGATTATTAAAATGTATTTTATATGCAGTAAAAATAACTTTACGTATTAATGTTCTTCAATATTGTGTAAGTCATTCATTGGTGTTGAAAATAAAACTGCTTGGCAGTAAATGACCCACTGATCAAATTATGTTAGGTTATGAAATCTCCACAACAAAAAAAATAAAAACTTTAATCAATTAAAAGATCTTTTGTCGTATCTATTTTCTAAATTGTTTATGTTTTACTTGAATATGATTTGTAAACATTTGATTTATACATGAATTTGGTTTTAGTGTCTTATTTAACCGGTCATTCACTATACGAGGTCTGTCCCAAAAGTATCCGACCTACCTCGATTTCTCGGCGCTTGATTTATTCTTCGTCATCCGGGGGGTGGCATCCTTCAAAGTAGTCCCCATTTGATTGAACAAGACGCTCATATCGATGTTTCCACTTATTAAAGCACTCTTGAAAGTCAGACTTCGGAATCGCCTTTAGTGCATTCGTTGCATTAGTTTCAACAGTCTGTTTATTGTCGAATCGATGTCCTTTAAGCGGCATTTTCAATCGAGGAAACAGCCAAAAGTCGCAGGGAGCTATATCCGAACTGTATGGAGGCTGACGGAGCTGCGCAACACTGTGTTTCAATAAATACTGCTGCACAAGGTTTGATGCGTGCGCTGGAGCATTGTCGTGATGAAGAAGCCAGTCACCGGTTTCCCAAGTTGCGGTCGTTTTCTCCTGATTGTATTACGTAATCTTTTCAAAACTTCAACGTAGTACTCTTTATTGATTGTCTGGACTGTAGGGGCATATTCGTGGTGCACAATGCCCTCATAATCGAAAAAAACAATCAACATTGACTTGATGAACGAGGATCACTGTCAACAGATGTGCGGCCACTTTTGAACCGCTTGTACCACTCTTTTATTTGTGTTTTGCCCATACACTCATCTTTAAAGGCCTTTTGCAACATTTCAATAGTTTCCGCACAACTTTTACCGAGATTAAAGCAAAATTTTATGCAAATTCGCTGTTCGGTTCGTTCTGCCATTTTTAGCAATAAACAAATTGCGACGAACGCAAAAAAGTCGTTGTAAACAAATACACGCTGCGCGGGAACTAAGGCGTTTCATCGGTATCTTAGGCTACTGACGAGAAGGTTAAGAGTTGCTGGTGACGTTCATACCCTCCAGAGGTCGCCTGAGTCTCTCCGCGCGAAGATATGAACGTAGGTCGGATACTTTTGGGACAGACATCGTAGCTTGTTTATGGTCATTCAATGGGTGTGTGGTCATTTGCTAGGTTTTATTGCATTTTAAACGTTATAATTAATTTAAAAATAATAACGTTATCAAAAAGTATTTATTATTACGACTACTTAAAGAAAAATAAATAACCAGTGCAGTTTTAATGGTTATTTTGTTCATATAAATATGTATATTATAACATCAACTTCCAAAATCCAGATTTTAACAATTCGGCCATTCACTAGCTGGTTTACCCTATATATTCATGTATACGTATTATATACAAGATTGTCACATTAATGTACAACAAGTAAAATGGCGCATCGGTGGTAGAGTAAAAGACTGATGATCCAAAAATTGTAACAGCTCTTAGCGGGCGCAAAAGGTCTTTTGCGATCGCTTTTTTTGCCAGTCGGAAAACGGTCACTTTAGGCCTGCTTTAAAGGTAAGAAAAACGCGTAAATCGTAAGCGTGTGACAACAAATAGTTTATTATGGGTTTGAGTATCGCAAAATTTACATAAGTAAAAAACCGCTGCCAATTCATTGTCTCTTAGCTTCCTCAAACTTTGTAAATTGTTCCAATATGAAGTTATTTATTCAATTCAATACTGTGAAACATAAAAATAACAAAACTAGTGCCTTTTAATGTCGAGATATACGTATATATTTAAATTTTGTAATTTAAACTTATGCAAAAGCATAGCATATTTTATAAAAAAATATTGTCGATTAAAATATTGTTTAATGTATATAATGAATACTATTTCTACGAATAAATTTAAGATAAGATCTGATGATAATATATAACTAACAAAATCTTAAATGTTCATTAAGTGTAAATCTTAAAAATGTTCATTAAGAGTCAGTTATTCAAAATAATTTATTCAAATTCATTTTAACTGTAAACTCAAATTTTAACTCAATTAAGTATTATTCCTTACAAATTGGATTGGATAAGAAAACATAAAAGATATATTAATTAACTAAAAAGTACTCTACGGTCTTCTTTTATTTAGAACTATTCAATACAACATTTTTTTGTTGATTTTAAATCTTTGTTGAAATAAGTAAAAAATTAATTGTATTTCGTAAAAAATTATCGCGTAATACGCAAGAAATCAGCGATCAAAAAATTTTGAAAAATAAATTATCATAAAAATGGAAAAACGTTATAAAACAAGAACGATTCGATGAATCTTGAAAATTCTTTTTGATTTAAATTCTTGATCACAAGACGAACAGAATAAGTGTTAATTGGTTAAAAAATACCATGTGATACCTAAGAAATAAGCAATCAAAATTAAAAAAAATATAACCTTGAATGTCTTCAAAAATAAAAGTTTTCATCATCTGGACAAATAACTTAGCTAAGAGATAACGTTTTTGGAGATTTTCAGAATGAATAATGCCGTTTAACTCTAGTTATCGTTTGACATAGAAAATCGATTTTTTTTACAAAATGATTTTTTTCTCAAGTATAAGATAATAAAATTACTCAAAAATTTTATAAAATAATCTTCTCTATTGTTCTAATCAGCTTAATTTTTCTTAAGAATTTTCCATTATATATTTCAGAGAAATCACCGTTCAAACAGAAAATGATGCTTCCGCGTATAACAGAAAAAAGGAAACATCTGCTACAAAAGTTTTGATGGTAAAAGATGCGTAATTTTATGCTCTTTCAAATGCATTTTCATTGGATTGATGATGTTATTTCTAACATGCCAAAAATCTTCAAAAGCTAAAACCATATAAACGAAAATCCGCCAAAAAACAAAAACTAATCAGAAAAAATAAAAAAAATTATTATTATGCCCCCTTTGTGTAAAAAAACAAATAAAATGAGCCCTGGAACATTAAATCTTACCATGGTTTACTCGAGATATCGATGTATACATACACACACACACACCCACACACGCTAACACACGCACATACACACACAAACACACACATTCACACACACATACATACACACATACACACATACGCACACACATACACACACACATTCACACACGCGCATATACACATACACACATACATACTCACACATCCATACGGACATTTTCTAAGAATAGTATACTTTGATTCCTTATATCTCAAAACATGTTTTTAACATGTTTTAGAAAACCTTTTTTTTTACTATCACAAAGCTTCCTCTTTGAGGAAGCAAAAAATAAATGAGGAACACAAACACATTTTTTTTAACTTTTTAAGTTAAGAGTTGTTATAAGAAAAATATTTGAATTATTAATTTATCAATTTTGAGGTTACGTTTGACGATATGGGCCTCTTTAAAAAATATCCTTGAATCCGGTGATAAAAAATGAAGCTATTCTGACAATTTCTAAAAGTTTGTGCACAATTACAAAAAAAGTAAAAAACACTTTCTTAAGGTTGGTTCGTAAAGAGCTTTGTAATATAATTGGAACAAAAATACTCAATAAGTCCTAAACCACAAACCTACATTTAACATCGTTAACTAGCTAGATCGTCTCACTAAAATAAAAAATAATTATATTTGAAGAACATACTATATAGTACTACCACTTTATTTTTATTCTTTGTTTCTACCCTTTTAAGGTATATATTTTGGAAGACAAAAAGTGAAAGAATAAAAGAAAAGTGAACTTAACTTCACTTTCCGGAAATAACTCAAAGTATTATTGAAACTACTAATTCTATATATTTATATATAAATATTACTTACAAATGATGAGGAAAAAATTATACTTTTTATTCTTCAGGTGGCTTACAACTTACCACTTGTTTGTTCGTTTCTCAAAGAGTATTCAAAGAGTAACAATATTGAGTTGCCTAAATGTTAATGGCATAATATAAATTTAATTTCAGTTATTAAATAAATATTTGATATACGCTACTCTGCAGAAGAGATACTGAAAGTTATTTCAGTCCATCATCAATGACTCTTTGAAACGCACAAGGTAATATACTAATTAATTCTGTGCATTAATATTTTATTATGAGATTTATAATACACTTTTTATTTTATGTTCGTATGTAATTTAAGTACTAAAATACTTTGCGAGCTTTCTCGACCGACATAAAATTATTTTTAGCTGTGTATCATAATTTTCTCTTTTTCTATACCACACGGTATATGCTCAGTTGGTACACATTATGCTGGATTATATATACTACAATAATCTATCGAATAATGTACTCAATATTGAATACTACTATATATCAAGGTATACAGCTATTCCTGTTGAAACTTAAAATATCTCTGCCAAGTTCACATAAACTTCGAAATAAGATGATCAGTAAGAATACCCACAACATTTGAAAATACTGATATAACATTATAGCTGAAAACACGATTTTTTCAATGAGGAAGGAAAATTTCGAGAATATTAGAAAGTAATAGATATATATCCAAGTTTATTGCAGAAATCTAGTATAAGCGCCCTAGTAAAAAAAGTGGATAGAAATGGATAGAAAAAGCGGACATTCGTTTCAATCCGATTTCAATTTTATTTGTTGAACCCCTATTTAATATCGAATGGAATGAATCTTGCTGATTCATTTTAATTATAATACATGGATAAGATTCGATAATTTGTATTCAATTTCAATTTTTAACTTGGAATAAATTGTACAATTCTCAATCATATTTAAACCATGTTTATCCAACATAACGACCCTCACAGTATGGAATATTGTGTTAAAAATATTACTAATAAATTTAAGAATTATTACAAAATATTGAAAAAAAATTTTTAGTAATATTTTGTAACTATTTCAGAAATATTTGTAATAATATTATAACAGATATATCTGAAAAATTGTTGGTGCCCTCTTAAATGACTATAGAAATAAGAACACTAGCTTTACAAATTCTTTTTCGGATCAAAACTATTTCACGTAGATGTAAGTAAATGGAACTAGTAAGATTATAAATATATCATACGCATGGAAGCTGCTAAACATACACAAGTTCCGAAAATGTACTACGTATGTGTCTCTATGGGTGAGCGGTTAAGGTGTCCGACTGACGTACAGAAGTTCAAGAGTTCGATTCCTTCCAACATCAAAAAGAATTTTCTAATATTATAATAATTTAATTTAATTCTTAATACATATGTCTCTACCATAATCGCTATGTTTCAATTTATAATGTAATAAATAACTATAATTAATATAAATAAGCGTGGGTGCGTAAATTCAACTTTTCCCAAACAGTGAATTAGTCAATTCCTCTGTTGAAGCTGTAAATAATTTACTGACAAAGTCAATCAAATCAGTGAATTTGCCACTAATTGAATCAGTAAACCTTTCTTCAATAATTAAATCAGTGACTATTCACTATTTCGCAATGGAATACTGGGAACTAGTTGAATCAGTTACTGTTCACTTACAATCACTGAATTTTCACTCATTCATTTTTAGAGAGAATTGACAATAATAAAATTGACAACACTATAATTGTTGATTAAATTTTATTTATGAATATAGTAAATGCTTTCTACTTTTAAAAAGAAATCTTTTTCGTAATTTTGTTCGAGTTTATTCGCAACAGATTCATTTATTACAAAAATACCATAAAAATGAAAAAACGGTATAAAACAAAAACAAATCGATCAATCTTAATCTTTTTTTTATTTAAAATCATCATCAAAAAATAAAAATAGAGCTTGAATGGCCAAAAATTACCGCATAATACTCAACAAAAAAGCTATTAAAAAGTTTTTGAATAAAATTGAATATCATAGAAATATAATATATAAAATGTCACAGACACGTCTGCAACGCTTGCAGCGCGAGCATATGAGACGAGTCAGCGATAAGAGGAGCCGGACTACGATGCACTTGGCCTGTATCGTAGACGTTAGCTCCGTGGTATGAGCACGAGACTCGCACACTGGGGACCTGGGTTCTAGTCCCGTCGTCTAGTTTTTTCGCTGCCTACCTCGTCTCCCATTCATCCGTAACAAAAACAAAAACGAATCGACAAATCTTAAAAATTTTTCATCATTTCAAATCTTCATCAATAAATGTATAAAATCAGCTGTGTTTGGTCAAACATTACTGCGTAATACGCAAGATATCTACGATCAAAATATTTTTGAAAAATAAAATATCATAAAAAATGAATATACGTTATAAAACAAAAACGATTAGATGAATCTTAAAAATTCTTTTGGCTTTAAATTCTTGATCAAAAGGCGAAAAATATAAGCGTTCATTGGTAAAAAATTACCGTACAATACCCAAGAAATAAGCAATCAAAAGAAATATTTAAACAAATTTAACCTCGAATATCTTGAAAAATAAAAGTCCTACTGATCTGAGCAAAGAATTCAGCCGAGAGATAGTAAAAACCGTTTTGGAAATTTTCAGAAGCAATAATGCCGTTTTATTCAAGTTATCGTTTGACAAAGAAAATTGATTCTTTTTACAAAATGATTCTTTTCTCAATCATAGAAAAATAAAGTGTCTCAAAAATGTTACAGAATAATCTCCTCCATAATTATCTCAATTTTTTTTTAAAACTTTCCATCATGCATTTCATACAAATCACCGTTCAAATAAAAAATTACGTTTTCGTGTATAACAAAAGAAAAGAAACACTTTTCCGTAACTCCAGGTGGTAAAAGATACGTAATTTTATGACGAAAAACTATAAAAAATTTTAATTTGCCATCTTAGTTAAAAAAAACAAAATGAGTCATAAAGCATTAAATGTTATCGTGGATTACTTGCGATATGGATGCACACGTATATACACACACACACACTCACACACACCTATACACACACACATACACACACACCCACACACACACGTACGCACGCACGCACGCACCACACACACACGCACACCCACACACACTAAAAATAGTGTATTTAGATTCCTTATATATCAAAACATGTTTCTAACATATATTAGCAAAACTTAGTGATAAATAAAAGGTTCAAAATCATGTTAGAAACATGTTTTGGGATATTTGTCTGTGTGTGTGTGTGTGCGTGCGTGCGTATGCGTGTGCATGTGCGTGGGTGTGTGTGTGGGTGGCTGTGTGCGTGTGCGTGTGTGTGTACATGTATATTGTCATCCATATCTCAAGTAATCTACAGTCAAATTTAATGTTTCAGGATTCTTTTGATCTGTTTTATTACACAAAGAGGGCACAATAATACTTTTTTTAGTTTTTCAGATTCGTTTTTGTTTTATAGCTGTTTTTCAATTTTATAGTTTTAGTTTTCCCAGACTTTTATACGATATAAATAATATCATCGATCTAGTAATAATGCATTCAAAGACGATAAAATTATCTAACTTTTCCGATCTGATATTGTTGATAAGATAATTATAAACGTTTATTACATGCAAAACGTGTTTTTTTTTAAATTGTATCATATCGAAAATGTATTATGGAAATTTATCGAAAACATTTCAGATGATTAGTAAGGTAAAAGTACCGGTTATGGGACACCTTCTAAACCATGCTCCTAACATGGAACACTAAACATAGTGATTAAATAAAATGTGAATATGATATATATAAACCAATATAAAAATCACATGGATATATAATTATGTATGGTTCTCAAATTTAAAAGAATATATATTGTTACACAAGCAGTAACATTGAAAAAAAAACTTTTATCATCCGTGTCTTCAATGTCGCACAAATTCGTCGTTTTTTGAGCAATAACAGTTGATTCATACAACTTCGTTTTTTCACTGTATTTATAAATCTAAACAATTTTATAAGATGTATATTAGTTTAAATAATAGTTTTCGGTCCATAGATTCAAGTTATAACAATGTTATTTTAATATTGATACGATTTATATTAAATATTTGACTGTTTCATAATGGGTACATATAATTACGTTATGTCCATATTTATTGAACACCTTTGCACGAACATTTCTATAATAATTTAAGTTGACAAGGTATTGTTTTTTATATCATAGTGTTATAAATATTATATTTGAATGATTTATGCCTCATAAATGTGAAAAATTCAATGTATTAATGTATATTGAATTTGAAAATTCTAACCTACAACCATCAGTCAATTCAGCGGTGCATATAGGTATACTTAACCCTATATATGTTCATTGATTGCTACTAAATAACTTTTAGAAAAGAGCGTAAATTTAATGATTACTTCCTTCCTCGTGTGCATTGTATGTATTATTAATAATCTTTATATCACTTACAAGCGAAATCTAAAGAGTAAAGTCATATTATCATATAATTATTCGTTCCATAATAGGGGCTTCAATCTTGGAACACAGGGACAAGCTAGGAAAACGGTGTTTCATAATAGGTACATGCTGTTGCTTTAGTTTTTTATTTATAATAATAAGAATTCGTAACGAATTTGCATTTTGCAGGTTGTAAATGAATCTACTATACTCAGCCCTTCGAACCATACCCAATACTTTTCTTTATTAACATTCTTAATAATGAAAAATTAGACGACAATCTTGGATTGACCAAAAAGCGTTCCATAACCGGTACTTTTACCTTAATATGGTGTACAATGTCCAGTAAAATACAGAAACATTTTATTTTTCTCTTACCGAGAAAGAAATCCTATTGTAAAATAATCTATATTCTAGAGTTAACGATAAATTGAATAAAACGGCACCATACCTTCTGACAATTTCCAGAATGGTAGCTTTTTAGTATTTTTTTGTCTATTTTCTTCGCCCAGACCATGAGGACTTTTATTTTTCAAGATATTTGAGGTCATATCTTTATTTCAACAAATTTTTGATCGCTTACTTCTTGGACATTATACGGTAATTGTTGATCAAACAAACTGACTTTTTTTGTCTTTTGATTTAGATTTGAAATAAAACAGAATTTTTTTGATCTATTGATTCGTTTTTGTTTTATAACATTTTTTCATTTTTATAATATTAATTTATTTTTTAATTTTTGATCGAATTTTTTGGGATTTTAGGCGGCAATTCTTGGTGTCATAAAAATAGATGAGAAAACCGCATTACCAGTATGTCGGACCTCCCAATTGGTTGGTATCATCCAGATGGTACCTCCTAAATGGGCGATCCAACCTACTGGCAAACAGGTTTTTTTGTGTTTTCTGCATCTCCTTTTATATTACACCTCGAAACACTATAGTGTGCACTAGTATTTCGTGAAAATATTATAGTACGCACTATAGTACACACTTTAATGTACAATATAGTGCACACTATAGTGCGGACTATTGGCAAAGAAAACTACCACCGCACCTTGAGCATGGCCGCCGAGGGGGCAGTTTCTCATAAAATTTACATGGAGAAGATTATTTACAAGTTTTATATATGACTAAAAAACCTATTAACGTCATCTTATATACTCAATGAAGGTATAGTGTAACATATGGTAGCCACAAGTTTTTTTGTCCCGTATTAAACTTTTATTTCAATTATAAAAATATTTTCCCGTGCAAATCTTATATAGAAGCTGCTTCCTCGGCCGCCATATTTATTAGTTCATCCAAAATCTGCTAGTGTCGCATTGCAAATTTAAACTCCCAATAGAGTTTTTTCGTACCGGCTCAGGGACAGCAATTTTTAATTAAAAAAGAAACGTTCAAATAAAATAATTTAAATTTTATTTACATGTCTTTGTACTTAGAAATGGCTATGCCTAAGGTTGTATGGTTTACATTAAGGATAGTTTGGTTTTACGTTTTTCTTTTTCAACGTTTTTGTAACAGAACATTGCTGTGCCTGTGTTAGTTAGTTTCAGAGTTTAGGGTTTTACTTCAATGTTTTTCTATTTTAGAAATTGCTGTCTTTGGGGTAGTTGAGTTTAGAGTATACAATTCTATTTATAGGTACTGTGCATTCTCTTGTGTCATTTTTTGTCAGTTTGATTAATAAAAAGGCATGGCATGTTTTTAAAAACTGAGATCTACTGAATGTATATTTAATTTTATAAAATTTAATGATAACTAAGAAAAAACCGCTGCCAATTCATTGGCACTTAGCTTCCCCAAACTCTATAAATTGTTACAAAATGAAATTATTTATTCTATTTAATACTCTGGTAAAAAATAAAAATAACAAAACTATTGCCTTTTAGAATGTCGAGATATATGTGTATATTTAATTTTTGTAATTTAAACTTAGGCAAAAGCATAGCATAATTTATGAAACAATATTATTGAATAAAATATTGTTTAATGTATATAATGCATACTATTTTTACGAATAAATTTAAGATAAGTTGATAACATATAACTTAGAAAAACTTAAAAATGTTCATTAAGTATAATAATTCAAGTTACCCTGGTAGAAAATTATCTAGTTTTATCGAGGCCCTCGATTATTTCCTTGGCAAACTAGATAGATCTACATAGTTCTAGATTAATTTTCTACCAGGGTAGTTAGTCAACATAATTTATTCGAACTCATTTTAACTATGAACTCAAATTTTAACTCAAATAATGTTATTCCTTACAAATTGTATAGGGAAAGAAAACATAAGAAATATATCGATTAACTAAAAAATGCTCTACAGTTTTCTCTTATTTTCAAACTATTAAATACAATTTTTGTGGTCCCTTAAAGAGGAAGCTTTGTGATAGGAAAGAAAAAATTTTTCTAAAAACTTCTTAGAAACATGTTTTGAGACATAAGGAATCGAAATACGCTATTTTTAGAATATGTCCATATAGATGTGTGTGTATATGTGTGTGTGTATTTGTGCATGTGTGGGTGTGTGTTTGTGTGTGTGTATATGTATGTGTGCGTGTGCGTATTTGCGTGTGTATGTATGCGTGCGTGCGTGTGTATGTGTGTGTGTGTGTGTGTGTATCTATATATGTATTCATTCATATCTCGAGTAATCCATGGTAAAATGTAATGTTCCAGGGATCATTTTGTTTTTTTTTTAAAGGAAGGGAGTATAATAATAAATTTTCTAGTTTTTTGAATTAGTTTTTGTTTCTTAGGAGTTTTTCAATTTCTTAGAAAAAAGAGCATAAAATTTCCTATCTTTTACATACCGAAATTTTAGATAAGGTGTTTTTTTTCATTTGTTATACAAGGAAGCATCATTTTTTGCTTGAACGGTTATTTCTCTGAAATGTACGATGGAAAATTCTTAAAAAAATTGTGGTAATTAGGATAATAGAGAAGATTATTCTGTAAAGTTTTTGAGCCATTTTATTTTTCTATACATGAGAAAATAATCATTTTGTAAAAAACATCGATTTTCTATGGCAAACGATAACTTGAGTAAACCGGCACTATACCTTCTGAAATTTTTCAAAAATGAAGCTTTTTACTATCTCTCAGCTATGTTCTTTGCCCAGATCATGAAGACTTTTATTTTTTAATATATTCGAATTAAATATTTTTTCAAAAATTTTTTGGTTGTTTATTTCTCCAGAATTATACGGTAATTTTTTACCAATGAATGCTTATTCTCTTTTAATGAAGATTTTCAATCAAAAACAATTTTCAAGATTCATCAAAATTTTTTATTTTATAATAAATTTTCGTTTTTTATGGTATTTTCTTTTTCAAAAAATGTTTGATCTTAGATTTCTTGCCTATTACTCGGCAATGTTTGACCAACAAAAGCTCATTTTTTACGTTTTTTGATGAAGATTTGAAATCAACAAAAATATTTTTGTTTTAAATAGTTTCAAAATAAAAGAAGACTGTACAGCACTTTTTAGTTAATCAATATATTTTTTATGTTTTCTTATCCAATCCAATGTGTAAGGAAGAATATTTAATTGAGTTCCAATTTGAGTTCACAGTTAAATTTGAGTTTAAACGTAGTCAAAAATATTAACGTTCATTCATTCATAGTTACAAATTTTCATGAATTATTTAAAATAGATTTTGTCTAATAGGTGTGAGTAAAGAACATTTTTTAAAAACCCCTGTTTTTATCTAAAAAATATGCGTTTACTCCAATAACTTGGAAAAAAAATCATTTAGTAGTTTAAAAATAAGAGAAAAGCATTTTATAGGTACTTGATATATTTTTTATTTTTTCATTTCCAATTCCAATTCTAAGGAATAATATGTAATTAGTTAAAATTTGAATTCTTAAATTACAAAGTTTAAATGTAGACATATATCTCAACATATTAAAAAACAATAGACTTGTTATTTCTTTTTCACCACAGTATTAAATAGAATAAATAATTTCATATTGGTATAATTTATAAAGTTTGAGGTAGCTAAGTGCCAATGAATTGGCAGCGTCTTTTTTTACAAGTTATTGGAGTAAACAAATATTCTTGTGATAAAAATAGGGGTTTTAAAATAATAGTTTTTACGCACACCTATTAGACAAAATCTATTTTAAATAATGTAACATAGGGTTTTGTTACATATTTCCTTTAACGATTAAAGATGATGTATTTCTTTCTATTTTTAAGGGCGTCAGGTAAGGCATGGCTAGCTTAGCATGAGTCTTCTCCCGCGGAGGTTCCGCGAGTCATAGGTAAATCAGGTTGAATAATTTGCTGAAATAATGACTCTCGAGTATTATCAGTATAAGTCTCTAGATTATATTTAGTAACAATAACAGTGGTTACAATTCACAATCGGTCAAATTACACAATTAATTCGCCGCGAGTCGCAAATATAACAACCGCGTCACCAAATAACTCGAGTTTTCCCCAAGTCTGCTACCATAATTCCTCTCCAATGTATCCTAATTATTCGCGCAATTACCACCCCTCGTAAATGCTTCAAATCACGAATGAGAATTTCCTACTATCACTTCAACGATCTCAAATATATGTATCGCGTACTGATTTTACGGTTGCGTCGTATCGCGAGCACTAAGTCATGTTACGATTAAAATAATTCAATTATTATATTTGATTTACTTTACCGCTATGAGTCAGGTACCGAAAGCTGTTTGGCTTTACACAGTCCACTCACCGCAGTTTCCAAAATGTCCTCATGCTTGAGTGCGTTCAGTCGCTCGTTCGTCGCCCCGTCTTCCGCATGCTATCCAGTTGCAAATCTTTAACAACTATCTTTAACGAACCCCAAATTAACGTTAATGCTCGCCCACTATACAAATCTACAAATCAAATAACTAACGATAATTTTAACACTACTCTGTAACTAACCATCTCAATGCTAAAATTCGCAATCTCGTATGTCCTACTCGATAGACGCGTGGGCAGTCAATGGAGGGCTTCCGGTTCGCCGGAAATCTCTCCCAAATTTTTGGCTTTTCTTCTCCTAGCTTCAGCCCGCACACACTTGTTGCTCCTCCTCTTATCTCCCCTTTGATTCCTAATTGAAGGAAATCAAGGCTAGGTCTTTTGTTTTGTTTCGCTATCTGTGATTGATCCGCGCGATTGGTACGCGGCGTGCGCGTAATATGAATTACTAATTACGAGCATGTTGTAACTCGGCGCGTATGTCTATAGCGAATGCGCGGTCCTCGTCGCCGCCGAGCCATTACAGTTGGCAGCGGCAGCATGCACGCGTTGGCTGGCCTCGCTTAAGGCAGGTTTGCGGTGGATTTTTTTGGAAAAATCATTTTTTTTATTTCATTATTCGATAGCAATACTATCTAGAAATATTTTAAAACTCATACAATTAGTACAGGTAGAAAAGAGGCAGCACCTACCGCGTTTGAGCGCGCGCGCTCGGCTGCTCCTGCAGCAGCCGGCGTTGCGCTGCCGCTGCCCCCCTCTCCATCTTTAATCCTAGTCCTGCTCCTATCCCCCTTCGTAAATAGCAGTTTTGGCGGCCATTTATCTAATTCAGTGCCCGCTCAGTCATCCCAAGCGTCGCGTCGTTGTGAAATTGAACCGTTGTGAAAAAGTAGTATTTTTACTATGTGTGATCGAAAGGGCAGCAGAGAGAACGAAAATATGCCAGGCCGATCAAGAAAACGCTCGTTTCACGGGAATTGGCATACTTCTGATGCTGATTCAAGTTTAACTAGTACATCTGCAAAAAAAATTCATAATGGTGATCTTGATTTTCAAGTTGCAGTCGATCCAACTATGCCATACTGTATAGTGTCTTATAGTGTATTCTTGGCCTTACATAACATTGTGATTTGTAAAACATGCAAAAGTGAAGTGCGTTTTTCGAAATTGAATTAGAAAGGTTTATGCTTTCATTTAAATGTGGCGTGTAAATGTAAAAATGACGTTCGCATTCCATCGAGTCCAAAAATTAGCTCTGGTTACGAAATAAACAGAAGATTTGCTTTCGTAATGAGGCTTCTTGGCATAGGTATTTAGGGTCTGAATCATTTTTGTGGATTGATGGATTTGTGTACAGGATTTAGTGAAAATGGATATTATGATATTGTTAATCACATTCAAATAGCAGCCAAATCAGTAGCATTATTAGCTTTTAAAAAAGCTGTAAATAAGGAGAAAAAAGCAAACGCGGCAGCTGGCTAGATTGAAAATCGGCTCACAGTCTCCGCAGATGGTTCATGGCGAAAAAGAGGTTTTTCGTCGTTACTTGACTTAGTCAGTTTGATAGGCAAATATACAAATAAAGTTTTAGATCTCGAAGTGAAGTCAAAGTTTTGCAGAGCGTGTGAAACCTACGATGGTGACCATAATACTCCTGAATTTGAAGCTTGGTTTGAAGATCATGAACAAGATTGCACAGCTAATCGTGAAGGTAGTTCTGGAATGATGGAATCGAATGGAATTCTGGACATGTTCAAAAGATCCATTGAACTTTATAAAGCTACTTATGAATATTATATATGTGATAGTGACACCAAAACCTTCAAAAATGTAATCGATGAAAAACCTTATGGAGACGAAGTAATTGTAAAGAAGAAAGAATGCGTTTTACACGTGAAAAAAAGGATGTTTCGGAGAGCCAAAGAGGCTAAGAAGCAGTTAATTCAGTTAAAAAAAGCTAAAAAAGCTATAGAAGAAGCTGCCTTGAAAAAATCAGGCGCGAAAAAATCAGCGCGCGAAAAAATCGACATCCAAAAAAAAAGCCGATACTCCGAAAACTTTGGCTTTAACTGGTAAAGTTATGTCCGAATTATCCGCTTTTTATGGCATTGCTGTTCTGAGTCATCCTGACTCACCCGAAGAAATGAAAAAAGCTATTTGGGCCACATTCTACCATAGAAGCTCGACCGACGACAATCCACAGCACCAATACTGCCCAGACGATTCTTGGTGTAAGTATCGTTTAGCAGCAGCACAGAATAAACTGAGTACTTTTAAGTATCCCCCCGCTTTTGACAACGATACTCAAGCAGTACTTAAACCAATTTATGAAGACCTCACTAGTGAAGATTTATTAGAAAGATGCACTGGCGCAAACACTCAGAACAATAATGAAAGTTTTAATTCTTGTGTTTGGGCCATGGATCCAAAACACACTTTTTGTGGGAAAAAATAGTTGAAATAGCAGCTTATACAGCAGCATGCACTTTTAATGAAGGCTTCGGTACAGTATTAAAAATAATGAGTGTTATGGGCGTAACAATAGGCAATGAGGCTCAAAAATACGCTGAGAAAGTCAATGCAACGCGCGTGCGGAAAGCCGAACGGGTTGCGTCTTAGGCTTCAAAAGAAAGCAGGGTGGCCCGCAGAAACGCTAGAATACGAGAAAATGATGCTTACGAGGAAGCTAAAGGAGTTATATATGGAACTGGCATCGCTGATTGAGTGTAAGACCCTTTTTTTCTCAAATTTTCATAAAAAAAAATTTTGAACGCGTTTTTCTCGAAACAACGCTTTTCAACTCTATCGACACGATTTAAAAACAACTACTGCACCGATTCAGTTGAAATTTTTTATATCTTCAAAATGTGTATTTTAATATGTAAAAAGTTTGAACAATAAAGATTATTTTTTGTATGAAATAAAAATTATTGAATAAATAGGGCAAATCCACCGCAAACCTGCCTTAAGTGGCACTTCACACTGCTCGCGGCGAGAGCGTCTGCTTGCTCTCCGGCCTGCTGTCAATCCGCTGTGGCTGTATATCTCTCTCTTTCGTGGTTCTAGAGCCGATGCGCGCAGTGTCTCGTGGAAGCTGCTGCTGATGTTCCTTGTTTCTCTCTCCACCCGCGTCTACGTGTATTGGGAGAGAGCTACGGCTCCTGTATTGGCATTGCGCGCCTATCATCTTCGAGGACGCCAATAGAGAGAGAGAGAGATAGAGAGAGAGAGAGAGAGATTTGATTTGATTTGATTTGTTCTTTATTCCGCCTTGGGGTAAAACCCCGTCTGACCAAAGTAAGATTACAATTAATTACATAAAATACACTTTCCAAAAATAGCTGATAATGGAATTACAATTTTAATTTCAATTTTTGCTCTCTCCGCTATTAATTTGGCAGAAGAGCCTAATTACAAAAGTCTTTATTTATTTCGTTGTTAATTCGAAGGTACCTAACGCATATATAAAAAATATAAGCAAAGTAACAATTTTCGTAAGTTAAAAGTTCGTACATACAATATAATATATAGAAATTACACGCTGTATTACAGTAACAGACCTTCATTTTGCACTCGAGTCTCCCAATCTGCTATATCTCGTAATCGGAGAGCAGTCATGAGAAAGATCTTAAATTCGCGAACTGCGGTTGGGATGAACTCGACCACGTTTAGCGAGTTAAGCAGCATCGAAGCCTGAATGTAGAAGGACTGCATCAAGGCTTCGGTACGGGGGGCTGGGTACAACAACGCTTGCGGGGGATTCCGTTCTGAGCGTCGCTGGAAAGAATCAACGTTTAACCGCGAGAACCGAATGGTGAGATATGAGGGATTTTCAGAAGCAATTATGTTATACGCCAAGGTGCCGATGAAATATTCTCTGCGGCGTCGAACCGATAGCCAGCCAAGCTCCAGTCTATACGGGGTGACGTGTGCGCGACGAGGAATATTTCCCAATATAAAACGTATACACGCATTTTGCGCTTGCTACACCACGCACGCATAATCAAATCGCGGAAAAATCTGACTCTCTATTAAATTTTTCTTAATATCCCTAGAGATAGCATGCTTGTAGAATTTCAAGAGAGATAGATAGATAGATAGATAGATGGAGAGGGAGAGAGAGAGAGATAGATAGATAGATAGATAGATAGATATACTTTTTATTCGTCAAAAGACAAAATCTTACAATTTCATGTACATGTAGTTATAATTAAAATATCAGTCGATTTAATTTAATTTAAGAGAGAGAGAGAGAGAGAGAGAGAGAGAGAGAGAGAGAGAGATAGATAGATAGATAGATATACTTTTTATTCATCAGAAGACAAAATCTTACAATTTCATGTACATGTAGTTGTATTTATAATTAAAAAATAACAGTCGGTTTAATATAATTGTTATCTTACTTTCTCTTATTGCATATTTCTTGTTAAAATAATAATTCACTTTATCAGTTCGTCAGTTTATAAAATCTAAATGCAATGAACACAGTCAAATATCACATAAAACGCTTCGTCAAAAAAAAATAATAATACATAGAATAAATATAAATACAATAAAGATAACATATAAATAAGAATACATACATATACTTTGCTAACTCTTTGCGTACACTATCACGTCCAAACTTAAAACACACTCATTCATAACACTTTAACAATCACGCTAATAAATACATTCACACTTAATTAACACTAAAAATATTTAATAAATAAATAAATAAATTAATAAATAAATACGTCGAATACATAAATAGACAAGATAAATAATTAAATTAAATAAATAAATAAATAAATTTAAATAAATAAATAAGTTAAATAAATAAATAAATAAGTTTTAATAAATAAATAAATTAAATAAATAAGTTTTAATAAATAAATAAATTAAATAAATAAGTTTAATAAATAAATAAATTAAATAAATAAATAATTTAAATAAATAAATAGCCTAAATAAATACTCGACTCATCTTTTATTCTGAACGTACTCCTCACCATGTAATTGCTTAAGGTGCCTGTTTAATGCCGTTTTAAATTTACAAAAAGATGGCAGGCACCTCACACTGCTCGGGAGCGAATTCCAGAGGTGCGCACCTTGAACTCTGAATGAAAAAAGGCCCTTATCGGTGCGCGACCCCGGAACCGAGAGCTCTTTCATACCACCCCTACTTGAAGTCCTGGCCTGGTTTTTTTCAAAGAGGGCAGTAAGATACGGTGGCTGCCGCATGACAACCGCTTTGTAAAGCAGCAGCCCCATAAAATACTCCCTCCTCACCTTCAAATCTAACCAGTCCAGTTTTTTCCTGTAGGCGGTGATATGCTCATCCCGCCTAACACCACATATGTATCTCACACATGCATTCTGCAGACGTTGTAGTCGTGTCTGGAGCTCCCCTGACACATCAAGAAGAACCACTGAGCAATAATCTAAGTGAGGTAGTACCAGTGCACATGCCAGCTGCTTCCTCAGTATCTCTGTGGTGCTTGAACGGAAAAGTTTTAAGCTATACAGAGCCCTATTTACCTTTCTACTGACCGCATTCAGTTGCGGCTTCCATGTCAACCCTCCGTCCATCACCACGCCGAGGTTGGTGACTGTATCGACAAAGGGAACGTGTACGCCGGTCTGTATCTCAATGCCTTGCAAGTCGAGGCTCTGAACCTGTTTGATGTTGTGATCAGATCCAAAAATGATCGCCTTTGTCTTGCCGACATTGAGGCGCAGGCCAGCTGACGTTGCCCAGTTCGACACTGCTTGTGCTACAGCCGACATGCGACCGATACCATCACGAAGACCTTTCAGGGTCACTTGTGTGTAGGTTTGCAAGTCGTCAGCGTAAAGTATGTGTTCGACACCATCTAAGTCGAGTGCGTCTTGTAAGTCGTTTATGTACAGGCTGAAAAGCAGGGGTCCCAGGACTGAGCCCTGTGGAACGCCAAGATTGGTGGTTAGCCAACCTGAATCCCCGTTTGTGATTGTGACGACTTTCTGTCGTCTCCCCATGATATATGACTTAAGCCACAGGAGAACACTCCTGGAGAATCCCATGCGCATCAGCTTACGCAGCAGTTTAGTGTGTGAGATGGTGTCGAATGCTTTGCTAAAATCAAACATTAACAAAATAGTCAATAGTTTTTTGTTGTTGTCAATGCCTGATCTTATGTCCTCCGTCAGTTTCAGTAGTGCTGTCTGTGTACTGTGATTCTGTCGAAAACCAGTCTGCATCGGGTCCAAAGTATTATTTTCTCGTAAGAAGTTGGTTATTTGGTCGTGTACGATTTTTTCAAGGACCTTAGAAAGGAAACTCAGCAGGGCAATTGGTCGGAAATCTGACACCGTAGATGGGACAGGTTTCTTCTTCAAAGGCACCAACCGAGCTCCCCTCCAAGCTCCCGGAAAAATGCCACTGGACAGAGAGGAGTTAAAGATCTTAACAATATGATCTCCCACAAACGGAAGAGCCTTAGCCACTATACTTTGGGGAATGTCGTCTTCCCCTCTGGCTTGTGATGAGAAGTGGGCAACAGCCAGAACCACGTCCGAGAAGCTGACTTCTATTAAATAATAAATAATTAATTAACATAAATAAATAAATAAATAATAAATAATTAATTAACATAAATAAATAAATAAATAATAAATAATTAATTAACATAAATAAATAAATAAATAATAAATAATTAATTAACATAAATAAATAAATAAATAATAAATAATTAATTAACATAAATAAATAAATAAATAATAAATAATTAATTAACATAAATAAATCAATAAATAATAAATAATTAATTAACCTAAATAAATAAATAAATAATAAATAATTAATTAACCTAAATAAATAAATAAATAATAAATAATTAATTAACATAAATAAATAAATAAATAATAAATAATTAATTAACATAAATAAATAAATAAATAATAAATAATTAATTAACATAAATAAATAAAAGATAGACGAACAAGAAATGAATAAATTACATAAATTAAGGAATAAATTGGTTAAAATAAATAAATAAAGTAAATAAATAAAGCAATAAATAAGACTGACAACAACATTAATCCAAGTTTGCGAAGTATTTTTTAACCGCCGCTTTGAAAGCCATTTTTTATGGTAAAGTGCGAATGGCAAAAGGGAGTGAGTTCCACAAATGCGCACCTTGTACTTGGAGAGATCTTCGTCCTGTCTCAGTGCGCATGTGTGTAACAGAGAGTTCTTTTACCTCGCCTCTTACAGGGCACTTAGACTCGTTCTTATTAAAAAGAGATCTCAAGTAAACTGGTTCTTCGATGTTAATTATTTTATAGACGGTGATCGCCATGAAAACCGCGTTTCTCGAGTCTATTCTTGTCCATCCTAATTTTTCCCTTTAAGGGGTGATGTGCTCATCTTTCCTAGCACCTAGTACGTATCGCACACATGAATTTTGGAGTCTCTGCAGTCGGCTACGTAATTCTAGAGACGCATCAAGGTAAACTACAGAACAATAGTCAAGGTGCGGAAAAATCAGAGCCATTGCTAGGTGCTTGCGCAGATCCTGGGTGGTATACTTTCTAAAAGACCTCAAGTTGTACAATACTCTGTTAACCTTTTTTGCGACCATGTCGACGTGTAGCTTCCACGTTAGCTTAGAATCAAGAATAATACCCAGCTTCGTAACGGTTTGCGAGAATGGGACAAAGACGCCATATCCCAGACTGATTTCCGGCATACCTTGTGACTCAAGAGCGTTGATGTATCTGCATGAACCGAAAACAATAGCTTTAGTCTTGGTCTTATTCAGTCGAAGGGTAACGCCCTCGGCCCAATCAGCAATCGCTCGTGCAGCACGGGATAAAATATCCATACCCTCCGCGATGTTTTCGGGTTCTATTCGAATATAAATCTGTAGGTCGTCTGCGTATAGTAGATGTTTGATGCATCTTGAATCGTTATTGTCTAGGTTTTTATTCAGATCGTCGAAAAGCTCTTTGATGTCGTTTATGTAAAGACAGAACAGCAAGGGTCCCAACACAGACCCCTGGGGCACTCCAAGGTTAGTTACAACCAAGATGACTTAGTGTCCCAGCACGTTACAACGGCTTGTTTTCTACCTAATATATACGATCTTATCCAAAATAAAGCATGCCTGGAGAACCCCAGAGCTCGCAGCTTTGCTAAAAGCTTAGCTGGCGAGATAGTGGCGAAAGCCTTGCTGTAGTCGAACAGTAAAAGTAGTGTTAGTAATCTGTTGTTAATTCCTGTCCTTACGTCTTCTGTCAGTTTGAGTAGAGCAGTTTGAGTTGAATTATTTTGCTTGTAGCCAGACTGAATAGGGTCGAGCTGTTTCGTATTGATCAGGTACGCCATTATCTGGTCATGCACAATTTTTTCCGAAACCTTTAAAAGAAAGCACAGCAGTGCTATTGGACGAAAGTCCGACGCTGACGATGGTGTAGTACACTTGTTCAGCGGCACCACTCGTGCTCTCTTCCACAGGTCAGGGAATACGCCCCTATTCAGAGAAGAGTTGAATAGATTCACAATGTGCTGCCCTATGACTGGCAGTGCCTTCGCAACTACACTCTGCGGGATATCATCTTCGCCTCTCGCTTGAGAGGAAAAGTGCGCGACCGCGAGCACGACATCCGCGGCGCTGACTAGATTGAATTTAAAACCATCATCACTCGCAGATGCAACCAGATTTTCGATCTCAACGGGATTATCTTCGTTTGAAATGGATACTCCCGCAAAGTGAGTATTGAGTTCCTCCGTCGTGAATCCATGCAACCCTCCTCTAGCTTTTGGAAGGAGTCCTAGGTTGCGCAATTCCTTCCAAACATCGCTTTGCTGCTTACCCAGCATTCTACTTTAATAATAGGCGATGCGAGCTTGTTCTGTTTTGGATAAGGATTCACCTCGCAACTCCAGGAACTCTTTGTGGTACCGTGCATCTCCAGTCCTTTTGTGCCGTCTGTAAGTTGCGTCACGTTTTTTATTTAGTTGTTCAATTTGAACATCGATCCAGGGTGGACTGCCGTTACGAGACTTAACTCGCTTGAATGGTGCCAGGGTGTTAATTGCATCCAGTAAGTTAGAGTTAAGGCAGTCCAGCGCTGTGTCAAGGTTGACGTGACATTCCTCCAGGGCAGACCAATTATATTCCAACAAAAGGGATTGTAATTCTGCCGGTTGTATATTTTTAAAATCCCTATATGTGAATGAATCGTCAACACGGATGGGCGCCCGCACTTTTATGGCTACATCAAGGATGTTGTGTTTGCTGGGCCAGGTAGGTTCGTAGTTGTCATGATCCGTTACGATGTCGTTACTGTCAACAAGTATAGTGTCAATCCATGTGTGCGAAGTGTCAGTGTGATGGGTCGCTCCGTGCTGAACAATCTGAAGCGTCAGTTCAGCTGCAAGTTTGCGAACAAACTTCGCATCATTACTGTCTGTCAACAGATCCGCATTCAAATCTCCCATTATAATTTTGTGACTGTATAAGTCACAATATTCCCTCAGCTTGTCGACAAGATCTGAATACTTGAGAAAGGCAATGGCGGGACGTCTGTAAACAACAGCGACAAATACAGGCTCCTGATCTCCATACTGTATCTCACACATGATGTACTCGGGTTTTTTAGGTTTTTCAGATTTGCTAGGTTTGTTAGTTTTGCTGGGTTTTTGAGATTTACTGGGTTTTTCAGGTATGCTAGGATTTTCAGGGTTACTAGGTTTGGGTTTTTTGGGTTCACCCGGTCCATTTGTATTTGATGTAGCTAGGACTTTAACCCTGTATTCCTCGCGAATGTACAGTGCTACCCCCCCTCCATTTTCGTTTCTATCCTGCCGCACAAGTGAGTATCCTTTGATATGAACGGGATCGCTGCCTATTTTCTCGTCGTCCAGCCACGTTTCGGTCACAGAATGCCTAATCGAATTTGCATTGAAAAAACCCAGCTTCACGTTTCACGAGCTTTTGCTGCATCTAGTCAATGTTTTTCATGACGTATTGGAGAGAGGGAGCGAGAGAGAGAGAGAGTCGCTGTGTGTGTGTCGTGCGACGACCGTGTGTGTGTTCTGCGTGTGAGCTTAGGTGCGATATACGTGCGCGGAGCAGTTCCAGCCCAGGCGCCTACATGCCTCTGCTAGAAACGTGCTTTTCAGGTCGCGATCTCTTCTTCGTGGTAATGACTGTGTGTGTGTGTGTGCGGGTCTTCTCGTCAACTGCCCAGTACTGACCGAGCTGCGTCTGCTGCACAGAGTTAGCTGTGGCAGTTGGAAATGTGTGTGCGAGTGTCCGTGTGTTTTCCTCGGTCGCGATATCTCCTCTCTCCGTTTTCTCGAACAAATAATAAAAAATTGCCCCCCGTTAATAAACAATGTTAAATAATTATTTGGTTGATCATGTTTGTTGACGGCGGTGGTTCGGTCGTGATTGCCCGAAATACGGTAGCCTTCAAAAGTTATGGATACCACAAAATTTGACCACATACACACACATACACACACTCACGCACCCACACTCACGGACACACACATACGCGCACACACACACATACATTCACACACACACAATTTTTAAAATTAGTAGTCAGGTTTGCCCATCTAGCTCCAAAATCTAATTAGTTCTATGGTGGGTCATGTTTGATATATCTGCAAAATTTCAGCCCAAATACGGTAGCCTTCAAAATTATTGGTGACCACAAAATTTGACAATACACACACACAAACACATGCACATACATACATACATACGCATACACACACTCACACACGTACACACGCACACACACACGTACAGTAGGAGGGTTCAAAGTTCCAAAACTGTTCAAACATCAAATGTGAGCCGTAGTAGGAGGGTTCAAAGTTCCAAAACTGTTCAAACATCAAATGTGAGCCGTTAAAAAGTTGTTATTTATCCACAGGTAAAAGCAAAAAGTCGGTTCGGTACCGCATATACTCTAAACGCACGGCCCAAGGCTCGGCGGCAAAATTGAAAGTTGTAGCTGTTACAATTTTTTTATAATTATATACTATAATACCAATTGGATTTTTTTTATAATTATGTACTATAATACCAATTGAATTTTTTTTATAATTATATACTATAATACCAATTGGATATTGTTTTATGATCCTAAAGTATTGTTTAAGCTAAAAAAAGAAACGATTTTTTTATAATCCTAGAGTGGCGTTACCCCTTAAAGAGGTGCTCATCGAGCGTCATTAATTTCGAGAACTAAGGCGGCTCTTCGCCATCCGGTAGAGCTCATGGCGGCTTCTCTGATAACAAGACACCTCTTGAGCAAGTCAGTGTGCTGCGTGCAAGAATACCACGCTGCCGGAGTATTGAGTGAAAGCCGGAGTGCGGCTCTCTACTTGATTTCGATTTATGATTATTTTATTTGGGATTGTCAGTTTTTCCTACGTCTTTAGGGGGTGGATTGGACCTCTTACCTGTCTCATCGCGCGTATCATGATTTTTGCCGGCCTACATCTATCTTTGAGCCTGTTCGAATGTATGGTGTAAAGTGATCCCCAAACATATGTAGATGTATGAAGTGCTCAAATGTATTTACAATAACATGCCAAAAATCTACATTGTCATTGCTTAACTGCTGGTGAATGCAAATATTTTTATTAAACTCCTGCGCAAAAATGTACGCGCAGTCTGCATTGCCACATTTCGGTTTTGAACTTAAGGGGGCAGGCATGGGTTAAAAAGTCAAAAAAATCATTTTCGTTTTATTGCATATTTTAATAGAAAAATTTCTTGTACAATAAGCTCCTGCAACCCATTATGCGATATTACGTTTTATTACAGAATTATAGCTAAAATTTCAAAGTAGCTTTTTTTTTAATTTAGCGAATTTTATGTAAAAAATGGTATTTAAATAAGTTTAAATAATTAAAAATTGAAAGAGTCTATATATATCTTCCTATATTATATAGTTGTTTGTAAATCTTATAAGATTTACGCCCTCCTCGCCCCTCCTCACCCCTCCTCGCCCCTCATTTTGCCCTCCTCATTCTTCTTCTCAAACCAAGGTAATATCGTTTCAAAAAATACGTTTTTTTGATCTTATTTTTTTCCCTCCTCGCCCCTCTTCTTTGTATCCTCCTCATAGCCCTCCTCCCAACCCTCCTCATGCCCTGCTCATTTACTTATTTCTATTAATTATGATTTTTTATTTTTGTTTTTTTCTCTCGTATATACATATTATACATATAAAAATTGTTTATAATAATAATTGTGAATGTTTATAAATTTATAAAGTGTTTTATTCATTATACATATCAGTGCATCCGTGTATATTGTTAATTTAAAACAAAAATTAAAGTAATGTAAATTCTTATTACAATCAAAAGAATTATTTTTTTTAATTATATTCATTAATATTAAATTTACATATATAGATTATTATTTAAGAATTAAAAAGAGCTTTACAATATTACATTCAAATAAAAAACAAAATTAAAATAAATATATATGTTAAAAAATACAATACTTAAAACTAAATATAAATAAATGTAAGTATGAGTTACATATATTTATTTATAAATGAATTAAATAAAACATAAATTTGAATGTATAAAAAAGGTTAATTAACAAAACAAAAAAACGCGCCAATCTATTTACCTCCCGGGTGGTGAGGTATATATATATATATATATATATATATATATATATATATATATATATATATATATATATATATATATATATATATATATATATATATATATATATATATATATATATATATATATATATATATATATATATATATATATATATATATATATATATATATATATATATATATATATATATATATATATATATATATATATATATATATATATATATATATATATATATATATATATATATATATTGGAGATCGCGGGGGCTAGTTCGTTTGTATTTTAATTTGCTCCCTCAGTGGTTTCTGGACGTGCCGCGCGATAACATCATGCGCCGGCTAATATTTATAGAGACGCATTTGTCTCCTTTTGTGAGCCACTCAGGGTGCAAGTTTACAGTGTATTGTGTTTTATGTGAGTAAAAATATTAGTTGGTGTTATATTCTATTAATTTAATGATATTAGGTTTAAAAATTTCATAGTTTGTTTATTTTTTGTGATTTAATGCTGTGCTTTTTTATTGGGTTTGCTTGTTGTTATAAGAGATTCGTGATCATGAAACCGTAAATTGTTATATTAGGTATGTTGTTATGTTTAGTTTATATGACAATTAATTGTTAGTGCGGAAAAAAATCAATCGTTGTATTTTGTATTTTCTTTTTGTAGCCTGAAGAGGGGAGTAATAAAAAACTCCCGAAACGTCGCTAATATTAATAAATTAGAGTGTTAGTTCCTAGCGATCACTCGATTTTTTATTCATCAAAAAATTATAGATTTGCCACAGACAATGTCGCACAGCAATTTTGACAATATCAACGATCAATTGACTGAAGCTTGTGAAGTAATTGCTGAAGGCTCTATGAGTAATGGTGCGATAGAAGAGATGAGTATCTTGCCTTCAGATAGTGCTGGACTTCCTGTGTCCAGAGATGGTTCTTGGAGAAAAAGAGGATTTTCCTCACTTCAAGGTGTTTCTAATGTAATAGTATCACACCAGGTATCAGCGAGGGTATATCATCGATGCGAATGAAGATTTTATGCGGGTCAGCGCACCATTCTCTTAACTCGTAGATTAAAATATCCCCTCTGTACGATAATTCAGCTGATAGTGACTTATCAGAAGCAAATTCTGTGCCATTGGTGTTGCGGGGGACATACTAAAAGTCGTTTGTATTGCCTTTGTCGTAGGGCCCAACGTCCGGAAATTCACTTCCATACTATTGCTCTCTCCTCTCCATGTTTGAAGTTGGTGCGAGTATTTCCTCTCTTTTGCTTGCAATTTTTCTAGTAATTTTCAAAGCATTTTTATACTTTCTAGCAATTTCTTCTATAGGGAAATCTGCCCCCGACCTCGTCAAGTCTATTTGAGTTAAATATTTTGGCTCGTCTTTGAAGCTGTTCGCAGCACTACTAGTTTGACCTAGTAGCGGCACGCTTCTCGGCTGACGCGTTATCTGCTTGCTTATATCACTATCAAATTTTTTCTCGCCGTACGTTGGCAATTTGCACCACGCTCGTTCTATGTCAGACGTTTTACTGCCGTAGCTTTTGCGTTCGAGGCGATTAAAGTCGGGTGTGCTGACTGGCCCTTCAGTATCAGCCTCCGAGACATTTATTTGCATACCATTTCTTCCTTTGATACCGTGCTCTTGTATGTCGACAATTAGCCTTGCAAGTAACTTATTTGCCAAATCTGGTAAAATTTGTTTGATTTACGTGCAGGGCTGGATATTGCTTTGTTGCTCTCGAGAGTGTGAGAGACGGCTATCTGACAATTTTTCTGGTGTCTCAGAAATTTTTGGCTAATTCGAGGGTATAATTTCTACGACTTCGGCGATATCCATCACTCCAGGCTGTACTTTAATAATTTCCAAAGCAGGCATATTTTTCTCAGGAGCAATATTACTCTCTGATGTGGAATTAAATTGAGGTGGTTATCGATTTAGCGATTGTGGTCTAATTGCCTTCGTCAGCCTGCGCTGCTCCTTCATAGCTTCCGCAACCTCCGCTGTGGGTGTACTTGTGATTTTTTTACATCCTCACGCAAACCTTTTTCTTTCTGTAATCCCGCCAATTTATCGTCAGTTTTTGCTTGACTAATTATTGGCTCTTTATTATTGTTTAAATTATAGGGTGAAAAATGTTTTTGTTAGTTTTCTTGGTATTTTTCCACTTATCTGAATTCAGGAGTAACAGAGTCAGAATCTGAAATAATCATAATGTCGGAATTTCTTCCATTTTCTTATTTTTCACGTCTGCAACCGGTGATTCGTTGAGTATGACTATTTTGTGTGCTTTGATAGAGCACTTTCGATAGGCACGTAGGATATCAAAGATTTTCCCATATTCCTGCGGATCCAGCCAAAATTTATTTTTCCCTGCCGGCTTTACATCTACATTTGTCATTACATGGGCAAGTTGTATTATGTCTGTGTAACGAAGTTTGAAAATGTCTTTTTTGCCTTCCAGCTGTGTCAGCCAACGTATGCTTATCAGCTCGTCTTCTCGGAAAATGTCGCTTGTAGTCAGATATAAAAAGGAACCGTCTTGAGTGTTTCTCATTGCTAATACATCACCCTGTTTGTATATAAGTGAACTTCTTCTTCGGTTCTTTTTGTGAGTATTTATTGTTTCAGGTGTCTCTGACTCTGATCTGATTTGTTTCCATTTTCTGTCTTTGTCGATACCTCTCTTCTTTACGGCTCGTGAGACAAAAATTCTGTCTAGTTGCTCATCCAGCTCGGCCTTGCTGTGCCCTTCTTCTTGTGCGACAGCAAGTTCATAGAGCTTTGCTCTTGGACACTCGGAATTTTCTTGGACTTCTACCAAGACCGGGTTGCGTGAGAGCGCATCAGAATTCGAGTTAATTCTGCCAGGTCGATAAACAACATCAAATGTGTAGCCAAGAAATGCAGCTTTCAATCTGTTTAATCGAATATCTGATTTTCCGTAGTATGAAAGTCATTGAGTGGCGGGTAATCTGCGACCACTGTGAATTTTCTGCCGTACAGATAAGGTACGAACTGGTATTTCGCAAATACGATCGCCAGGAACTCCTTATCATACGTGATGTATCGTAATTCACTTCCTTTGATTGGTCTGGACGCAAAGGTACATGCAGGGTCTGAGGCGATGGTTCCTTGGCTAAGCACCGCCCCAAGTGCGTAATCGGAGCTATCACACATGACAATAAACAGCTTGGAAAAATGCGGTACAACTGATTCCTTTGAACTTG
Organism: Gastracanthus pulcherrimus; assembly: GCA_949152435.1. Classification (NCBI taxonomy): domain Eukaryota; kingdom Metazoa; phylum Arthropoda; class Insecta; order Hymenoptera; family Pteromalidae; genus Gastracanthus; species Gastracanthus pulcherrimus. The sequence continues at coordinate 107,664,656 of OX424573.1, forward strand.
CGTACAACCGATTCCTGTGAACTTGCGTATTAACTTTCTGTAATATCCAACAAAGCTAAGCCACTGTTTGGCTGTTTTCGCTTTTGTCGGCACTGGGTATTTTTCACTGCCTCAAGCTTCTTGGGATCTGTGCGAATTTTATTTGAATTTTTATTAGAACAATTAATTTAGTTTGAAGAAGCTAAGTGCCAATTAATGTGCAGCGGCTTTTTTATTGTTATTGTTATTTTATGTTACCAATGTTCAATTATAATACAGATAAGGGACACAAGTGAAAATATTTGTAATGATTTATATTAGAACAATTGACCAACAATTGACTAACCGTTTGTTGTTATGTGTTAGCCACAAAAATTTACCAACAATTAGCATACAGGCCATTTTGGTTGAGTTATTTTCTACCAAGACCAATAACCCAATAACCCAATAACTCAATAACATGTACAATTAGAAAGAGGAGGGTAGGAGGGGCTGGGGGTGGGAGGGGGAGGGGGTGGGAATTCCTGTCACGGCGGTGGCGGCGAATTAATTTTATTAATTTAGAGAGATGTACCACATAAAACAAATAATAAAACCAGTTCTGCGTTGAAAAGGCTTACCGACTTAAGTCCATTTTTTAAAATATCGTGATATTAAGGTTTGCGTTTTTCATCTACCGTTTAAATCTCTATATAACAAAAGCATGAATTATGAACAACGGAAAGTAAAAAATGAACTTTTGCAACTTTTAAATTTTTTGTATGAAAATTGAAACATTTCATATGAAACATACTAAATACTTAATTTTCAAAAAATGGTGCCGTAAGTTGTTATGCCTCGAAGCCACAGAGTTGATAAACAGATATATTAACGACTTTGAATTTTCAAATTAATATTTTGTATTTAACTTTAAATAAGTTATATATATATATATATATATATATATATATATATATATATATATATATATATATATATATATATATATATATATATATATATATATTAGTTTATTTCAGCCTAAATGGCCCAGAAATGGACTTGGTTTACATAAAATACTTAAATACTTTAATTCATACCATACTTCATACGTTCGCCAAACATTTTACAATAAATTACTTAGGATAAAACACCACTTATCGCAAACCTATACTATCATAGACTAAACCAAACTTATTAAATTTACATTCCTTCACTTAAATACTTTCCATTCGTTCGTTGTACTTATATCTTATTAATCAAACTCTATTTTAAACCTATTTACAGTCTTTGGCTTCTATTACAAATACTATAACTTCAAATTTACTACCGCTGTACAATATTATTTAAACTACGAAACGCACTAGCTTTTTACAGTCTTTTCGCTACCTTAGAACTAAAGAAAACATGACAATTCTTTATCGTACCGCATCTACACACACATATCTCTCCACACTCAGCGTCTCTCCCTCCTATAATTCTCACCTAACATTAGAATCTGTGAACATGTTCTTTTATATACACGCTTACCTTATCTATTAACCTATGCATAAACACATACATATACATACACATACATGCATACACACACATACATATACGTCTATACACTTGTACATTTTACGCCTTCTTCTACATGTTTCATTTCTTCATCTATTTTCCTGACTATATTAATAAATTTAACATTAGACCACCCATTTTTTATCCACTCCCCTACCTGAAAATCATTTACTCTTAATTCATTAGCCCAATCCTTAGTTTTTTCGCATCTAACTATAAGGTGTTCAAGAGATCCTAATTCTTTGTTACACAAACTGCATGCTCTCTCTTCTTCTTTTAACCAATATCTATTACTCTTTCCAATGTTGCCGCATCTTAGTCGTGCTATAGTTTTTATGTTTCTAATTCCTTCTTCCTCTAAGTACTTTGGGCAATTTTCCTCTATAATGTCTTTATAACCCGGGTTAAATTTCGACTCATTTATTTTCCCCTGAATAATCTGTCTTTCTATATCGAGACACCTACTTTTTACTTCCATAACTACGTCTATATTAAGAAGCCTACACCTATCTATCTCTACTGAGCTAAGCCCTATTTTGTTTAAAAAATTTTCTCTATTTCTACTATATAAATCCTTATCTATTAGTTTTAATTTTTCTACCCAACATAACTTGAGCAATCTATCTTCGTTTAGTTTTAGAATCTTTTCTTCAAATTTAATAGCTCTAATACCCCAATCTACCTTCATTTTATACGAATTTGTTTCCCTTTCTACTATATATCTCGATGTGCAGAAGTCTAACCCTAGAACCCATCTAAAGTAATCCGCCTTTATCTTTTCAAAGCCTTTCATTTCTTCCCAACCCCGGAGTTCCACTCCGTATTCCATTACGCTTTTAACCAGATAATTAAACAGCATCTTTCTTCTTTTCAGGCTTCCTTTACATCTTTCACCTAGTCCCCAAGCTTTCCTGGCAGCTAAAATACCTTTCTTCTTTAGTTTCCCAATGTGATCCTTGTAGTTACCTTTATAATTAAAAGTAAATCCTAAATATTTGAAATTGTCAACTTCTTCTATTTTTTTCTCTTCCCATTTCCAGACTTCCTTATTTCTGTTTCCTTTCCTATTAAATACCAAAATCTTTGTTTTTTCTACACTTAAGATCAGACTTCTATCCTTCAGAAATTTTCTTAGAGTACTCATCATATCTAGTAGAGCTTCTCTACTATAACCTAACAAAACGATATCATCCGCATAAGCTAAAGACCAGATTCTTAAATTTCCTACTTTTATCCCTCCTACATTTCTCTCACCTAAGACTGACTCCAGACTCGCGATATACAAACAGAATAAAATTGGACTAAGTACACAACCCTGCCTAAGACCTTTTGTAGTCCAAAATTCTTCTGTCAATCCCCCTTCGGTCCTAATTCTCACCTTTGTCTCTTCATAAATACCTTTGATCCTTTCTACTAGATATTTGCTAATTCCTAACTTAATCAAGATATCCCATAGTTTTAACCTATCTACGGTGTCAAATGCGGCCTTGAGGTCCACAAAAAGTGCATAAAGTTTTTTCTTCTTTCCTATCTTCATTGTCTGTATTATGTGATCCAAGATAAAGATGTTGTCTACGGTTGACCTCCCTTTTCTGAATCCAGCCTGCCCTTTCGGTAATATGTTTTTATCTTCCACTTCTTTAATAATCCTTCTTCTTATGATTTCCGTATACACTTTATACGCCATGGAGAGCAGCGAAATACCCCTATAGTTTTTGGGATCATCCGCATTCCCTTTCTTATAAAGAGGTACAATTACTGCCGTTTTCCAGTCTTCAGGTATGTTTTCTCCATCCCATATCTTTCCTATTATTGCAATTAACTTATCTCTTAAATCACCTCCCGCGTGAATCCATGCTTCGTTTTTTATATCATCCAACCCCGCCGCCTTCTTTTTTTTAAGACTATCAATAGCAGATTTGATTTCCCACACTTCAATTTTCTCACTTTTTTCTTCACATATTGTCTTCTTTACCTCTCTACTTACTCCAACTTTCTTCTCATCCGCCCCTTTCAATAATAATCTAAAATGTTTTTTCCATTCTTCTTCTTTGATTTTGTTTGATACCTGCGCTCTTCCTTTCCTGAATCTGTTAAAATAACTCCACACCTGTGCCTCGCTTTTAATTGCTCTTAATTCCGCTTCTTCTTCTTCTCTTTTTATTTTCTCTTTTTCTACACACCAAATTTTCCAATCTTTTCTCATCTTGATGTAATCTTCTTTACTTCCTTTACCTATTTTCCATTTGAAGTACATTTTTTTTACTAATCTTTTTTTTTAGCGCAGCTCTTATCCCACCACCTTTTTGTTCCTAACTGCCATCCTTTAATCTTTACTTCTTTCTTTTTCACTGCACTTGCTATAATTTTCTTCGTGTCTTCCCATCTTTTTTTCACTGAATCTTCTTCTTTCTCGCAAAAATCTAGCGTATTTGTTTTTTCATTATACTCTGCTATACTTTCTTCATTCCAAACTTCAATTGTTTTTACTCTATAACTTAAGTCTACTGCCCCATGCCTACTTCCGTTACTACCTATTTTTTCCTCTCTTAAATAGATATTTATTGGTAAGTGATCTGACTCTACTCTACCTTCTACCTTAAAACTCTCAACTACTTCTCTTGCTTTTTGATTTACTACAGCATAGTCTATAACTGAATTACCTCTCGCGCCTACAAAAGTAAATTCTCCCTCCCAATCTCGCTCTGTGCAACCATTTAGAATCTCCCACCCTTTCTCTTCTATATAATTCACCCAATTTATACCACCGTTACTTATTTTCTTATCCTTACTTTGCCTTTTCATGACATAACCTAGATCATCTGGTTTAACACATCTCCCTTCTTCTCCTATTCTAATGTTAAAATCCCCTGCAATAATCTGAATTTCTTCGTCCGTAAAAGTTTCCTCTTCGATATACTTCCATATACTTTCCACGTTGCCTGTGTTATACACAGACCAGATACACATTTTGTTATGCTCATTCTTTAGTACTATTTTAACCAACCCACTATCTTTTTCAATCCCTATCCAGCCTTCCTTATTAAACCAATCTTTTTTTACTCCTATCAGAAACCCACCTTTCGCCCTTCCCTTTTTATGCTCTCTTCTTGCCGGTGTACTAAACCAAGAAAATTCTTTTGGTAGAAAAGCTTCCAGACGTTGCATATCCTTTTCCTCAATCCACGTTTCAACCAAACTTACAAAATCTGCGTCCCTAATAAATTTCCAAAACTCTCTATCCTTATTCCACACTCCCGGTACATTCCAAAACAAGAGCTTCCTACATTCATTCCACCTCTCTGTATTTATCCACTCATACGAGTATTTTTCGCACCATTTCTGACCTATACTAAATCCGAACTCTACTTCTGACTTATTGTCATTCCCCTTTTTGCTAACCGTTTGTATTCTTCTCTTTTCTTCAGCCAATTCCGTCATTTGATCTATCCTTTCCTTCTCTTCCCATCTTATCCACATATCATTTACCAAAACTCTTCCATTACCTGACTTTACTTTAAATCCACTTTCTCTTCTAGCTTTAACCCATCTGTGGATTTCCCCCTGTACAATCCTTTCATCATAACTTAAATCATATTCGATAAATATATTTGTTCCTACTAGCTTATTTTTATTTCTCATTATTTCATTTTTCTGCTCCACGTTCCCTACCTTAACGACCACAACCTTACCGTTTATCCTTGCATTAACTACATTAATATCTAGACCTAACCTATCGCTAAAAAACTCTTTAACCCACCCTTTCATATTCTCTTTATTAATGCTACTTAAAGGCACTCCTTTGATTATTACATTCTCTATCCTCTCTTTTCTATCCTGATCTACTACTAATTTTTTCATCTTCATAACCTCCCTATCTGACAAGCAGACGCTCCTTGCTACGCTTATGCCGCTTATACCGCTTACGGCTTTGCTCGTCGCAGAGCCCTCGCTGCACCCACTAGCTCTTGTTTTTCCACTAACAAGGCTCCAAGAGGAACCCCTATCGCCATCTAGCGTTTCGTTTAGTAACTTAAACTGCCTTTTTAGTTCCCTGAGACGTTCCCCCTATCCTTTTCTTCGGCCTCCCACCTTTCAAATTTCTTTTCCATTGCTTCTAATCTTTTAAACATACCTAATTCTCTTGTTTTGACCTCCACTTTAAGTTTTTCCAATTCTACACTTTCCTCTATTATTTTACCTAACTCTTCCAGAATCATGTCACGGAAACATCTATCTCTCTCTTTATCTTTCTCCCTATCCTCTTGAATTTTACTCATATCGCCGCTATCTCTCTTACCAAATGTGACCGTCTTCACCAGCTTCCCATCCAGAGTTGACTGCTTAGCTTTCTCCTCTTTCGCCTTATCCGATTTAAGCCTTGAACTCCGCTGGTCCGTCCCCTTGGAAGTCTCCTTCACCTCCTTCGCGTCCGATTTCGTTCTCCCGCTCATTCTCCCTAACCTCACTTTCTGTTCGCCTACTTTACTTTCTAATCAACCTTTCTACCTAACACTATCTACGCTAATTTATTATTCCATACAAACCCTATATAATAATCTATCAACAAATTCACTTTTTACAAACGCATTACACTTTATTCCTACCTCAATTACAAAAATTGTGGAGAGACGCTGTAAACACGTGTACACGCTCTCACGCCCTCTAACCAAGTCCCAACTTTAAATAAGTTAAAAGTACCTATTTTTTTTAGCGAAGCGCAGATATTCTAATTTCTCTTGATTTTCCTTAACCCGTTTCGTCCGGGAATGCCCTACATTTTACTTCGATTTCATCGTGTTAAAAAACCAGTAAAACGTGGATAAATTTTTTTTTAAATTTGCATTCCTATGTAAAATTTCATGCTCTTTCCAAATCCGTCATTAGTTTTTTAAACTGCTTACATAATTTCCAATATGGTGGAGTAATTAACAAAAAATTGTATATATTAATTTTTTTTTCATAAATCTTAGTTAAAGTATTGAATTTGTGGACCGATTGTCTTGAAACTCAGGATCGGGTGGCATACAGAACTCTACTTTAAATTCCCATTGGCGTTCCAATTTTCTCGATGTTTTGGAATTATTGATGTGTATTTTAAATTTTGAAGTTGCTTATTACCTTCTTTCATAAATTACGATTAAAAATATAAGAATTAACAATAACATTGCATAAAACCTAAAAAATTGAAGATATACGTATATTTTAGATGTTTTTAAGATAAAAACGTTCCAGCGGTGTTTTTTTATATGATTTCTTGTCCTGATAATGTTTATGCCTTTTTTGTTGGTCAATAAGTTCTTATTGCTAACAAATTATTTGTTTATACAAATTGTTTAACAAATTATTGCTATATTTTTATTATAAACAATATCCAAATTCATAAGTTTCACTAATACAATTACACATAACACTGAAAGACTTACTATGTTTATTTTCTTTACTTTTTATAGGTTAAATTTCGAAATTCAATATGGCAGACTCAAAATAGAGGGTATTTTTTTAAAAAATTTTAATTTTGGTTTTTTGAGTGATAGGGCATGAATGAAAGCATCAAGTAATAAAAGTTTGGCATCTGAATATTAATTTTGTTTTCAAAAGTCTTAAGAAATGGGCTCATACCCACATGCACAGTTCATACAACTCAGCTTCTTGCCGCTAGGTGGCGAGACGCGGCGCGCTTCCCTGTAACAGAACAGCGAGGCCTCGTGCATATAAGAAGGCTTAGTATATCGCAACACTTGACAGTCTAAATTTAGTGTAGACCGTCTTCACGATCTTTTCCATGTTATAGATCTCGTTTGAGTGGTAGGCTAACGGATAAAGGATATACTTTCTCATACCTAACCTCAAAGATATGATGACGAATTTTTTGACTAACCAATATGATAGCTTACTAAGAACAATGTTAAAAAGTACTTTACATAAAATTAAAAAAATCGTTAATTATCCGATATACTCTTCAAAATTTTTTTTATTGATTTTAATCAAAATATTATAAAATAAAGGAAAATTTTAACATACATATCAACTTATGCTTTCTTTTAAACTTGTTTTCAATTATTTTGTCGATAAACATAGTTATAGATACTTATTTTTGACTAAGATTTTTCAAATCTAAGTAATATAAAAGTTATATGATACGAAACTTTTAATTTGAAAAAAATATATCGAAACCCAAGTCTATCGATGCTGTTGATTCTCACAGTAAACGATCTAAAAATGTTAAGTATGAATATGAAGAAAATAGCTTCTAATGCTGAAGATTCGGAAGGTTCGAATGAAGAAGATAATGATATTGAGGAAACTTTTAACCAGAGTGAAAAACATATTCGTAATTATACTTATCTGAAAGTTATACAAAATTATATTCCTACACAAAAATGTTAGAACCTAATCATGAATACAAATGGGAGAAAGATGAAAACATTTTAATGGCGATGTAAATAATCATATACTTTTATCTGATAAAGTAAAAAAATAATTACAAAATAAAACTCCTGTTGTGTTATTTGAACACTTTTTTAGTAAACTATTAAAACAACATATTGTCGATGCAACTTGTGAAAATGGTTATAATTTAACTATCAATGATTTAGATATTTTTATTGGAATTTTGATGCTAACTTCTTTTAACATTTTAACTGACCAAAAGGCTTATTGGTCTAAAGATGAAGATTTAAGATGTGAAGGTGCTGTAAAAGTTATGTTTCATGACAAATTTCTTAAAATAAATTCGAAGATTAAATACGCTAAACCTTTTGATAAAAATTATTCTGCCAGGGCTTGGAGAGTACGATAAATGATAAATATCATGAGAAAAAGTTGTCAACAGTTCCAATTTATTTCGACAGCATTATCCATTAATGAAATGATGATCAAGTTTTTTGGAAGAACTATTTTGAAACAATTTATACGCTGATAACAGATAAGATTTGGAATACAGTTTTGGGCAATTTGTACAGTGTTTGGATTTTTACTCAACTTTGATATTTATTGTGGCAAAAACCGTAATACATTCAATCAAAACTTACAAAATATTCCGCTAGATTCAAGAGTTGTTTTACAAATGGTTCATTCTCTTTTATTAAAAACTCTGCAAATAAAACTATCTTTATATCATCATTACTTTGACAATTACTTTACAAATCCCGATTTATTTGTTCATTTGCAAAAACTTGGACTACGCTCTACAGGAGTTGTTCGTAAAGATAGAATAAAAGAAAGTCACAATCTGCATAAAAAATCTACTAGAGGACAGTTTGAATCAACTCATGAAGTAAACAGTGGAATGAAATTTGTGACTATAATGGATTCCAAACAAGTATCACTATTATCTACGGCTACTGGCGTTACTCCATTAAATCCTATGTAATGATAGAATAAGGATGCACACCAAAAAGTTGAATACCCTTTTCCTCACCTCGTATCTTCATACAATCAGTTTATAGGCGGTGTAGACAAGCACGAATTTAGATTTAACAGAGTCATACCCTGCATTGCATGTAAAAAATGGACATGGGTAGTTTTTATGAGCATGATCCAAACTACAATTACAAATGCCACTGTGCTATGGAATATGTGTTGCAAGAATAGCAAAGAACTCAGTACTAAAGATTTGTGCATGCAAGTTAGCAAACATTACCGCAGTAAATTGAATGATTTATCTGCTCACAAATCTATTACAAAATCAAGGCAACGTTGCACAAAGTTACCATCTAAGGACTACAATGTTTTACATTGAACTACTGCGTGCATTACAACAGTATACAAAAAATAGTAAACTATCAATTAAAAAATGCATAAATCATTAAAAAACTTGGAATTTGTTTAAAAATTAAAAAAAAAATTAGAAAAAACAACAATAAAATTTTAAAACTGCTAGAAATTCAGAAAACGATAAAATAACTCTGTAAATATTGTTGACCTCCTCGTTGGTGAGAGAAGGAAAAGCATACAATTTTCGCTGCTAACAGAGAGTAAGAAATCAGATGTAACTAAAAATGTATATATTTAAAGTTAGTAACATGTTAACAAAGTTAAAATTAAAAATTTTGATATCGACCATAATCAAAATTTTGCAATAATTTGTTAATTTATTTATTTAAACAAATAATTTGTTAGCAAAAATGACTTATTGATGAACAAAAATGTCATAAACATCATCAGGATCTGAGAAAATACAAAAAAGACATATTTAAAACGTTTTTATCATAAAAAACAGCTAAAATATACGAATATCTTGAAATTATTGAGGTTAGGAATGCGTTCTATCCGATGTTATTATTAATTACTATATTCTTAATGATAATTTATCCTTCCGTGGTTGCCTGGGTTGACGCGTAGCCGAGGCACAGACTTCCTGGCATGAGGAAGTGCAGCGGTCCTCCCTGTAGGGTTTGTAGCCGGATGACTTTCCAGTTCGCCTGGAAGTCAGAAAGTGACTAAATTGTAACCGAACACACTCTACAAACATTCAATATTACACTCACTACGGTGCACTTACCACATTCACTACACTGAATAAAATACTCAAACATCTTTTCTCGGGCGGTACGCTAGTCGTCAGGCAGATGCACAGAAAACCGCCTGATCCGATTGTTCTCGCGCTGGGACACGCTGGGAGCATTTAAACCCCTATCGGTTGCTCCCATCGACATGAGCGAAGGGCTGATGTAAACCTAATTCTGCCGAGGCAGTAGTTCTGGTGCGGAATCAGAAGCTGGCGTCGGACCCTGATCAGGAAGTGCACATTGGGCAGGGGGATCGGAACCCCTGTTGCTCCGGCCGATCCCTGGTCTATCCGTGTACTCTGGGACCGGGAAAACGAAGGCTGGGCCTCCGGGAACTAGGGTACGATCAAAGTATCTGAGGGTACACCCTTTCCCAGCTATTTCGGCCCGCCTCCCTATGCACGATGCGCCGGTTATACAATAAAGAAAGAAATGTCCCTACAAAACAATGAGATGAACGAGGAAGCAGGTAACCTCCAAACCTACGAGGAAGCAATGGTGGTAGTGGAGCAGCTTCCTCCACACACATTGCCGGGTGGCAAACAACAGCCCAGCCGCCTGCAGATAGGAACAGTCCAGGCGTTTGTGAAGCATGTAGATGAACTCCTCAAAAAGATGGGAAAAGGGTTGGAGAGGCAGCCTGGTGTCAATACGGACATCAAGCACAGCTTACCACAATTTTTTCGTCTTTGTACAAAAACGTATAATCGTATACAAAAATGTGAATATGTGTGGTAAAACCTTTTTCAATAATAATAAAAATATACATTTATACAAAACATTTGTATATTTACTCCCAGCTTAACTATAAATAGCCACTATAATATTAACCTCAAAAGCGGGACGAAATTAACGTATTATTCCATGCTTTAAATTTGCAGAAATAAAGTAAATGTGCGGGAAATAAAGTAAATTTGCAGAAAATAAAGTATATTTACGGGAAATAAAGTAAATTTGCGAGAAATAAACCCAATTTGCGGGAAAGTAAGTAAATTTGCCGGAAATAAAGTTAGTTTCCGCAAATGCGGGAATAAAAGTAAATTTAGTTTCTCTGGATTTCTCTCTTTTGTTCATTTTTGAACTATATTTTTCTCTTTCCATGGGTCTCACTTTTCAAAATCAATAAAGTGCCTTGATAAAAAAAGTTATGATATCGGATAAGACCTGATAAAACCGGGTTCAAATTGCGGACAAGACAGGATTGACTTTTTGATCTCATCCTGTTTTATCCGAACGTATCTGGAAATAACCAAGTTTGTATTGATTTGGATATGTCCATATGAAATAGGTTTTAAAATCCGGATAAAATCGGATAAGATCATATAGGTTTATTTTACTATCAGGTCTTATAAGTTCTTTTTTACCAGGGGTGGGTACAGTTAAATCAGCAATAAAGTTTGATATGCAGCACAGGAATAAAGCCGACTATTCTGTGGGCTGATTACCACCCTCGCTTCTCTCGGGCCGTAAACCCGCCCGCGGGACTGCTCCTCCACTTTATTTCCTTGTTGCATAATGAACTGTTATATACGCTTCTATATTAACAAATGCAGGGTTATGGAGCCTTCTTAACTTTCATGCTTGTGGAGCCCAGACTCCATTAATATTACACTTTAAATAATTTTATTTGCGACTTAACTATAATAGCAACTTTATTAACCTGCATTTGCGGGAGTAATGTAGTTTGTATTAAAAATGAGTGAGTTCCACTTTTCAAGTCAACAAGTGGCTTCACAGTTAAGTTGAGAATAAAGTTGCATATGCAACATGAGAGTACAGTCGATCATTACCTCGGGTGATTACTCCCCTCGCTTTGCTCGGGTAGTAAACCCAGCCGCGGGAATAATCTACGACTTTAGTCCCTTATTGCATACTGTTCTATTATGTTAATTAATGAAGCCCTTTTTTATAATAAACCAAGATTTATAGAGCCGTTATTTTTTGTTAATCGAAGGTAATAGAAAACAATTTTAAGGCATTTTGTTACTCCAAATTATAAAATATACAACAATAGTAATGTTAAATGAGTCATAAAATATCCTAGAATATTCTGTATTTTTATGTGCGCCTGGATCAGGGATATTGTGAAAAACAAATTCAATTCAAATATAACGTAACACTAAGAAATGCTGTTTTTGTAAATATCACACTAGAATTGCAAAAAGTAACATAGCAAAAAGCAAGTTTATATTGTTGGAGATAGCGGATAATTTTACAATGTATGAATTTGATGAAATATCGCCATTGGATGGGGTATTGTGAATGAACAAAGAGATGTCGAAGTTAGGTAGAAAAGGCTTTATTGCTGCGTGTCGTACAAGGGCTACGCTCGGACTGGCGATAAGCGTGCAGGGACTTGCTGTACAGAGTCGTAGTGGTGGAGCGCGAAACTAAGAAGGAGGAGAGGGCGCGGGACGTATTTCTAACAGAATTGCCCCTATGGAAATAAAAAAATGCACAAAGACGTACATAAATGTGTAAAAATATATAGGGGAGAGCGGAGTAATGCCTTATTTTCAATAATCTAAACAATTTTAGGTAAATAATTCGAATAGTATATCAAACATAAAATGCAATTAATCTAATGTCCAAACAACCTTCTATTCTGTTTAATTATTAAATTATACACAATCAAAGTTTTGGCCTACATTTCTTATAATAAATCTGGTCTATAAAATAAGCTTTTATGCATATTATTTGTTAATTTATGAAGTTATTTTTTGCTATTTTGTAACCTATTGTTTTTTTTGTAATTTCGATTTAAATTACTAAGCAAAATTGACGTAATCCCGATCGCAATGCTATTTATATGACGTTCCCGAAAGTGAGGCTAAGAAAACATTGCGCTGTACGGAGAGAAACAATGTTATAATTCTCATCAATATATGAATACATTTTTACTATTTTCTGTTGTAATGTTTAGACATACTTGTATTTTATCACTTTTTACTATTTTATATAGCAATTTTCTAAAATATTAAATAGTAATTTTAAAATTTACACGTATACATTTGTTTTTTTAATTTAATTTTTCCCTGATTGTTATTTATTCTAGATATTATATTTTTTAAATTTGTACACTGTAATTTTAAATAAAATTATATTTATCGAAAAAACCAATCTCGTGAAGATTTGAACTGGCGACCCTCAGCTCCTGGAGCGGATGCTCTACCTACTGCGCCATCATGATCCTTGTTGACTATACTTCGAATCATCCTTATAAGTAGGTTTTATTCTCGTAAACGCTTATCTTGTCAACATTAATTAAATAATAATATACTTATTCATTGTAGCAGTTCTAATTAACTTACATGTATTGATATAATGAAAAATATCTTGTATCATCGAATTAAAAGTATCGTAGTCAGTTGCATAAGATTACATATAGGTTTTAGAGGTTAGATTTTTTGAGTTAAGACGGTTTACTAAAACTTTTACTAGAATTTAATACGTAAGTACGTAAAATTTGATGTACGCCTGTGTGGTGGAGAGTTTGAATGTGAGCGGCTTTGGCTATGTGGGTGATTGGAGTGCTTCCTTAGATGCACAGCAAAAAGGAGGATGTCATCGAGGTAGATGAAGAGCCCGTTCAGCAATCCCTGGTTCATGTCTGTTTCTCCACAATAGGTAGAGAGCATGATGAGCGCTTGGCGAGACAAGGAGCTGGATCCGTTTAGCCGCCGCTTACTGGTCAATGGCGGTGCCAATAGGCCCGCAGGGATCAGAGCGTTGGCGGCGCTCTTAGTGGAGAGGTGAGAGTCAGCAGGAACGTGCAGCGTAGACAGCTTGGCCGGTCAGCAATTCCCAGCTCATGTCGGTCAATGACCGTGCCAGTAGGCCCGCAGGGGTCAGAGCGTTGGCGGCGCTCTTAGTGGAGAGGCGAGAGTCAGCAGAAACGTGCAGCGTAGACAGCTTGGCCATTCAGCAATTTCCAGCTCATGTCGGTCAATGGCGGTGGCAGTAGGCCAACAGGGATCACAGCGTTGGCGGCGCTCTTAGTGGAGAAGCGAGCGTCAACAGGAACTTGAAGTGTAGACTGCTTGGCTCGTCTTCCCACGGGAATGCTTCTGCGTTGGGAGAGGGAGGACACAGCACTAACCCCTCATCCTAGCTCTCCACGAGCCTAGAGTTGCTCCAGAGGAGCAACCCAGCGACTATGTCGCCGATGAGACAAGCTCATATAAGTTAGCGGTTATTACCCGCTTTTATTAATTTGTAGCGCTGGAAGTTCCGTTGTAGTATCCTCTGTTGGATTGGAGTGAGAGGACGAGCGTCGATCACCTTCACTACCTTTCCCTCTTTACTTCCTGGCTTGAGTGGTCCTGTTGGCGTCCGACTGACGATGGTAGTCTCGTCGGGTCAACTCTCACGAGTGGTCAAGTCCGTAGGTGTAGAGTCGGGCTCTGGTGGAGGCGGTGTTTCCTTATTGTCGACAGAAACCGGTGGAGGAGGCTCGCTGCCGGAACACCGTAGAGTGATCTCTTGAATCTGGATTGTGGCTGGCGTGTTGATCTGCATGCTCTAGTCCCGATGCTTGCACCTCGTAGGCGACGTCTGTGTGCCTGGTGACGGTTGACCTGGTCCTGCTTCTTTTAAACTCGGCGGTTACCCGGGCGGCGTAGTCCTTGGCAAAGGCCAGACGACACCAGTCGATCTCGGTGAGCTCGTACTCCCTTGGCTGCTTGCTCTCAGTCATCCGGATAGGCCGACGGAGAATAGATAGATTGATAATAGATGTAAATGGAGAAAGGGGGAAAGCAAAAAGAATTAAACGAAAAGTTTAATTGACTCCGTGATTTATTTCTCAACTCTTAGAATATGCCCTCTAGTCGTTTCTTAGGCGTTACTAGGCCATATACTCGAGCGAGTACATTGGTATCGAGTGCTTTATCGACCGGTCCTATATGCCCTTAACTTGCCAACCTCTACTGTGGTTTGGACGAAGCACACTGGGCCCTATAGACATTTGTTGTTTCAAAATTCTCTACAGACCATGGTTTTTTACCAATCACAATAATTTTTTTTTAATTGAAGTTTATTAAAATTCTAAAAGACCCATAAGGCCAGATTTTTGAAAAAATGTTATAATAATTAATTAAAAATCTAAGTTAAACAATAAACCCATAAACCTTAAGGCATGAATGGCCATAAGCAAATGGGCGACTACTGAAGGAAGCTATATATATTTGTAAGTGGTTTTTGGGGTTGCTGATTATGAATCTGACATTAGTTTTGCAAAATTGATTTGTTTAAACAATTTGTTTAAACAATTTATTGCAAAATTATCTTTTTATTCAAAACGACTTTAGTTTTGAATTTTACGGGCATAATTACTATAACCAATCATGTTCAAAGCATAAACAATTTTTTTTGGAAATTCACTACTCCAAGGTGGGCAATTTGCAATTATAGAAAATTAAAAAAAATGTGTTAACCGTAAACCTTTAACCTCAAACCCAAATACCTTAAGCTGAGCAATTTTAAAATTGTATCACTTCATTTCAAGTTAAAATTAATAAGTTCTTAACAGCGTCATCAACATCAAGCTTTATATTTTTTGCCTTGTGCCTTAAACTAGATATATAAGGATCAGAAGATATTAATAATTTATGCAATAATAATTTATGCAATCTATATTCGTGTAGATTCTACCACATTTTCGAGTATTAAATTGACGATAGTATTTTAAATCTTTATTCCGTGATTCTTGAGCTTCTTCGGATAAAATGCTGATTAGAATGAGAAAGTGATTTATAATGTTCGCACCATGGAGGAGAATTTTATGCACAGATGCAGGCATGTAGAACCAATCGTACAAAGATACATATAACTTAGCAGTTTCTTTTGCATAATCGTCAAATTTGTCGGAGTCTATTTTAGATCCAGAAGCAAAAGCTTGTAGTATTACACTGTATCTTGTAATTAAACTTTCATTGACACCTGTAATTTCAGCTGTCAGTGCAGGGTCACGGAAAAATCTCCTAGCAGTATTACCATCGTTAGAATTACCCGATCCTTGTTGTGGATAATCTACGATGAGGCCAGTTTCTTGTCTGAATCGGTGTTGAATTCTAAGCTTTCTTTCTTGGCATTGTTTTTTTTGTTGATCTGATGTTGCCTGCCACTTACAAAAATCCAAACGGTATGCTATGTGGAGTATGTTTTCCATAAATCGTATTTTTGCATGTAAAGATGAAAGGCCATACTCAAAATTTTCTTCATTTTCGGTTCTTTCAGCCAATTTATACAAATCGTTCATTTGTGAAGGTTTTGCTCCGCAAATACAAATCAATTTTGCAAAACTAATGCCAGATTCATAATCAGCGACCCCAAGAACCACTTACAAATATATATAGCTTCCTTCAGTAGTCGCCCATTTGCTTATGGCCATTAATGCCTTAAGGTTTATGGGTTTATTGTTTAACTTAGATTTTTAATTAATTATTATAACATTTATTAAAAAATCTGGCCTTATGGGTCTTTTAGAATTTTAATAAACTTCAATTTAAAAAAAAATTATTGTGATTGGACGAAAACCATGGTCTGTAGAGAATTTTGAAACAACAAATGTCTATAGGGCCCAGTGTGCGACGTCACCTAGCGGCGGCGCGCGAACTATGCCGTTCGTAATTTCTCTCGGTGGCGTGTAATTTAAATTTAGCTATTCTTAGCTGCGCGAAAGAGCCTAGTAATGGGCGTATAACAAATTTACTAAAAAAATATAGTATTCGGAAAATATAACAAATATTACTATAATTTCAAGTACTGCTTGCTATAATATTCAACACAAATTACTACACTTTTTTTGTAAATTCTATAAATGACAGTTTTTAATAAAGTAAATAGTAAAATTTCGTATGATTGAATTGCAGAAAATCATATACGTTTATCAATAACTACTACAAAATACAGTAAAAAGCATTAGAATGCAAGTAAATCTCATCAGCCCTTCATAAAATAGTCATTTTCATACAGTAAATAGTAATTTTTAACACATTTCTTCTCTCCGTGTGTGCTCTCAGGTAGGGCAACTTTGTTTAAGAGTCCTTGATTGAACAGTGGCTATGTGTTACATATTTCACTTTGTAAGTCCGAGTAATAATGCGAACAATCATATGAAGGTTCATATAATTGATTTAAAGAAATGTTTCACCTATAAAAGTAACTTTTTAATAGTGACCGGAATTGTACCAAGGCTGACAGGAATTACTCTTTGATGTGGGGTAAATCCAGTCAAAATGCTTTTTTTCGGCTTGTAGCTTCGATATCTTAAATTTTTTTATTAATCTACTAAAAAATATTTAAAGTCAATCGTTTGAACTAACTTAATAATTATTTCAAGTTAAAAAAACAATTTGAAAGTGGAAATAACAAGCACATTTTCTTAGGTAACCGGTAATACACTGTTCTCCCCTAATAGTGTGCGAAAAGGTACAAAGTGTAAGTTTCTGTTATAATTGGAACATAAAATTCAGATCGCATCGGGATTCTATGCTACAGTTTTGTACATTTTTTGAGTCTTTTGTACGTTTATGTACAGTGAAAAATTCCGCTCATTAAGGTTCGTCAAGAAATATTTTCATAATGTCAAATAATCGATAATTACTTTTCTAAGTCCACTGTTTCTTAAGGTAGGTGTTTATTGACCAAAAATTAAAAGAAAAATTATTATAGTTTCTTAATCTTTGTATCAGTAAGAACATTTTAAGAACTATCAGGTAAACAAAAATTGATGATTTTAAAAAGTTACTTGCGGTCAAGGAACATAATTCACATTAGATAGCATACAAAATTGAAACATTAAACACGTGTTCGCAGTGGTTGGCGTTTAAAAGTTGGTACTTTTCATAACAATACTGTAAAACAATTTATTCTGTCATAATTTTATTTTGGATAAATTTCTCCAAAATTATCGAAATTCTCCAAAATTATCGAAATTCTCCAAAATTATCGAAATTCTTCAAAATTATCGAAATTCTCCGGAATTATCGAAATTCTCCAAAATTATCGAAATTCTCCAAAATTATCAAAATTCTCCAAAATTATCGAAATTCTCCAAAATTATCGAAATTCTCCAAAATTATCGAAATTTTCAATAAATTTTCATAATTTTCAATAAATTTTCATAATTTTCAATAAATTTTCATAATTTTCAATAAATTTTCATAATTTTCAATAAATTTTCATAATTTTCAATAAATTTTCATAATTTTCAATAAATTTTCATAATTTTCAATAAATTTTCATAATTTTCAATAAATTTTCATAATTTTCAATAAATTTTCATAATTTTCAATAAATTTTCATAATTTTCAATAAATTTTCATAATTTTCAATAAATTTTCATAATTTTCAATAAATTTTCATAATTTTCAATAAATTTTCATAATTTTCTACAAATTTGAAAAATATTATTTAGTACCAGCAGGTAATAGTCATTACCACCCGCTGCAGCGGGAGGTAAGGACCGTAATTTTAAATGATAATAACCAAAATCCTTAATGACCATGAGTACCATAATTCTGAATGACCATGAGTACCATAATCCTTAATGACCATGAGTACCATAATTCTTAACGACCATGAGTACCATAATTCTTAATGACCATGAGTACCATAATTCTTAATGACCATGATTACCATAATCATTACCTCCGGCTCCGGCGAAAACGCTCTAAATTCTCAACTTGCAATTCGCTTTAAAGGCATGGAAAAGGGCCTATTACGTGCACGTGTTAAGAAAAATAAGTTAAATCTTACTGAAAATTTGTACATAGCATCGTATAATAATAAAAAATATATTAAAACCTCATTATATTATGTTAAAATGAAAAGTGAAGAATTTTTTCTTTTTCAATAGTCCTACCTTAGGGAGAGGTCAGAGCGAACTTTACATTGTGACCTCAACCTCGCTTCGTATTTTTCGTTATACGTCTAAAATTTACATAATAACAGCAAAATCTAGAGTGATAATGATTTGTTATTGTGTAAAGAACAGTATTCAATACCGCTTTTGTTTATTAATAGCTTCAAAAGTTTTTCACTATGAAAAATTATTATAATTGTAATCGAAAACGGTCCAAATGACGGTCATCTTACCGTTTCTAAACCTCGTCGACGGCTTCAGCTAGCATCGTATTTTTCGTTACACCCTTGTGGTAATGGGTTCTCTGCCTAACTCTGCACAAGTCTGCTAATCTCTGGTTAATTCATGGATTTCGGACATTTTGCAGAGTTTGGCAGAGTTTTACAGACTTTTAAAATATTATTTTAAAAATTCAGTATTCATTAAAATATTCTCTGCATAAATCTACAAAAGTCTGCCTAACTCTGCCTAACTCTGCGTAAGTCTCCTAAACCCTGCGAATTATTATTAAAAAATCTGACGTTACGGATAAATACTATTTCTGCCTAACTCTGCTTAACTCTGCTAAACTCTATCAAGCTCGGCTAAACTCTGTCAAACTCTGCCAAATGTACGAAATCCTTGAAGTAACCAGAGTTTGGCAGTCCTATGTATAATGTAGCAGAGTTCGACAGTGATAGGCAGAGTTTGGCAGACTTAAGTAGACTAGGTAGAGTTAGGCATACAAATTATTTCCACTAGGATACGTCGACATTTTATAAAACATGCGATTGTACATAGCGACCTTGATAATCATTTATTATTACGTAAAGTGTAGTAGACAACGACATTTTTGTATTACAAATGCCTACAAATTTTTATTTTTCTAATGGAAGTTTTGCATGTTATATCTAATTTTGTAAGCAGTACTACGTCAGTCCTGGCGTTTTATTATGTTTATCCGCCGATTATTCGTAAACTACTGAACCAATTTGGATAAACTACTTTTTGAATGAAGGAGGATGATCTCATGGTGGTCCCATTACATTACTGAGCCCGTTTCGAGCCAGTACTACGTCAGTACGTACGTTTTGTTATGTTCGTCCGCCAATTGTTCCGAAACTACTGAACCGATTTGGATAAACTTTTGGATTTGGATAAATAAAATCGAATTTGGCCGGTAAAACTGAAAAGTATAAAATAAAATTTAAAAAAAAACAACTTCGAATAAAACGCACTAAAAAGTATGAAATAATCGATAAAAAGTATAAATAATCGATAAAAACCTTTTCGAAGTCGGCGCCGAATTTCAAACTGACTTATAGTATCTCTCTTATGGATACGATTTAGAACTTATACTGGATTGGGTCTAAACACATATACTTGTAATAACTCTGAAATCAGACCACCGTAACTCAGTGAAATTCAGCGGTGACTTCGAAAAGGTTTATTTTCAACTCAAGCATGAAATAGGCCTTTTTCATGTCTAAAAGTAGCGTAGAAAATCGCACATTTCGAGCGTAGTTGTAAAAAGTGTGAAAAAATATTCATTTAGCGGGGAAAAATAACTTTTTTGTTTATCGGTGAAAAAAGTGAGGCGGGGAAAAGTGACTACTTTTTTCCCCGCCTTTGCGGGAAGAAATTACTTTTTTCGAAAGTTAAGAGTATAACAATTTTTAACTGCGTTGAGCATGACTCGAAATACTAGATCACCTACCCAACTTTCATGCATAAAAGAGGCCCTATCGTGTAACACGGGCAGAAAAGCTATTTCAGATTCAGGTGAGGTATTTTCAGTAAATAGCTCATTTTCTCCCCTAGTTGCACAATGTACAATTATCGATTATTCATACATTTTATCGATTATTTCATACTTTTTAGTGCGTTTTTTATCGATTATTTCATACTTTTTAGTGTGTCTTTTTCGAAGACGGTTTTTCTTTAAAATTTTGTATTAACAAATACAGGGTTATAGAGCCTTCTTTTCGTTTAACATATGTTTATGGAGCCCGCGCTTTATTAATAACGTTAACTTACATGCTAATAAATCCCGTGATCCATGAATATTCCAGCTTTAAATAATTCCGTTTTTTTTTTGTTAATCGAAGGTAATAGAAATAAATTTTGGGAGTATTTATTACTCATAATTATAAAATATACAACAATCATAATGCTAAATCAGTCATAAAATATCCTAGAATAATTTGTACTTTTGCGTGTGCATATATTTTTATTCAGTTTTATGCAAAACTTTCATATGTACTATCAAAACTGTTGTCAGGTAATATTTTTCATATTCACAAATAATTCTATAAAGTGACATTGCAAAAAGTTTGTTTATATTCTTTAAGATAGCGGATAATTTTACAATGTACGAATTGCCCCTATATAAATAAAAAAATGTACAAAGTCATATGTTATGAATAGAGTGAGGGCGGTTTATGTGAGCGCGATTATCGGCAGACGAAGCACGGGCAGAGCGAGAAAGTAAATAAGGATTGAATGAATGCTGGTACACGCATTAGCAGTCAAAGGTTGATATATACGTACAGCTTCGTTGGCCAAGGGAGCGTCCCACGTGTACATGGAAACTGAAAGGTGGATCTGTGGCCGTCAAGCTAAGGGACGAAGCAACGAAAACCATTGATTTGATTTAAAATGCATTTGTAATACGCGCGTTATACGCTCGAGCTCCTCCCTGATTTCTCGGCTGTTGTTGGGTATCATATTCGGCGGCAATTGTAGAGTGGGGGCTTGCGGACCGATAAGCATGGGAAGCACCATCATGGGAGGTCAACCAAAAGCTACAACGCTGCAGATGTACAGATAAAAAAATCGTCATGGAATAAACTGCCGCTTTTACCTCAATATTGCTTTGAATCAATCAAATAAATCCTTAGTAATCTTTATCCCAAACAATTTGGTGCCGAAACCCGGGAGTCAACATTGGGTATTTTTTGTGGGAGGGATAAAGAACGTAGGAAGAGTTCTGGGAAACCGAGTGTCTCCTGGTGAAGTGAAGTGATTGAAATAATCATGCCGCCGAGAAAAGGCAAGAGAATCGCCACGAATAATGCGAACACAGCGGTCCAGTCGAAATCAAAAAGACCGCGCACTGCGAAGAGCCAGACATAGGAAGTCGCTCGTGAGGCAGGCGGTATAAGACAGCGGAATCCTCGTGGGAGACCAATCGTAGATCGGACTGCCGGAGAAGATATGCAGTCGGCGAGGATAGACCCTTTATCACCCGAAATCCAGGTCGCTGATTAGCAGAACGGGCGGCGGGGCAGACGAGGACTGTGGGATCCTCGAGAGTGCGGAGAACAAGACGATCACGTACATGAAGATGCGTCTACACTAGCGTGGGAAGAAGAGGACATTCGTCAGGAACAGCCGGTCAGCCCACGATCATCGGTAGAGCGCGAAGATTTGGGTCAATTGGTAAATAGCACCAAAATTTCAAGTAGGCATAATTATTTAGTTTATAGTGAACCGGTAGTGGACCCTGTAGTACGAATCGCGTACGCGATAGAATCTACACTGCGTACGGTGCGCGAAACATTATTGAGCGATGGTAACTCGCGTTTAGTCAATCGATTAACGACGTCTAAAAGTTTACCCACGTTCTCGGATGATCCTCTCGAGCGGCTTCACTGCAAAGAAACATTAGAATTCACGTCAGAACTTGGCGGGTATAGCTAACGAGAAAACGTTGCGCGTCTGATCACGGCTATCTAAGGAAAAGCTCATGAGGCCGTAAACATATTATTAGCGACGAGTCGGGATGCTACAGCCGTCATGAAGGCGCTCGAATTACATTTCGGAAACAAGCACGTAGTGGCACGGAAAATAGTGAACAATCTGAAAAACTTGCCTACAATCGATTCGAGAAAAAATAGCTTACACAATTTGCAACAAAAGTTAAACAAGCAACCTCAGCTTTAAGATTGTTTAAACTCACCGGATATTTTTACAGCCCGGATTTAATCTAGAGTACGGTAAAAAATCTACCATGTGCTTTGAAATACGTGTATAATAAATATGCATCTGAGATTACAGAAGACAAGGCTGAATTGGAAGTATTGCTAGCGGTATTTTTGATATATAGCCGGAATCAGAGACATGTGAAACATCTAAAGCGCCGAGAAAACACGCGCAGCTACACAGGTCCACTAAAGCATTTGCAGCGGTAACTCGATCTTATTATGAGTCGGAGTCTGTCGGCGAAGGCAAGCGAGCGAACAAGTGTATTATTTGAAAATGGAATAATCATAAAGTAGCAGAGTGTACTGTCTTTGCGCAAGACTCAATTGATAGGCGACGACATTTAGCGCGACAATTTAAATTGTGTTATAAATGTTTAGAGCAAGGGCATACGCAGGACAGTTGCAAAAGCGCGGGCTACGATCTATGTAAGAGACGTTATCATATTTTGCTTCATACGCCGAAACGCACTCGAGTCACTGATAACCATAATTGTAAAAAGTCTAACGCGGATTTTAAAGAAAGCGTGGTACAACGAACCAGCGGCGCTTCTACTAGGCTTAACGAAAGTGCATGACTAGATCCTCCCGACGCATTATTAAAAATAATTCCAGTAGAAATTTCAGGACCTTTAAGCACGATAGAAACGTTATTTTTACTAGATGACGGATCAACAATAACGCTACTGAACGAAAGGGATGCACAGAATATAGGATTAAAGGGGACGCGTATGAATTTAGCGTTAAAAGGAATCAATGACCGTGAGATAGTGACCGCGCGTTTCGAAAAGGTCACGTTCAAAATAATCGGTGATTCTCAGACATATCAGATATCGAATGCCATGTCGATACCTGATTTACGGCTCCCTTCGCAGGCTGTAACAAAGGAACTTGTATGAAACATCGCGAGAACTGAGAGCGTATTTATACAGCCTTATGAAAGCGCACAGCCGGCCCTTTTGATAGGCCAGGATATCTGGCAATTACTCGGGACTCGCGAAATCCGAGCAGTCCGAGATAGCACATTAGTGCTTTCACTCTCTTTGTTGAGTTGGACGGTATACGAGCTCGTGCGATATTACAAAACAAATCCCGTGTCCACCATATGCACTTTGCAGCGAGAGGATTCGAATGCAGTCGGCGAGGTTTGTAATTTAAGCCGCGAAGAAAGCCTTCTCAATCAACTTGTGATAGAGTATTTTCAAATTGATAATTTCGGAGTTTGCGATACGAGTATGCCGAATTTGGAACATGAACGCGTTCTGGATACTTTGAAAAATCCGACGCTGCGGTTTGGTAAAATCTGCGTAACGGGGCTTCTCTGGAAATACAGCAGTAATATGCAAATCGATAGCCGGAAAGCAACATTTGAAAGACTCGTTTCTTTAGAAAGAAAACTCGACAAAGATAATGAGTACGCTACTCTTTATTACAAAGAAATGCAGCGTTTTATCGATAATGGATATGCAAAAAAGGTAATTGATGACGGGACGCAAGAGCGGAAATGGTATTTGTCACATTTTGGCGTTACAAGCCCGAGTAAGCCGGGTAATATTAAAATTGTATTTGATGCTGCCGCAAGATCGGAGGGCGTTAGCTTAAACGATCAGCTGGATTCAGGCTCAGATATGCTACAATCGCTGCCAAGTATAATGTTACGCTTTAGATTGTATGCGGTCGCAGTCAAGGCTGATATCGCGGATATGTATTTATGCGTAAAAGTTATAAAACAAGATCGGGGGGCACAGAGCTTTTTATGGCGCGAGAAAAATAGAAAAGGGGATCCAGACATTTATAAAATGTCATGTTTTAATTTCGACACAAAACCATCGCAGTGTAGTGCAATCTAAGTAAAAATGCGAACGCGGATACATTCATTAACTCGAATCCTGAAGCATCGATCTAGTTGAAAAACAGTAAAAGAGGCTACAGAACTCATGCGCAATGTTATTCATATAAATTTACAAGCGAATTTCGCATTGCCCGGCTGGGCTAGCAAGGACAGTCGCGCTCTTGTTGGCGTATCAGATAACGCGCGCGGGGATAAATCCGGAAAAATGCGAATCTGCGACCGAGGGGGAGAACGCGTTATGGGCCTGTTTTGGGACACTGGTACAGGTACACTAGGATTCAACGTAGGCCCAAAACGAGTATCCGAAGATTTAATTAGCGGCGCGAGAAAATCCTCTAAACGCGAGTTTTTAAGGATAATTATGTCCGTATTTGATCCTCTTGGTTTGCTATATCCGTTCACATTAAAATCTAAAATCTTTGTGCAAGAAATATGGCACAGTGGCGTAGGTTGAGACGATAAAATCAGGGAAGAAGATCAAATCGGATGGCTAGCATGGATAAAAAATCTGTGAGATATAGGGGCATACATCGTACTTCGATGTGCAACACCGATCGATATTAACTTTTCACATGCACAACTCCACGTTTTCAACGACGCTAGCTTGAAAGGCTACACGTCCGCGGTATATATTCGATTCATCTTATCGGGCGTGCCAGCACACTTATCATTGGTTATGGCAAAATAGAGGGTAGCTTCGTTAAAACCACGGTCCATACCTCGGCTCGAACTGCAGGCAGCTCTTTTAGGAGCAAAGTTATTTAAAATAGTAGCTGAAGAACTCGAAATCAAAATCGAAAAGCGTCTTCTATGGTCAGATTCTAGCACCGTTATCCGCTGGATCAGCACTGAATCGCGAACGCGACAGTCATTCGTTGCACATAGATTGGGACAAATAAGCGAGTTAACGGCAAGCTCTGAGTGGCGATGGGTGCCGAGAAAACTAAACCCCGCAGATACTGCTACTCGGTGGTCAAATTACGTGGCAGATGCGAATGATCCCTAGTTCGTTGGACCTGATTTCTTACGTGAGCCTGAATCTAAATGGCCTAAAGAAACGGTACTTAGCGAAACCGAGAAAACAACGATCGTCAAAATGGAAATGAGAAAAGCGTGCATGTTCGTTGTCGCAGCGGCGACGATCGAACTCCCCGTTACGGCGAAGCTTTTAGGTTGACGAGGGCTGATAGTCGTGGCACGCCGCGTGCTAACAGCTGATAATAGGTGGAGAAAATAGTCCTGCGAAAATAAGTCTGTCGAAAATTTAGATCGCGATAACAATTTTTGGTTTCGCGAAATTCACTCCGCGTGTTTTTACAAAGAGATATGCGCACTTGAAAATAAAAAAAATGTTCGTAAGAATAGTAAAATCGCAAGCGTGAAACCATGTAATACGAAAAGAAATTATTAAGGGCAGAAGGATGAGTGATTAATTTTGACAGTATAAATTTCAATAATCAACCGATTATCTTAGCAGGCGATCATCCAGCCACGAGACTGCTCATAATCGAATATCATCGACGTTTTTATCACGCGAGCAGCAATGCGCTGGTAAACGAACTGCGACAAGACTTTTACATCTTCGGACTAAGAAAGGCTTTGCGTTCCATAATCAGTAAGTGTCTAATTTGTAAACTACGCAGAGGTAGGCCGCGTAACCCGATAATGGCTCCTCTACGAGCCGGTCGACTTGCGTATCGTCTCATGTTGGCGTGGATTATGTCGGCCCCTTGTTTGTAAAGATCGACCGGCGTCTAGAAAAACATTGGGGCGTACTTTTATATGTTTGACGACGAGGGCCGTGCACTTAGAACTAGCACAGTCGTTAACTGCTAGCTCCGCGATCATGGCATTATAGAGATTAGCCGCGCGGAGGGGATGTCCATCTTAATGTATAGCGATAATATATAAACTTCAGCGGCACATGCCACCAATTGAAAGACAAAATCGCTACGATGGACAAAAATAAACAGCGCAGTATGCGTTGCCAAACGGACTGAAATGTTTGTTCAACTCGCGAGGGGATATGGGAGGGGCGAGGAACGACTGTGACGTATATTTCACGTCACAATATATTAAAACACGGGCAGCCAATCGCGACCAAGTCACCCGTCACCAGAGCCGAGCAATTTATATTAAATAATTATTGTTATTAATGGGGGGAATTGTTATTTATTTTGTTGAGATAATGAGGATAAGGAGTCGCGACCGAGGAAATCCGCAGACCGGTACACACACGCACACACCCATACCAGCGGCACCAGCTGATCGCCGCAACAACGACTGCTCGGAGCGAGCAACGACGACGAGCCTCTACTCACACATGCACAGCACCAACGCCACTGCACTCTGTACGCGCGACCCTCTCTCTCTCGCTTGTTCTTTCTTCCTCGCCTCTCGAGGATGATGAGCCACTGCCCGCGCACACACATACACACACGCGCGCGCGACCGCCCACTCTCCCGATGCACGCAGACGCGGGAGGAGACAGGATTCACAGCAGCAGCGGCGGCTTCCTCGAGACACACCATCTCGGCTGTAGCCACGAGAGAGAGAGAGAGAGAGAGAGAGAGAGAGATACCGACACGGCTGTCGACAGAATGGCGAGAGCTAGCAGCCGCCGCGCCGCGAGCCGCATGAAGCTGGCGGCCTATCATAGCGTAGGCCGACGCGCGCACGTCGCCGCTGCCAACTGTGATGGTCCGGCAACAACAAAACCGAAAGCGCCCGATATAGATATACACGCCGGGTTGCCCGCGCGTGTATATTTAGCAATTCATATTGCCCGCGCTTCGGGGGCAGGGCGGCAACCGCGGAGCGGACCAATGGTAATTAGCGACTCAAATCGCCGCAGACTTGCCCTTGATTTTCGCATTTAGGGAAAATCAAGGCCAATCATCGTGAAGAAAGGGGCGGAAGCAACAAGTGTGTGGGCTGAAGGTGGTTGAGAAGAAGAGCGAAATTTTTGGAAGAGAATTCGGCCCTCTCCGAGTTTGAGCATTGCCTGCCCGCTCGTCAGCGAACATAGACGCACGTTAAGATTGCCTGCCCGTCCGTGACCGAGTATAGACGCGTTAGAACACTTTTAGTATTGAAATCGGCAGACATTGTTAGCGAGATTCTTATCCGAAGGACAGATAGCGACCAGAGTGTGAGGAGCACCGTTAGGCGTCCAGGATTAGCGACGGTGAGTTGACTGTAATTGTCGAGCTTCCCTCGGCACTTATAGGTAAAATTTTACTGAACAATTATCGTACATTGCCGCCATGTGCTCGGGGTTAGTAGAATAAATTCGTGGTGGTGTGACACCGTTATATAGGATCAGTGCGCGTCGGGCCAGCATTAAAATTACGAATATTAGTGTGGGGAAAATAACGCGATTCGGAAAAACTCGGGAAATGTGGTGATTTGGTTTCACGAGAGACTCGTGCGAGGGCTAGCGTAGCCATATTTGTATAGCGACCGATTCTTTGCGCGAAAATTGTAAATGTGGCGACCGTGCGTATTATAACTGCAATAAAGCTTAGGTACTTAAAGAGTGAAAATTTTGTGTATTTATTATATAATTAGTAATTCCTGATTTTCCACTTCACGGAACTTCCTCTGGGAAAGGGCTCGTGCAGAGTTAGCCGCGCTTTACCTGGCGCCCATTAATATAGAGAAATTCGGTAAAGTGTCGAGCAAAAGTCTAATAAATAAGCCCTCGTACAAAAAACCACGTTACACGACTGTTAAGATCTGTCAAGGTTGCTTTACACATGACACTGAAAGAACAAGCGCCAAATGAAGAAGTTCTGTACACCCTGTTTACGGAGATCGAGCATTCGGTGAACTAACGGCCATTGACTCATATTTCGCTTGACCTGAGAGATAACGAAGCGCTAACACCTAACAATTTTTTAATCGGCTCTTCGTCAGGCGAAATTAAGCTAGGGATATATGATGCACGCGCAGTTTGCCCAAGGAGACAATGGAGGATCGTGCAAGCGTTTGCCGACAATTTCAGGAAACGCTGGGTGAAGGAGTATCTGCCCTCACTCCTCCCACGAAAAGAAAAGCTCAAAAAAGACGAACGCATTGAAACAGGGGATATCGTACTAATCGTTGATTTACAAGCTCCGTGAAATTCATGGAAAAAGGCATCGTTGTAGAACTTTATCCCAGCGCAGACAGGAAGATCAGAGTAGCAAATATTAAAACAACTAGCGGCTATTTTCGAAGACCAGTACATAAATTAATTAAATTGTTAAGCTAAAAAGTAGTACAAAACTAAGCGTATTTTTGTATGAGGGGAAGGGTTGTTACGAATAGAATGACGGCGATTTATGTGAGTGCGATTATTGGCAGAGGAAGCACGGAAAGAGCGAGAAAGTAAATAAGGATTGAATGAATGCTCATGGAATAAACTATCACTTTTACCTCAATATTCTTTTGAATCAATCAAATAAATCCTCACTCATCTTTATCCTAAACAACGTACATAAATGTGTATAAATGTATAAAAGTGTGCGAGAATGTGCCAAAGTGTAAGTTTCTGTTATCATTGGAACATAAAATTGGGATCGCTTCGAAATACTATACTATATTACGCTCACTACAATGAGTCAAGAAAAATTTTCATAATATCAAATAGTCGAAAAAAGTTTTTTCAAGTGCCACTGTTTTTTAAGAAATAGAAAGTTTTTATTTTTTACAGGTGAATTAATTTATATGTCCCGCGCCACCTATCGGTGTAAAGCAAGCTATATTTTTTCGCAAATGTACAAAAACGTATAAACGTATACAAAAATGTGCATAACTGTGGTAAAACCTTGTTAATAATAACAAAAATATACATTACAAATCCACAAAACATTTAATTTGAACTGTTTAAAAAAAATGAAAAATAAATTGTACGCACAGTATTACCGCTTTGCATATGTAATTATTTACTTTTTAGAAGTAATAATCCGTGCTGATGTAACATTTTTATTTGACGCCGACAAAGTTCAGATGTTAAGTGCACGTAAATTCAAAAAATAAGAACTAACAATTTTCTGTAGATATCTTAATTTTTATTAAAGCTATGCACTATATGTATATATATATATATATATATATATATATATATATATATATATATATATATATATATATATATATATATATATATATGCGTAAGTGTCATTTTAGAGAGTTTTTCAAAATCCATATATTGGATGTTTAATAACATATATACTTTCTAAAGGAACCTAACATTGCCATAAAATGTCCCGTTTTTACATATATGACATTTTAAGCGATATATGTTAAAGTTGGCAGTTTGGGGAGTTAAAAACTCTTCAAAGTGCCAACAAGATGTTATCAAAATTATCTTCAAAACAATTTAATAACACACTTAATTGATCGAGATTATACATAAAAAATATAACTAAATAAGATCCTCTTAAGTATCGTGACTTTACAATAAGTATAATATTATATACTTTTTAAATATTGTAAATAGATTGAAAATTATAGTACAGAATAAAACAAATATAATTGTTGGCTCTTACGACAGATTTTTTCAATTACACCTGCTATAAAGTTGCACGTACTATACAGTCCTCCTTGAGATTACCAAATACTATACTTTTTGGCATAATCCACTCAAAAGTGTGTATTCATTTGATTCAGCCGTTCACACATTGCAACAAATCCCAAGAAAATAACAGATTTGTTTTTATACATATTTTTAAAATATATCTAACAATGAAAAAAGCTTATCAAAATATGAAACAAATCGCTACATCTATTCCGATACCAATACAAAAGTACCATCTGCTAAGATTAACTGTAAAAATAGTAAAATAGAACATAGTATAAGACATTTTATAATTCTCTATTAAACTACTGGCATTAAAATTCTTTTCTCAAAATACTAACATTTCCAATTAAAGTTTATTATATAAGCATCCCACATAATTTTTTAATAATCTTTATAAACAAAGTAATGATAATTGTTATTTGACTCATTGTTAAAATTATGGTTGACTATGCCATTAAAATCATTGAATGTTAGAATGGTTCAATTAGTAAGGGACTGCAAAAAAAATTCTGAATTTTCCAATTAGAGTTTATGATATTCGCATCACACGTAATTTTTCAATAAGCTTCCCAAACGATGTATTGATAAATTTTGTTCAAATCATTGTTAAAATTATGGTTCACTTAAATAATTAAATTTTTTGTATAGATTTTAAAGCTTCTCAGTCATAATATTTCTTAACATAACGTTGCGTTAGAGTTTACAGGGTGCCTGTTTTAAGACGGTTTAGTTATGTCAACTTGTACTGGATTACAGCAATACCCTTTAACGGGCAGGTTTATACAACGACAAATTGAAATAGATTTGTTTAATAAATAATTGTACTCTAAAAATCATTAGAATAGCAAGAAAATCATATTATCATGCTACGGTTTTGTTAAATTTTAATAAATAATTGTACTAAATAAATCTATAAATAATTGTACTAAATAATTAAATATTTTGTATAGATTTTTAAGCTTATCAAACATAATATTTTCTTCACCTAACGTTGCGTTAAAGTTTACAGGGTGCATGCTTTAAGCCGGTTTACTTATGATGACTTGTACCGCATTACAGCGACACCGTTTAACGGGCAGATTTACAAAAAGTCAAATTGAGCTGGATTTTTTAATAAATAATTGTACTCTAAAAATCATTAAAATTCAGAGACAAACATACTGTC
Source organism: Gastracanthus pulcherrimus (assembly GCA_949152435.1). Lineage (NCBI taxonomy): Eukaryota > Metazoa > Arthropoda > Insecta > Hymenoptera > Pteromalidae > Gastracanthus > Gastracanthus pulcherrimus. The sequence goes on from OX424573.1 coordinate 107,696,098, forward strand.
ATGCAACGGTTATGTTAATTTTAATAAACTACTATATGAAGACGGTTTGGTAACAATAAATCGTACCGGATTACGGCGATACGGTTTTACAAGCAATATCGTGATAATGTATCATGCTATAATGTTTTATGAATAATAGTCGTAAATAATTAAATTTTTTGTATTTATTTTAAAGCTCACCAAACATAATATTTTCTTAACCTAACATTCTGTCAATGTTTATGGGATGATTTTATAAGACGGTTTAGTTATGTCAACTTGTGCCGGATTACAGCGACACCCTTTAACGGGCAGATTTATACAAAGGCCAATTGAACTGGATTTGTTTAATAAATAATTGTACTCTAAAAATCATTAGAATAGAAAGAAAATCATATTATAATGCTACGGTTTTGTTAAATTTTAGCATATTACTATGTGACCACAGTTTGGTAACAATAAATCGTACCGGATTACGGCGACACCGTTTTGCAAACAGTATATTCATAATTAATCATACTAAAATGTTTTATAAATAATTTTACTGAATAATTAAATATTTTTTATAGATTTTTAAGCTTATCAAAAATATTATTTTCTTAACCTAACGCTGCGTTAAAGTATACAGGGGGCATGTTTTAAGACGGTTTGCTTATGATGACTTGTACCGGATCACAGCGACACATTATATCTAGCACGGGATTATGACGACACTGCCTATTTCAGACGCAGAAACGCACTCATTTCCAATACGATATATCAACTAGGGATCAATACTTTTAATTGTTACATTTATATTGAAATTGCTCTGACCCAGTAGATACATCCTACATTTGCATGTACCTTAGAGATATTGCTAAGGATGTGTCTTGCGATACAGGATTACCACGACACTACCACGCTGTAGTGTTGAAACAAAAATTTGTATATGTGTGACTGGGTGAACAAATGCTGTATGAATTTCATCACCTAAAATTCAGGTCGGCTCATTGATGTGCCTTTATTGAAGAAATGCTTAGGATGCGGATACATTTTTGGTGTGCAATATTTTAAGATGGATAATTACTATTCAAATGAAAAATCAAGCAAAACTATGATAAGTGGCAACTGTACTTTTAATTCTTTAAAAGATACCGATTATAATAAAATATCTAGCACGGGATTATGACGACACTTAGACGTAGCAGCGCAATTATTTCTAATGCGACATATCAACTAGGGATCAATACTTTTAAATGTTACATTTATATTGAAATTGTATTGACCATGTAGATACAGCCAACATTCGCGTGTATCTTTGGGATATTGCCAAGGATGTGTCTTACGATACAGGATTACCACGACACTACCACGATGTAGTGTTGGAAACAAATTTTGTATATGTGTGGCTGGATGAACATATGCTGAATGAATTCTGCATCGCGTAAAATTCAGGGCTGCTCATAATGTGTGCCTTTAGTCGAAGAAATTGTTAGGATGCGAATTCATTTTTGGAGTGCAATATTTTAAGATGGATTACAATTGAAATCAGAAAATCAAGCAAAATTATGATAAGTGGTAACTGTACTTTTAATACTTTATGATCAACCGTTTATAACAAAATATGTAGCACGGTATTACGACGACACTGGCTATTTTTAGACGTAGATGCGCACTTATGTTCAATGGGATAAATCAACTAGGGATCAATACTTTTAATTACATCATTGATATTGTTGGATATTGTAATTATGTTGGTTGTGCAGATACATCCAACATTCGCATATATCTCTGAGATATTGCCTAGGGTGTGTGTCTTACGATACAGGATTACCACGACACTGTGTATTCACAACATTATATCTAGAACGGGTTTATGACGACACTGCCTATTTCAGACGCAGAAGCGTACTCATTTTCAATGCAATATATCAACTAAGGATCAATACTTTTAAATGTTACATTTATATTAAAATTAGATTGACCATGTACATACAGCCAACATTCGCATGTATCTTTGAGATATTGTTAAGGACGTGTCTTACAATACACAATTACCTATATTTGTGGCAGGATGAACATATGCTGTATGAATTTTGCTTCGCCTAAAATTCAGGGCTGCTAATTGGTGTGCCTTTTATCGAAGAAATTGTTAGGATGCGAATACATTTCTGGAATGCAATATTTTAAGATGGATTAGTATTGAAATAAAAAAATGAAGCAAAATTATGATAAGTGGTAACCGTACTTTTAATACTTTATGATCAACCGATTATAACAAAATATCTAGCACGGGATTACGACGACACTGGCTATTTTTAGATATATACTTTTAATTTCATCATTGATATTGTTGGATATTGTAATTGTATTGGCCGTGTAGATATATCCAACATTCGCATGTATCTCTGAGATATTGCCTAGGGTTTGTCTTACGATACAGGATTACCACGACACTACGTATTCACAACATTATATCTAGCACGGGATTATGACGACGCTGAATATTTCAGACGCAGAAGCGCACTCATTTACAATGCGATATATCAACCAGCGATCAATGCTTTTAATTGTTACATTTATATTGAAGTTGCTTTGACCATATAGATACATCCATTATTCGCATGTATCTTTGAGATCTGGCCAATGTGTGTCTTCGGATACAGGATTACCGCGACACTACCACGATGTAGTGTTGCAACCAAGCGTCAGCTCATTTTAGCTACCTGAAGCTGACAGTTAGCTCAATAGCGATAAAAATAGTGCCTTGGAGCTATATTTTCAAATACTACACTTAACACATAAACTCCATTTCACAGCTATTAGAGTAGGTATAATAATCACAGCAAGCGTCAGCTCATTTTAGCTACTTGGAGCTGAGAGTTAGCTCAATCGCGATAAGAACAGTGCCTTCGAGCAGTCTGCAGCTTAAAACTAGTCAAAGCGGCTGAATGAAGCTAAAAAGAACGATATTTTTAAACGCTGTCACAGGACATGGTCATGACTGTGAGGCCCATTTAGACAGAAGTTTTCCCGGTGTATCTGGCAGAAGAAGCTGAGTTCCATAAAACATAAACTTTATTTCACAGCTATGAGAGTAGGTATAATACTCGCAGCAAGCGTCAGCTCTTTTTAGCTGCCTGAAGCTGAGAGATAGCTCAATTACGATAAAAATAGTTCCAGCTATATTTTCAAACACTACACTTAACACATAAACTCTATTTCTTGGTTAAAATAAGCTAAAGCTAGCTGAATTAAGCTAAAAAGAAAGATATTCTTAAACACTGTCACAGGACATGGTCATGAATGTGAGGACCATTTAGACACAATTTTTCCCGGTTTATCTAGCAGAAGAAGCTGAGTTCCATAACACATAAACTTTATTTCACAGCTATGAGAGTAGGTATAATACTCGCAGCAAGCGTCAGCTCATTTTAGCTACCTGGAGCTGAGAGTTAGCTCAATCGCGATAAGAACAGTGCCTTCGAGCAGTCTGCAGCTTAAAACTAGTCAAAGCGGCTGAATGAAGCTAAAAAGAACGATATTTTTAAACGCTGTCACAGGACATGGTCATGACTGTGAGGACCATTTAGACAGAAGTTTTCCCGGTGTATCTGGCAGAAGAAGCTGAGTTCCATAAAACATAAACTTTATTTCACAGCTATGAGAGTAGGTATAATACTCGCAGCAAGCGCCAGCTCATTTTAGCTACCTGAAGCTGAGTGTTAGCCTAATTGCGATAAAATAGTGTCTTGGAGCTATATTTTCAAACACTACACATAATACATAAACTTTATTTCACAGCTATTAGAGTAGGTATAATATTCGCAGCAAGTGTCAGCTCATTTTAGCGACCTGCAGCTGAGAGTTAGCTCAATTGCGACAAGAATAGTGCCTTGAAGCTATATTTTCAAACACTATACTTAACACATAAACTTTATTTCACAGCTATTAGAGTAAGTATAATATTCGCAGCAAGTGTCAGCTCATTTTAGCTACCTGAAGCTGAGTGTTAGCCTAATTGCGATAAAATAGTGTCTTGGAGCTATATTTTCAAACACTACACATAATACATAAACTTTATTTCACAGCTATTAGAGTAGGTATAATATTCGCAGCAAGTGTCAGCTCATTTTAGCGACCTGCAGCTGAGAGTTAGCTCAATTGCGACAAGAATAGTGCCTTGAAGCTATATTTTCAAACACTATACTTAACACATAAACTTTATTTCACAGCTATTAGAGTAAGTATAATATTCGCAGCAAGTGTCAGCTCATTTTACTTACCTGAAGCTGAGAGTTAGCTCAATTGCGATAAGAATAGTGCCTTGGAGCAGTCCGCAGCTTAAAATAAGCTAAAGCCAGCTGAATTAAGCTACAAAGAACGATATTTTTAAACACTGTCACAGGACATGGTCATGACTGTGAGGACCATTTAGACAGAATTTTTCCCGGCTTATCTAGCAGAAGGAGATGAGTTCCATAACACATACACTTTATTTCACAGCTATGAGAATATATATAATATGCGCAGCAAGTGTCATCTAATTTTAGCTACCTGAAGCTGAGAGTTAGCTCAATTGCGATAAAAATAGTGCCTTGGAGCTATATTTACAAACACTACACTTAACACATAAACTCTATTTCCTGCTTAAAATAAGCTAAAGCCAGTTTAATTAAGTTACAAAAAACGATATTTTTAAACACTGTCACAGGACATGGTCATGACTGTGAGGGCCATTTAGACAGAATTTTTCCCGGCTTATCTAGCAAAAGGAGATGAGATCCATAACAAATAAACTTTATTTCACAGCTATTAGAGTAGGTATAATACTCGTAGCAAGCGCCAGCTCATTTTAGCTACCTGAAGCTGAGTGTTAGCCTAATTGCGATAAAATAGTGTCTTGGAGCTATATTTTCAAACACTACACATAATACATAAACTTTATTTCACAGCTATTAGAGTAGGTATAATATTCGCAGCAAGTGTCAGCTCATTTTAGCGACCTGCAGCTGAGAGTTAGCTCAATTGCGACAAGAATAGTGCCTTGAAGCTATATTTTCAAACACTACACTTAACACATAAACTTTATTTCACAGCTATTAGAGTAAGTATAATATTCGCAGCAAGTGTCAGCTCATTTTAGCTACCTGAAGCTGAGAGTTAGCTCAATTGCGATAAGAATAGTGCCTTGGAGCAGTCCGCAGCTTAAAATAAGCTAAAGCCAGCTGAATTAAGCTACAAAGAACGATATTTTTAAACACTGTCACAGGACATGGTCATGACTGTGAGGGCCATTTAGACAGAATTTTTCCCGGCTTATCTAGCAAAAGGCGATGAGATCCATAACAAATAAACTTTATTTCACAGCTATTAGAGTAGGTATAATACTCGTAGCAAGCATCAGCTCATTTTAGCTACCTTAAGCTGAGAGTTAGCTCCATTGCTATAAAAATAGTGCCTTGGAGCTATATATTTAAACACTACACTTAACACATAAACTTATTTCACAGCTATTAGAGTAGGTATAATAGTCGTAGCAAGCGTCAGCTCATTTTAGCTACCTGAAGCTGAGAGTTAGCTTAATTGCGATAAAAATAGTGCCTTGAAGCTATACTTTCAAACACTACACTTAACAGATAAACTTTATTTCACAGCTATTAGAGTAGGTATAATACTCCCAGAGATCGTCAGCTCATTTTAGCTACTTGGAGCTGAGAGTTAGCTCAATCGCGATAAGAATAGTGCCATGGAGCTATAGACGAAATTCTTCCAGTTTATCTAGCAGAAGAACCTGAGTTCCTTAATACATAAACTCTATCTCACAGCTATGACAGTAGGTATAATACTCGCAGCAAGCGTCAGCTCATTTTATTTACCTGATGCTGAGAGTTAGCTCAATTGCGATAAAAATAGTCCCTTGGAACTATATTTTCAAACACTACACTTAACGCATAAACTCTATTTCACAGCTACTAGAGTAGGTATAATTACTCGCAGCAAGCATCAGCTCATTTTAGCTACTTGGAGCTGAGAGTTAGCTCAATCGCGATAAGAACAGTGCCTTCGAGCAGTCTGCAGCTTAAAACTAGTCAAAGCGGCTGAATGAAGCTAAAAAGAACGATATTTTTAAACGCTGTCACAGGACATGGTCATGACTGTGAGGCCCATTTAGACAGAAGTTTTCCCGGTGTATCTGGCAGAAGAAGCTGAGTTCCATAAAACATAAACTTTATTTCACAGCTATGAGAGTAGGTATAATACTCGCAGCAAGCGTCAGCTCTTTTTAGCTGCCTGAAGCTGAGAGATAGCTCAATTACGATAAAAATAGTTCCAGCTATATTTTCAAACACTACACTTAACACATAAACTCTATTTCTTGGTTAAAATAAGCTAAAGCTAGCTGAATTAAGCTAAAAAGAAAGATATTCTTAAACACTGTCACAGGACATGGTCATGAATGTGAGGACCATTTAGACACAATTTTTCCCGGTTTATCTAGCAGAAGAAGCTGAGTTCCATAACACATAAACTTTATTTCACAGCTATGAGAGTAGGTATAATACTCGCAGCAAGCGTCAGCTCATTTTAGCTACCTGGAGCTGAGAGTTAGCTCAATCGCGATAAGAACAGTGCCTTCGAGCAGTCTGCAGCTTAAAACTAGTCAAAGCGGCTGAATGAAGCTAAAAAGAACGATATTTTTAAACGCTGTCACAGGACATGGTCATGACTGTGAGGACCATTTAGACAGAAGTTTTCCCGGTGTATCTGGCAGAAGAAGCTGAGTTCCATAAAACATAAACTTTATTTCAGAGCTATGAGAGTAGGTATAATACTCGCAGCAAGCGCCAGCTCATTTTAGCTACCTGAAGCTGAGTGTTAGCCTAATTGCGATAAAATAGTGTCTTGGAGCTATATTTTCAAACACTACACATAATACATAAACTTTATTTCACAGCTATTAGAGTAGGTATAATATTCGCAGCAAGTGTCAGCTCATTTTAGCGACCTGCAGCTGAGAGTTAGCTCAATTGCGACAAGAATAGTGCCTTGAAGCTATATTTTCAAACACTATACTTAACACATAAACTTTATTTCACAGCTATTAGAGTAAGTATAATATTCGCAGCAAGTGTCAGCTCATTTTAGCTACCTGAAGCTGAGTGTTAGCCTAATTGCGATAAAATAGTGTCTTGGAGCTATATTTTCAAACACTACACATAATACATAAACTTTATTTCACAGCTATTAGAGTAGGTATAATATTCGCAGCAAGTGTCAGCTCATTTTAGCGACCTGCAGCTGAGAGTTAGCTCAATTGCGACAAGAATAGTGCCTTGAAGCTATATTTTCAAACACTATACTTAACACATAAACTTTATTTCACAGCTATTAGAGTAAGTATAATATTCGCAGCAAGTGTCAGCTCATTTTACTTACCTGAAGCTGAGAGTTAGCTCAATTGCGATAAGAATAGTGCCTTGGAGCAGTCCGCAGCTTAAAATAAGCTAAAGCCAGCTGAATTAAGCTACAAAGAACGATATTTTTAAACACTGTCACAGGACATGGTCATGACTGTGAGGACCATTTAGACAGAATTTTTCCCGGCTTATCTAGCAGAAGGAGATGAGTTCCATAACACATACACTTTATTTCACAGCTATGAGAATATATATAATATGCGCAGCAAGTGTCATCTAATTTTAGCTACCTGAAGCTGAGAGTTAGCTCAATTGCGATAAAAATAGTGCCTTGGAGCTATATTTACAAACACTACACTTAACACATAAACTCTATTTCCTGCTTAAAATAAGCTAAAGCCAGTTTAATTAAGTTACAAAAAACGATATTTTTAAACACTGTCACAGGACATGGTCATGACTGTGAGGGCCATTTAGACAGAATTTTTCCCGGCTTATCTAGCAAAAGGAGATGAGATCCATAACAAATAAACTTTATTTCACAGCTATTAGAGTAGGTATAATACTCGTAGCAAGCGCCAGCTCATTTTAGCTACCTGAAGCTGAGTGTTAGCCTAATTGCGATAAAATAGTGTCTTGGAGCTATATTTTCAAACACTACACATAATACATAAACTTTATTTCACAGCTATTAGAGTAGGTATAATATTCGCAGCAAGTGTCAGCTCATTTTAGCGACCTGCAGCTGAGAGTTAGCTCAATTGCGACAAGAATAGTGCCTTGAAGCTATATTTTCAAACACTACACTTAACACATAAACTTTATTTCACAGCTATTAGAGTAAGTATAATATTCGCAGCAAGTGTCAGCTCATTTTAGCTACCTGAAGCTGAGAGTTAGCTCAATTGCGATAAGAATAGTGCCTTGGAGCAGTCCGCAGCTTAAAATAAGCTAAAGCCAGCTGAATTAAGCTACAAAGAACGATATTTTTAAACACTGTCACAGGCCATGGTCATGACTGTGAGGGCCATTTAGACAGAATTTTTCCCGGCTTATCTAGCAAAAGGCGATGAGATCCATAACAAATAAACTTTATTTCACAGCTATTAGAGTAGGTATAATACTCGTAGCAAGCATCAGCTCATTTTAGCTACCTTAAGCTGAGAGTTAGCTCCATTGCTATAAAAATAGTGCCTTGGAGCTATATATTTAAACACTACACTTAACACATAAACTTATTTCACAGCTATTAGAGTAGGTATAATAGTCGTAGCAAGCGTCAGCTCATTTTAGCTACCTGAAGCTGAGAGTTAGCTTAATTGCGATAAAAATAGTGCCTTGAAGCTATACTTTCAAACACTACACTTAACAGATAAACTTTATTTCACAGCTATTAGAGTAGGTATAATACTCCCAGAGATCGTCAGCTCATTTTAGCTACTTGGAGCTGAGAGTTAGCTCAATCGCGATAAGAATAGTGCCATGGAGCTATAGACGAAATTCTTCCAGTTTATCTAGCAGAAGAACCTGAGTTCCTTAATACATAAACTCTATCTCACAGCTATGACAGTAGGTATAATACTCGCAGCAAGCGTCAGCTCATTTTATTTACCTGATGCTGAGAGTTAGCTCAATTGCGATAAAAATAGTCCCTTGGAACTATATTTTCAAACACTACACTTAACGCATAAACTCTATTTCACAGCTACTAGAGTAGGTATAATTACTCGCAGCAAGCATCAGCTCATTTTAGCTACCTGAAGCTGAGAGTTAGCTCAATTGCGATAAAGATCGTGCCTTCGAGCTATATTTTCAAACACTACACTTAACACATAAACTCTATTCCACAGCTATTAGAGTAGGTATAATACTCGTAGCAAGCGTCAGCTCATTTTAGGTACCTGAAGCTGAGAGTTAGCTTAATTGCGATAAAAATAGTGCCTTGGAGCTATACTTTCAAACACTACACTTAACACATAAACTCTATTTCACAGCTATTAGAGTAGGTATAATACTCGTAGCAAGCGTCAGCTCATTTTAGGTACCTGAAGCTGAGAGTTAGCTTAATTGCGATAAAAATAGTGCCTTGGAGCTATACTTTCAAACACTACATTTAACACATAAATTTTATTTCACAGCTATTAGAGTAGGTATAATACTCCCAGAGGGCATCAGCTCATTTTAGCTACCTGAAGTTGAGAGTTAGCTCAATTGCGATAAGAATAGTGCCATGGAGCTATAGACGAAATTCTTCCAGTTTATCTAGCAGAAGAACCTGAGATCCTTAATACATAAACTCTATCTCACAGCTATGAGAGTATGTATAATACTCGCAGCAAGCGTCAGCTCATTTTATTTACCTGAAGCTGAGAGTTAGCTCAATTGCGGTAAAAATAGTCCCTTGGAACTATATTTTCAAACACTACACTTAACGCATAAACTCTATTTCACAGCTACTAGAGTAGGTATAATACTCGCAGCAAGCGTCAGTTCATTTTAGCTACCTGAAACTGAGAGTTAGCTCAAATGCGATAAGAATAGTGCCTTGGAGCTATAGACGAAATTTTTTCCAGTTTATCTAGCAGAAGAAGCAGAGTTCCTTAACACATAAACTCTATTTCACAGCTATGAGAGTAGGTATAATCCTCGCAGCAAGTGTCAGCTCATTTTAGCTACCTGAAGCTGAGAGTTAGCTCAATTGCGATAAGAATAGTGCCTTGGAGCTTATTGTCAAACACTATGACTGGACATGGTCATGACTGTGAGGACCATTTCGACAGATTCTGTGAAATCTATTTCACAGCTATTGGAGTAGGTATAATACTCGCATCAAGCGTCAGCCCATTTTAGCTACTTGAAGCTGAGAGTTAGCTCAATTGCGATAAAGATTGTGCCTTCGAGCTATATTTTCAAACACTACACTTAACACATAAACTCTATTTCACAGCTATTAGAGTAGGTATAATAGTCGTAGCAAGCGTCAGCTCATTTTAGCTACCTGAAGCTGAGAGTTAGCTTAATTGCGATAAAAATAGTGCCTTGAAGCTATACTTTCAAACACTACACTTAACACATAAACTCTATTTCACAGCTATTAGAGTAGGTATAATACTCGTAGCAAGCGTCAGCTCATTTTAGGTACCTGAAGCTGAGAGTTAGCTTAATTGCGATAAAAATAGTGCCTTGGAGCTATAGACGAAATTCTTCCAGTTTATCTAGCAGAAGAACCTGAGATCCTTAATACATAAACTCTATCTCACAGCTATGAGAGTAGGTATAATACTCGCAGCAAGCGTCAGCTCATTTTATTTACCTGAAGCTGAGAGTTAGCTCAATTGCGGTAAAAATAGTCCCTTGGAACTATATTTTCAAACACTACACTTAACGCATAAACTCTATTTCACAGCTACTAGAGTAGGTATAATACTCGCAGCAAGCGTCAATTCATTTTAGCTACCTGAAACTGAGAGTTAGCTCAAATGCGATAAGAATAGTGCCTTGGAGCTATAGACGAAATTTTTCCAGTTTATCTAGCAGAAGAAGCAGAGTTCCTTAACACATAAACTCTATTTCACAGCTATGAGAGTAGGTATAATACTCGCAGCAAGTGTCAGCTCATTTTAGCTACCTGAAGCTGAGAGTTAGCTCAATTGCGATAAGAATAGTGCCTTGGAGCTTATTGTCAAACACTATGACTGGACATGGTCATGACTGTGAGGACCATTTCGACAGATTCTGTGAAATCTATTTCACAGCTATTGGAGTAGGTATAATACTCGCATCAAGCGTCAGCCCATTTTAGCTACTTAAAGCTGAGAGTTAGCTCGATTGCGATAAGAATAGTGCCTTGGAGCTATATTGTCAACCACTATGACTGGACATGGTCATGACTGTGAGGACCATTTCGACAGACGCTGTGAAATCTATGTAGATAAAAATAGTGCCTTGGTGCTATATTTTCACACGCTACACTTAGGACATAAACTCTATTTATGTCATCGTCAGCAGTGTCTTAGAACAAACAAAAGTAGCGCGTTTTTCTTCGTAAAATGATTACAGGGTAGCGGGTATCCACGTTTATTCGAACGATGCTTCGATGTTGTCTCAGTCATTGTCACTGACAGACTGATGTGTCGAGGTTTTGTTCGGTAAAATTTGAAATATTTGGAACGTATATTTAGTATAGCTCATCTTCCAGAAATATGCAAGTACCCACGCGAAACTCATCGAGAGCAGCCTGCGAAAGATCAAGTAACAAATAAAAGTGAGGATTCTTAGTCACGTCTAGATAAGCTTCTTCCCAAAATTTAGGATCCTCGGGATATACTCGACGCGCTAGGTATTGAATTAGTGCGCGGTCCCACGGATGTTTAAAAATAACCATATCATTAGTGTTCAAACTTATCTCGCGTTGCGATGTTCACTTATGAAAAATATTTTGCGTAATAGAGATAATGCTTATATTTTTCTGATGAATGCCATTTGTAAATAAATGCAGAATTATGTCGCTTGATGCGAATAAGATCGTTGAGAATAAGCAGCTTTTTTTTCTCTTTCTCGCGTGCGTAGACATCTGGCTGCGGTAGCCCCTCTCGGAATTCGAACTCTGGCATTGGTACTACGACGGCGGCACCGCCAGGTCTGAGCTCCATTCGGTACGCCTCTTGCCATTCTGCGTAGTAAAACAGTATATGATCAAAGCGTGATTACAAGTTCCTCCAGCCGTCATCCCCGCTGTCAAGTGAGCAAGAAATCTATTTACGAATAATGTTTTATCGCAACCCGTAGGTCCGCACACGCAATAACTAAACGAATGTTTTCAGCGCGTATCCATCCTCGTAACTGATAAAAAAAAAGCAATGTTCATGAATTTTTATAACGATTGAGAGTGAAGGATAAACAAATAGCATGAAAGGAGAGAGAGAGAGAGAGAGGGAGAGAGAGAGAGAGAGAGAGAGAGAGGGAGGGGTATATGTGATCACCGCGGCGCGGCGCGACGTGTGCACGCATATATTAGCTTCTTGCGCGCGCGCATGTTGTACTTGGATAAGGTCATCGCCGCGGTGTATAAGCAAGTAATGCGTGCGCACGCACTGACAAGCTTATGCATGCGCGAAGGCACGCGGGGGCCTAAGCTAATACGAGCACGCGCATATGCTATATTATGCAGATACATACGTATAAAGAAATAAATAAATATTTGATTAAAATAAATTTATTTACATAATTTTTTTAAACACTTTACAGAATAGCTATTTAATTATTTAGTGTTTGTAGCCAAAAGGTAAAGACAAACTTTACGAAATGTATCGTTTTCTTTTCAAAATAATGCAACATTTTTTTGTTTCATCTTGCATTACAACGTCATGAGTATTCATACCTCTTATAGCTTTAAATTTCATTTTAATGTTATTCGCTCTTTCTTATTTTTCTTCTTCTTCTACCTCAGCATTGCTGGGAATGTATAATTTTTTCTCATCGTATAATGTACGATCGAGAAGAACTTTAATACTTTCAAAATTTATTTTTTTAGAATTCACCCGTACAGGGCGTGAGTGTACGAAATCTATAAAATTGTGGGCCTCCGGATAGAAACGTATGAATGTAGGTTCCTTCCCAGTAAATTTTCAACTCATTCGTCATATCACCTAATAAAGAGCCGAGAGGGGACTGTATTCATTTGCAGCACCGTCGTTGCACACGAACACTCAAGAATTTGAGACGAGTCTGTAAGGTAGTATTCGCCTAGAGCATGACCGGTGGCGTCCTCCAAAAGTTGTAAACTTGGGTAGTATATTCAACATGTATATATCGAATATATATTATAACGCGTTACGGTTACACGTCTATTTCCAATTTCTGCCATCTCGTGCGCTGCGATCGTTTCTTTTATCCGCTCCAAGTAGATGCTCATAGCGAATATGCGACAATAACGAAATTTGTGTGAGGGGTGGGTACCACAGCATCCTCTCTAAACTGCCAATTAACATACAAAACTTTATCACTTACAGAAAATACATCGAATATTTATTTTTCGGGGTCTATAAGAAGTTTACGAAGAATTTTCGCGTATTTATTCTTTCAGTTTGTTTCAAATAACTATGCTGGCCAAATTTACCCCCAAAAGAGTTTAAGCAGAGTTTTCAACGGCACGCTGGCCTAACTTTTTTTCAATCTTTTCACGTTCTAATTTGATTCCCTCGTCTCGCGCCTACTATTGTAAAAATCGCATACTAGACTCATTCTCGCACCAAGCCGGCCAAGAGCTCGCTTGTTACTTTATTTTCAAAAATTAATTTACATATCTGGAAAATAAGCCACCTTTACCCGTGTGTGGATCGCAGCATGTCATCCGATACTGCCAAATTATGTATATTTCCGTGATTTCATATCAAAGTTCAACGGTTTTCTTCAATTCGTCGGCTCTTCATGTACCAGTATATTGGCGCTGGTGAATTTCTTCGTGTTGCAGTCGTCTTGCCGCATTTCTTCACAGCAAGAACGACTCAGTGCGAATAATATTTTTATTTTAAATAATCAGTTTTTAACAAATACAAAATTTTATTAAATTTCTGTATTTTTTCAAAAAAGTGATTGTTCTGAAGATTCATTAAATCTCTCACTAACGCGTTCAAAAAGATGTGTGAAATTCGTTTCCGTGTACAGAACAGAAGTTTCGTCTTCGGCCATATCGTGAAACCATCCAATAACCCGTTGCACGTAAACTATCAACTAATCCGGATTACATAATGCTTATGGTATTTCCTCTGAATTACTTAAGGGGAGCAGATTCAGCAAAAACTGAAATCTATTAATTTAATAAAAAAAATTTTTTTCAACAAAACATATTAGAATATAGAGAAAGATAACATCTTATATTGGCTTTGTTCAAATTCACTACCCTTTCAAGTAGCCCTTTTGAAAAAACCTGTAAAAACACACATATGTTTGATTATCACTGTGCGCAAGGAGTCAATACGAAATACTTTCCTTATAAAAGGAAACATGCAATTCTCGCTCCGTCAGTAAAATAGATATCGTCCTATACAAGACATGTTATATTGAGATTTGAAAAGGATAACGCACGAAATTTTGAAATTGTTGTACTAGTGAAATAACATTTTAAGATCACTAACTTTTTTATTTATGTTTATATAATGATTCTTAAAATCTTATTTTTAAGTACAAGATACCCTACAAATAAAACTTACGTTATACCTTTTTTTATAATGTATATGTATAACATAAAAAAATCATTAAAATAATGACAAAACTTTTGGATTTTTGATAGGTATAGACAAATTTTACAGCTTCAAATAAATCGGAAAAATTAGTTTTCTCATAAAATATTTTACTTTTGAAAGAAAAGGGGTTTAAAACGTGTTTTACCACTTTAAAAAAATCGTTCTTTTGAATAAATATCGGTAGCTTCATCCCTGAATCATCTTCGAATAACTTTAAAAAATATATATAAATGAAAAAAAAAATTAAAAATGTTATTGTTATTTTTAAACTACATTCATTTACTCGACGATCCAATGGACTACATTGGTCGAAATCATGATATGTTATTCTCCGCCCATCCTCACTGACACGATGAAACATTCTTTTCCTTGGAGATGGATGACGCATGTAAAAAGCTGTATGCGCATGAATTTAATTCTGTCGGGCGGCTTCACTATCACTTATGTCGCTGTCATTGCTGTTGCTCGTAGACTCGCTTGCTAAAAGCCGCAGCACAGCGCTTGTAGGCTCCCGATAATTTTGTGTAATTATCTGCCCAAATTTATGTCTTTGACGCAATATCTCATAATTGCATTCCAATGATGATGTTTTATAAATCACATCGTCACTGCTACTGGGGTTGACATTTTTATTCTGTTGTACATTTAACTTTTCTGTAGATACGACATTTTCTCCATTTTCACTTTTATTATCGGAGCAAGGAATTATATGATGTTTCTGTTGTGGTTGTTATTGCTGACAAGGTAGCTGGTGTTTCTGCCGCTCCTTGTCTACACGTATACTTTCCTTTGCTACGAATTGATCAATTGACTCGGGAGATGCGGAAACGCTACGCGCAGAGTGCTGCTGCTGCTGTTCGAGCTTCCCCTCTTCCTCTTCTTCATCCGATGCATAGGAAGGGCTACTGCCCGTACCTATTACTGCATGATCATTCCATTCATCGCGTGCTGCGTGTTCGTAAACAGTCTCATCGGTGTCATCACGAATATCTGCAAGTATTCTATTAAAAGCTAAAAAGTTTAATTTTATTAAATATTTTTATCAATAAAAAAATTGTTTTTATTAAATATTTTTATAAATAAAAAATTATTTTAATTTTTTTTACTAATCATGCTGCTCCTTGTATGCATCCATTACATTTTTTATAACACTCATATTTTGCATTCTCATACTTTTCATGAACCGACCGACTAAAATTATAGTTGTAGGTGTGCGCTTGAAAAATCTTTGCGCATAAAATTGTGCCAATCTGCGAATTCCATACTGTGTTAATATGTGCACACACCTGCGTTACATACGATTGCAGTTATGCCAAACTGGGTAGCGCTAGAATCTTGATGACAATTCAATTTTAAAAATTACATCGCGTAATTCATTATAATTAGCGTTCTTCATATTTCATAGATCTGCCCTTACTACTGTATGCGTTATCACTGAAAGGGTAGTCAGGTAAGCATTACTCCTTTATAAGCCTTTACAGAGCATTACTTAAAATGGTGGGGTGCTTTTGAGAAGAAATGGGCCAGCTTCAAATTTTGATGTTTGAGGCATCTCAAATAAACAGGGGCTGCGGTAGCTACGGTGGCAGTCTTGTAAGAGAGAATATAATTCTTAAACTGGGTCTATGCGAAGGTTCCACAGATTCATTTTTACGCAAGTGCTTTACTTCTTGGCAGTGCTATGAAGCTCGAAAATGAAAAAGTCGAAAAATAATGTCACACTCGTATTGATGTAAATTTTTCAAATCGCTGACGCCGCCGTTAACGGATGTATACAATCTTTCTATGTTTACATCATACAAACCATACATGGAAAGAAACGATTTCAAGATTTGTGTAGTGCTTGCCTACATTTGCAAAAAAAAAACTTTGATATTCGTGCGGATTTTTATTACTTACCACGAATTCAAACAGTGCCTCATTGAATTCTTCCAGAAAAATATATATATGAACAATTGTTAAACACAAATAATACTCTTTTGGGTGGTCTCGGTGATTTTATAATGGGGTTGCTTTCGACGTCGCCGTCGACGTCTCAGATTGATTATAGATGTTAAATAGTATAGACATATCTTAATTTGCAGTATACCTAACTGATCACTCGATCAAGGAAGATATCAGATCTTGAGATCAAACTCGAAATAAAGGAACTGAAGTGCGATAAATAAATTTAAAATAATTGTATGAAAAAAAAGTTATACAATAATATAAAAGAATCTATAGATCGAATGACAAGGGAAATAAACGAGATAATAGATAGTATTAAGGAATACTACAATCAAATCGCACAATTTGGAGACTACGGCAATGGACGATATGATTGGGTATTATGTTTACATTTTGACAACAAAGTGCAATACTTTATGTACCTGACTTCACATACGTGCAATTGTATTTTATGTAAATCAACAATGTGCTACTTTTATTTTAAAGAACAAATGTAAACCATAATTTTGTAATATTTACAAATAAATATTATATCTATCTATCTATCTATCTCTCTCTCTCTCTCCAACGTGTAAAGTGAAACTTTTTAAGTGCAAGCTCAATTTAATGTGTAACGAAAGAGAGCGCATTTAAAAGCGAATAGTGTCAAATATTGCTCGTTGTCAGACTCGCTATAGGTGCAGGTTTTTCGGGAAGTGATTGCCGCGTCGTAATTATGATGTCCATATTCTATTAGGTTAGATTGAAAGTAATTTTAATGGAAATAAATAATGGTACCAAATCAGTGACGGAATTTTCGGAAAGAGCGCTAGACCAAGTGGTAGAAAATTAAGTGTACATACAATTTTGAACACCGAAATTACTTATCAGTGATAACGGTAAAGAATTCAAAAACGAAATAGTAGAAGAGTTTTTGAAAGAAAACTCAAGTAGACACGAATTGACACCTGCGTACCATCCGCACAGCAATCCGGTCGAAAGAGTTAACAGAGATATCAAGGTAAGAATTTCAATATATATTGCGAAAACCCAAAAAGAATGGGATAACTATATACCGTAGCTCCAATTTGCACACAACACAAATGTGCATAGCTCAACAGGCAAAACACCTGCATTTCTAGCGTACAGATGGGAGCGGATTGGAGGCGCGAAGTAGAAACGGAAGAAACCTAATGCGAAAAATCGCAACAGCCGATAGAGCTTGAGGGAGATACAAATAAAGAGCGCGAAAGGAAGTCCGACAAACAATCAGAAGCGCCGTCACATGAATATGACGCACGCAAATCGCGAAAACGGAGAGAAAAATCGCGAGAGAATAAAAACGACGGAAAGTCAGTGACCATAAGAGAAATAACCTCAGACGAAATTAAAAATAAACAAAAAGAGAAATGCTTCAAATACGTAACAATAAACTGAATGATAAGGAAATAAATAACAATAAAACTGAAAATTCAGAAAATTGGATATTAAGAATGTCGAATTTGAAATACGTGCACGATGCAGCACAAATACAAATATACAAAGAAAAGTCTAGATAGCAAAAGAATAATAACAAAAAGACGAGAAGAGAAGTTTAAAATAGGCGATTCAAGATTAGAACGAACAAAATATTGTCGTCAGCAGAGAAAAATATTCGCGGAAAAAGAACGCATAACAACGTAGGTTTATACAAAATTATAGGCCAAAACATTTATAAGTAAAAAACGGAAACGGTAAAAAGCTAGATAGTACTTGACATGCAAAAGAAAATTCTGAGAAAATTCTCAGAAGATATGGTAAATAAAGAAATAAAGAATTGGGAAGCAGAAACACGACACACAGTGAGAATTACACGCGCAAGAGTTAAAGAAAAGAGGCAAGCGCAAGCTACCGCGAGAAAGTATAAGAGAGTTTGGACAATAAGTGAAGTGTAGCGCAGAAGACAGTGAAGACTGAAAAGCGCAAAAGTAATCGAGTTAAGTACAAAAATAAAGTAAAGGAGGGACACAACAGTGCAATCCGTATCACGTAAGAAATCTCAAAATGAATTCTACTACACGTGATAAGCAGTTCCGCGAAGAGAGGCAAGACCTCCAGCCAGAATTGCACCACGTTAAATATCACGCACGGCGGAGAAAATCGAAGCTGCGTGCGAGCCGTAGGGACAAAGAAAACACCGCGAGTGCATACTCAGTTCTGAGAACTAACGCGCGCGATGAGTGCACGTGCACACAAAAGTTGGGCCACGACGTCGGCAAACAGGAGCGCGGCATAAATTCCCAAACGCAGATGTCGGGTCCCTCACTACGTTCGGAATTACAGGGGAGCGGAGGGGCGGGGGGGGGGGGCATTTTAACAGAACAATTACTTTGCACAAAAGTACAACACGCACGGAGTGTAAATATGTGGGATAAACAATTGTAAACCGAAACGTATGGCGAGCTGATGGGAGCCAGAACGCGACAATCATGCGAGAGAAAGAGAAAGAGAGAGAGAAACACAAAGACGGTGCAAACGACAAGCGAAGCGAAGAGAGACCAAGCAGAAGAAATAGAGAAAAAGAGGGGAAGGGAGAGCAAGGTGCGCAGAAGAAGGAAGGTAGGAGGGGTACGAGTGCGCGACATCGGCTCGGACTCGCTCTCTCTCTCGCGTCCTGCGTTTTGTGTCGTGAGGTTTTGCTGAAGGAGAGGGATTATACTCGGGTAAGTAAATTAATAATTCTGACTGAATAGTAAATTCAAATAAAGAAATAAATCTATAATCCCATCCTCATCTCAACACCATGTCAGAATGGCTCCCAACGAAAGGGATTAAAATTACAATAAATAAGTATACAAAAGAAATTAGAACGTTGGCAACGTATAATATAATATTAGTGGCATATAGGAAATAAAATTATAAGATGCGAGAAAGACGAATGCACGATCGATAGCAAACTAAAATCGAAATGGAAGTCATAGCACTAATTGATCCGGCCGTTACCGCAAGCCTGGTCAACACTTCGCTGCTGCCACCATGTCAGGATATCAAAAGATACGATACATCCCTGTACTTAGCCGCCGAGAAATCGAAACTGCAGATCACCAGAATCACGCAGTTGAACTTCAAAATCCAGGGAAAACCGTTCATGATGATGCCTTTTAGCACTCTTTGACTACGCCATTCGCTGATACTCGGATTACGTTGGCTGGACAAGCAAGGTAGTATATTGGACCTCATCCGAAACGTTCTTTACCTTGGCCAGCAAGAACGAATAACGGCTCCTCTACTCCGAGGCCTCAAGCAGAAACTTGTGCCTACTGTGATTAACTTTGAGCAGCTCCAGCATGGCTTAGAGGGTCAACAGCTGGAGCATCTCCTTAGACTGTTAAAGGAACACAGCGAGGTATTCTCTCCAATCGGAAAGATGCTATCTCAAACTAAGATGATCAACTACCATATTCGAGTACTCAATGAGCAACCAGTTCGTATACTGACCTACCGCTACTCCGAGCGTAAGCGAAAGATCATTGAGGAACAAGTTCAAGAGATATTTAGCAGACCTCGTCACCACATAGTTCACCGATCGTTCTTGCCTAAAAGAAGGATGGACGATTCAGGTTTTGTGTAGACTACGGTCGACTAAACGACGTTCCTGAGGACTCGGCTCATCCCATATCGCGGGTATCACACGCTTTAAAGGACCTGGGCGATGCAGAATACTTCACCACACTGGACCTTAAGAACGGTTATTGGTAGAGACCTATCGACCTGGACTCAAAGCAGCACACGGCATTCACGATGCCATCGGGAGGATGCTACAACTTCGTGGTTATGCCATTTGGCTTCAAGGGCGCGTCCGGTACATTTCAGCGACATGAGTAAGGAACTGCTTATTGGCTACATCGGCATAATCTGCATCGTTTATTTCGATGACATCATCATTTACTCCAGAAATCTGAAAGAGCACTTAGTTCACGTAGCCAAAGTTCTGGAGCGACCACATCTATATGGACTAACGGTGGCTCTTAATAAGTGCCGCTTTACCAAGAAGCGTCTCGAGTACCTGGCTTATATCGTCACCAGCGAGGGCAACGAAGCCAAGTCCGCGTATGTCGAGGCCATCATTAATGTACCAGTTCCAACCACAAGGAAGCGTCTCCAGTCCTTCTTGGGCACCTGCAACTGACTACGTGAATATATTCAAAACTACTCCTTGATCACGACTCCTTTGACCGAACTGACGAATAGGAAGTCTGGTTTTCGGTGGACCTCCGATACCCAGGAAGCGATTAAGAAACTGAAGAAAGAGTTTATGTCAGCACTCAAACTGGCCATATATTCTGCGAACCGATGCCAGCGAACAAATAATGGGTGCCGTATTGTACCAGCAACGACCAGATGGGGGCGGAGCATCATCAGCTACACGAGTACAAATTCAACGACACAGTGGCTCGCTATCAAAGCAATGAGTAGGAATGTCTTGTGGCCATATGAGCGATCAAAATATACCGTCATTTTCTGGATGATACCCCGTTGACGCTACGAACGGATAATAAGGGACTCACCTAGCTTCGCACCTTCAATGACACTCGATGCAAACTACGGAGGTTGGCTCTGTTACTACAGGAGTTCAATTCGAAAATCGAAAATTTTCCTAGAAAAGAAAATCAGCTGGCTGACTTTCTTTCTCGAAATGCAGATGGGGCCCACGAGTTGGTCAAACCTGCGTACAACACACCGTCAACTGTGCAATCGAGGGACCGTTCGTGCTTGAACAACACGCAGGAGCTTCCAATCTCTGGTGGTCAGGGAATCACCATTTACACAAGTCAACCATGGACAGCATGCTCGAACTGCGCGCAGTCGCCTCACACCTCTGGTGGGCAACAGATCGCCATTAATCAACAGTCATCGGCTTGCTTAAACAATGCGCCGGCGCCTCCCATCTATCGTGTTCAGGAGACCATTAGCCCGACTCAGCAGTTTACAGCGCGCATAAATAGTGCGCAGTCACCTAGACGAACCCGTGGTCAAAGGACCAAAATCATTCACCAGCAACAGGGCTACGATCTACGTGCAAGATCTAAGTGAAATATAATTAAAAAATACTGCACCAGTGAAAAAATATTGATATTTATCAAAGACTACAAAATGAATGATATATCCACCGTATAAATAATTTAGTCCTTAGTACACTAATACTTAATATTGTAAATACGCTGAAACACAAACACATTGCCTACATTAGAAAAAGTTGTAACTAGCCGTCTCTTCAAATTATGCTCAAGAGCCTTTAAAACGTAGGGGAATTATTATACGCCCAGTACTAAGCCCTTTCGCGCAGCTTAGAATAGCTGAGTTTATATTTTCACGCCACCGTGCAAAATCACCAATAGCGTAGTTCGCGCGCCACCGCTAAGTGACGTCAACGGATGGTGGAAGCAAGTAAGGCAAAGGCAAATAGAATCGGTTGCCAAGGCACTCGGGACCCGTGAAATCTCACCCGAGTAACATTCCATAGTAACGCCAAGAAACGACGTCAAGGCTAACCACTTAAGGGGTAACACCACTCTAGCTGCCCGAAAAAATGCCTAATTTGTACGATTTTTCACAATAGCAAGAAAGAATGGATGAAATTTCTTTTTTGAGGGTTTACTATACGTATATTAAGGTACAAAAACATATTTTTTTTTACATTTAAATACAAAATGGCGGCTATACAACGAATCTCGTAGAAGCCTTTTTCAAACTGGGAGAACAGATTACTCGTAAACTATTGTATGGATTGGATTTAAATTTTTACAGTAGCTTTACAAATAGATTCTCTAAAGAAGTAAGTAGCCGTTTTTCGATTGAATGTAATTTTTTTTTTATAAACAATTTACATCGTTTTTGTTCAAGAAAAATCGACTTTTTTTCAGAAGTGAGCCATTTCTACAAAAATTGAAATAAAAAAGAACCCGTACGAACTTCCATAGTTAACGTTATATAGATTAAGAATTTCTTTGGTTTTTTGTTCCAGATCTCATACTTTCCAAGAAAAGTGTTCTCCCGTTTGGAGGTTTAAGGAAAAGGCTTCTCACGAGATTCGCTGTATATCCGCCATTTTGTATTTAAATGTAAAATACAAAATACAAATTAGTTATTTTTTCAGGCCGCTAGAGTGGTGTTACTCCTTAAGTTTGAGAAATAAATCACGACTTTAAATAAACTTATTGTTTAACTAGATCTTGCTTCGCTTCTCCTCTCTCTCTCTCTCTCTCTCTCTCTATATATATATATATATATATATATATATATATATATATATATATATATATATATATATATATATATATATGTATATATATATATTCTATCTTGAGGTTGTTTCTTCGGCGGCAACTGTCGTTGAGCTGCTTCTCTGGAGTAGCTCTAGGCTCATAGACAACTAGGACGAGGGGTTAGTACTAGGTCCTCCCTCTCCCAAAGTAGAAGCAAAGACGTGGGACGACAATCCAAGTTGCCTACACCTCGGGTTCCTGCTAAACATTTGTCGCTACCCGTCTCTCCACATCGTAGGACAACAAGCCAAGAAGACAACACCGGCTCCTCCTGCAGAACAGAATAATATGATTAAAATGCCTCTTTAGCACATTAATAATGGGTTCGATTCTTCGGCTCAACATAAAGAAATTCATGGATATGCCTTCTTTTAGTGCCAAAGTACCTGCATAACTCCCAGAATGATAAATAATAAAGATGTATTTCTTTCTAAACATATAAATAACAATTAAATTATGCTAAAATATGATTAAAATGCCTATTTAGGACCTATAACAATGGGTTCGAGTACATGGATCATCACTAAAAAAATTATGAAGGTAGCTTACATCAGTACAAAAGAAACTTATATAGTCTCAATACCGCAATAAAGCTGTATTTCTTGATAAAAATAGAGATAATGGTCAAATTATCCTAAGGAAATATTAAAGTGTACGCTTTTTTGTCTTCGATTTCAAAGAGAATCGCGCATATATATAATTTTGTCAATGTGACTGTATATATATTCGTCTACTAATTACTTCGGTGCATTTTTTTGATAAAATTCAAATGAATTTAAAAAAATATAAAATACATCTTATTCTTTAAAGTATTCTCTATTATGTTCGGTGCATTTAATCCATTTATCGGGTATTTCCCTACTAGAAATTCACACATGATATCTCATGAGCGATCACATATTAGAAATCAGATGAGAAAGCATATAAATTTATGACCGATAGTCACATGTGATTTCTCCTGTGTTTTCTTATGAGTTTTCAGGTAAGAATTAAAAAAAATTATATATATATATATATTGTAACGTATCGCGTATAATTCGCGAACGAGAAGACGCGAAATGGGTATGAGACGCCATCTCATGCCCACGCGCGGCAACAGGTGTAAAGATGAGAGCAGAGAACGAGCGGGGCAACCACGACCGCGGAGGGGAAGAGCGACTACCGCTATATATATATATATTATAACGGGGTGCTCAATCATTACTAACAATTGAATTATTAACTGAGCTAGTATCCTGCAGGCGTGCGCCACACGCAGCGCGTGTGCGCGGCTTATTGCAGCACTTACCTTTGAGGCGGCTCGGCGCGACTCGCCGCTGTAGCATTACCCCGATGTAGCTATTCCCACGTATCCACCGAATCCACGAGGATTCGGCTTCGTGCGGAGTTTCCTCGACGCACTGGTTTTTGCGACCTAGAGAGAGCGCGAAAACGCACCGAAGTAATTAGTAGACGAATATATATACAGTCACATTGACAAAATTATATATATGCGCGATTCTCTTTGAAATCGAAGACAAAAAAGCGTACACTTTAATATTTCCTTAGGATAATTTGACCATTATCTCTATTTTTATCAAGAAATACAGCTTTATTGCGGTATTGAGACTATATAAGTTTCTTTTGTACTGATGTAAGCTACCTTCATAATTTTTTTAGTGATGATCCATGTACTCGAACCCATTGTTATAGGTCCTAAATAGGCATTTTAATCATATTTTAGCATAATTTAATTGTTATTTATATGTTTAGAAAGAAATACATCTTTATTATTTATCATTCTGGGAGTTATGCAGGTACTTTGGCACTAAAAGAAGGCATATCCATGAATTTCTTTATGTTCAGCCGAAGAATCGAACCCATTATTAATGTGCTAAAGAGGCATTTTAATCATATTATTCTGTTCTGCAGGAGGAGCCGGTGTTATCTTCTTGGCTTGTTGTCCTACGATGTGGAGAGACGGGTAGCGACAAATGTTTAGCAGGAACCCGAGGTGTAGGCAACTTGGATTGTCGTCCCACGTCTTTGCTTCTACTTTGGGAGAGGGAGGACCTAGTATAACCCCTCGTCCTAGTTGTCTATGAGCCTAGAGCTACTCCAGAGAAGCAGCCCAACGACAGTTGCCGCCGAAAAAACAACCTTAAGATAGAATAGAGATATATAGAGAGAGAGAGAGAGAGAGAGAGAGAGAGAGAGAGAGAGAGAGAGAGAGAGAGAGAGAGAGAGAGAGAGAGAGAGGAGCAAAGCAAGATCTAGTTAAACAATAAGTTTATTTAAAGTCGTGATTTATTTCTCAAACTTAAGGTGTAACACCACTCTAGCGGCCTGAAAAAATAACTAATTTGTATTCTGTATTTTACATTTAAATACAAAATGGCGGCTATACAGCGAATCTCGTGAGAAGCCTTTTCCTTAAACCTCCAAACGGGAGAACACTTTTCTTGGAAAGTATGAGATCTGGAACAAAAAACCAAAGAAATTCTTAATCTATATAACGTTAACTTTGGAAGTTCGTACGGGTTCTTTTTTATTTCAATTTTTTTAGAAATGGCTCACTTCTGAAAAAAAATCGATTTTTCTTGAACAAAAATGATGTAAATTGTTTATAAAAAAAAATTACATTCAATCGAAAAACGGCGACTTACTTCTTTAGAGAATCTATTTGTAAAGCTACTGTAAAAATTTAAATCCAATTCATACAATAGTTTACGAGTAATCTGTTCTCCCAGTTTGAAAAAGGCTTCTACGAGATTCGTTGTATAGCCGCCATTTTGTATTAAATGTAAAAAAAAATATGTTTTTGTATCTTAATATACGTATAGTAAACCCTCAAAAAAGAAATTTCATCCCTTCTTTCTTGCTATTGTGAAAAATCGTACAAATTAGGCATTTTTTCGGGCCGCTAGAGTGGTGTTACCCCTTAAGTGGTTAGCCTTGACGTCGTTTCTTGGCGTTACTATGGAATGTTACTCGGGTGAGATTTCACGGGTCCCGAGTGCCTTGGCAACCGATCCTATTTGCCTTGGCCTTACTTGCTTCCACCATCCGTTGACGTCAATTAGCGGCGGCGCGCGAACTACGCTATTGGTGATTTTGCACGGTGGCGTGAAAATATAAACTCAGCTATTCTAAGCTGCGCGAAAGGGCTTAGTACTGGGCGTATAATAATTCCCCTACGTTTTAAAGGCTCTTGAGCATAATTTGAAGAGACGACTAGTTACAACTTTTTCTAATGTAGGCAATGTGTTTGTGTTTCAGCGTATTTACAATATTAAGTATTAGTGTACTAAGGACTAAATTATTTATACGGTGGATATATCATTCATTTTGTAGTCTTTGATAAATATCAATATTTTTTCACTGGTGCAGTATTTTTTAATTATATTTCACTTAGATCTTGCACGTAGATCGTAGCCCTGTTGCTGGTGAATGATTTTGGTCCTTTGACCACGGGTTCGTCTAGGTGACTGCGCACTATTTATGCGCGCTGTAAACTGCTGAGTCGGGCTAATGGTCTCCTGAACACGATAGATGGGAGGCGCCGGCGCATTGTTTAAGCAAGCCGATGACTGTTGATTAATGGCGATCTGTTGCCCACCAGAGGTGTGAGGCGACTGCGCGCAGTTCGAGCATGCTGTCCATGGTTGACTTGTGTAAATGGTGATTCCCTGACCACCAGAGATTGGAAGCTCCTGCGTGTTGTTCAAGCACGAACGGTCCCTCGATTGCACAGTTGACGGTGTGTTGTACTCAGGTTTGACCAACTCGTGGGCCCCATCTGCATTTCGAGAAAGAAAGTCAGCCAGCTGATTTTCTTTTCTAGGTGTAAAAGAGACGCTTCTTGGTAAAGTGGCACTTATTAAGAGCCACCGTTAGTCCATATAGATGTGGTCGCTCCAGAACTTTGGCTACGTGAACTAAGTGCTCTTTCAGATTTCTGGATTAAATGATGATGTCATCGAAATAAACGATGCAGATTATGCCGATGTAGGCAATAAGCAGTTCCTTACTCATGTCGCTGAAATGTACCGGACGCGCCCTTGAAGCCAAATGGCATAACCACGAAGTTGTAGCATCCTCCCGTTGGCATCGTGAATGCCGTGTGCTGCTTTGAGTCCAGGTCGATAGGTCTCTACCAATAACCGTTCTTAAGGTCCAGTGTGGTGAAGTATTCTGCATCGCCCAGGTCCTTTAAAGCGTGTGATACCCGCGATATGGGATAAGCCGAGTCCTCAGGAACGTCGTTTAGTCGACCGTAGTCTACACAAAACCTGAAGCATCCATCCTTGTTTTAGGCAAGAACGATCGGTGAACTATGTGGTGACGAGGTCTGCTAAATATCTCTTGAACTTGTTCCTCAATGATCTTTCGCTTACGCTCGGAGTAGCGGTATGTCAGTATACGAAATGGTTGCTCATTGAGTACTCGAATATGGTAGTTGATCATCTTAGTTTGAGATAGCATCTTTCCGATTGGAGAGAATACCTCGCTGTGTTCCTTTAACAGTCTAAGGAGATGCTCCAGCTGTTGACCCTCTAAGCCATGCTGGAGCTGCTCAAAGTTAATCACAGTAGGCACAAGTTTCTGCTTGAGGCCTCGGAGTAGAGGAGCCGTTATTCGTTCTTGCTGGCAAAGGTAAAGAACGTTTCGGATGAGGTCCAATATACTACCTTGCTTGTCCAGCCAACGTAATCCGAGTATCAGCGAATGGCGTAGTCAAAGAGTGCTAAAAGGCATCATCATGACCGGTTTTCCCTGGATTTTGAAGTTGAACTGCGTGATTCCGATGATCTGCAGTTTCGATTTCTCGGCGGCTAAGTAGAGAGATGTATCGTATCTTCTGATATCCTGACATGGTGGCAGCAGCGACTCATCTTATCTGTCAAATAGTATTATGTAGTATATTTATTGCTTTAGAATATAGCTTATGTTATTTTTGTTAAATCAGTGTGCCTTTAATCAACCCGAACCCGCCTGCTCCTAGCATCGAGTTAGGCCGAATCAAGGCTACATCGCTGTTCGCGTTGCAAAAGTATTAGTCTTCGCGTTTTCGCGCTCTCTCTAGGTCGCAAAAACAGTGCGTCGAGGAAACTCCGCACGAAGCCGAATCCTCGTAGATTCGGTGGATACGTGGGAATAGCTACATCGGGGTAATGCTACAGCGGCGAGTCGCGCCGAGCCGACTCAAAGGTAAGTGCTGCAATAAGCCGCGCACACGCGTTGCGTGTGGCGCACGCCTGCAGGATTCTAGCTCAGTTAATAATTCAATTGTTATTAATGATTGAGCACCCCGTTATAATATATATATATATATATATATATATATATATATATATATATATATATATATATATATATATATATATATATATTAAAAATTAAAAATTAAAAAATTTTATATATATATATATATATATATATATATATATATATATATATATATTATAACGGGGTGCTCAATCATTAATAACAATTGAATTATTAACTGAGCTAGTATCCTGCAGGCGTGCGTATATATATATATATATATATATATATATATATATAAATATATATATATATATATATATATATATATATATATATATATATATATATATATATATATATATATATATGTATATATATATATATAATTTTTTTAATTCTCACCTGAAAACTAATATAAGAAAGCACAGGAGAAATCACATGTTATTATCGGTCATAATTTTCTATGCTTTCTCATCTGATATTGTTAAGAAACGTATTGTTTCTTAACGGAATATTTACACTGCCCCACAAAAAAAAATTGTAAGTCCCAAAAACTTGACCACGGTACTTATATGTTTTTGGGATCGCTGAATCCGAATCCAGGGTCAGTTTAACCTCATCAGAACTTTCTCAAGGTCAGTTGAAGGTCAAATTATCGAAATACATGAAAAATACACTAAAACCATCTTGGGGTTATTGGGGTCGCTGAATCCGAATCCGGGGTCAGATTAAACAATCAGATCTTTCTCAAGGTCAGTTGAAGGTCAAATTATCGAAATACATGAAAAATACACTAAAACCATGGTATCTTGGGTTTTTTTTGGGGCGCTGTATCTGAATCCGGGCTTATTACAACCCTATCAGGTCATGGTCAAGGTCAGTTGAAG
Source organism: Gastracanthus pulcherrimus (assembly GCA_949152435.1). Taxonomy (NCBI): domain Eukaryota; kingdom Metazoa; phylum Arthropoda; class Insecta; order Hymenoptera; family Pteromalidae; genus Gastracanthus; species Gastracanthus pulcherrimus. Next base: position 107,725,089 of record OX424573.1, read on the forward strand.
GTCAAATCAGAAAGATTCATAAAAAGTAGAGTCAAACCATGACATTTAGGGGTTTTTGGGGTCGCTGTATCCGAATCCAGGGTCAGTCTAGTCCCATACGGTTATATTTATCGTCAGTTCAAGGTTAGTTCAAGGTCATGGACGTAAAGAGAGTGAAAAAATTAGTTATAAACTGAAACAATGCAAAAGGTAATGTAAACCATAAAGCAAAGAACAATGTATATGCAAGTACAATCGTATCCTTTAAAACTATATCATAGTTTGCTGCTCCTTCATTTACTTTAAATTTGTTAGAAGTATATGCAATTCAATAAAATACCCGTAAAAATATTAAGCCCATTACTCATTTTTATGGTAACGAACTATTTTATTGTCAAATGATCTACGAAGTGGATTACGCTTCCGCTTCTCCGATGTTGATGGTAGATCTCTTTTTAACGACCAACAGTAATCTGCTAACATATTTACGTCCCATCTTCCTTGGTACCTGCGCTCCATTTCCTTGATATCTTGGTGAAATCTATCTCACTGCTCTTCGCTGTAATCACCTAGGTTTTCTGGAAATTCATCAACATGCGAATATAAAAAGTGTAATTTTAGATTCATTAGGCAGCCTTGATTTTTGTAACTATTTACTAAATTCAAAACTATTTGTTGGTAATTTGGGCTCTTATGATTTCCAAGAAAGTTTTTAATTACGTCCTTGAAACATAACCATGCTTCTCTCTCTGTATGATTCATTTTCGTAACAAAAATTTCATCATTTATCATCTTACGAATCTGAGGGCCATCGAAAATTCCTTCATTTACTTTAGCATCACTTAATTTGGGAAACTGATTTCGCAGATACTTAAAGCAGCTACCATCTTTGTCTAAAGATTTTACCCATTGTTTCATAAGTCTCAATTTAATGTGCAGAGGTGGTATAAGAATTTTTGATGGATCAACAAGTGGCTTATCTTTTATATTCTTAGAACCCGGTTCGAACTTTTGTCTAAGGGGCCAGACACTCTTTATGTAATGATTCTTTCTATCCCTACTATCCCATTCACATAAATAGCAAGGATATTTTGTGAATCCCGATTGTTGCTCCAGAAATATTGTTATGATTTTAAGATCCCCACATATTTGCCATTTATGATCATTGTATTTTATTCGGTCTAATATTACTTTCATGTTACAGTACTCTTCATTCAGTATTACCGAATATCCTATGGGAATGGCTGCATAAACATTTGTATTGTGTAACAGAACGGCTTTTAAACTTCTCGTTGACGAATCGATGAACAATCTCCACTCGTTAGGGTTGTAACATCCATGTTTAAAGCAATTCATCAACCCAACTATATCTTTGCAGTAAACTAAGGAAAATTCTTCATCTTTAGCGAAATAATCACGATATTTCTTATCTCTGTCTCGGTAGTAAGAAACTTTAATTTTTCCAGCTTCATTAGTATTTTCTTTTAGCCATGAAGCGAAGTACTCCGCCCCATCCTTTGGTAGGCCCAAATCGCGTATGAGATCATTCACTTTTTCCTGTGTAAGTGGACCTTTCTCCTTCTTAGTATTGTAGGGGATGTATTCTTCGTCACTTGTATCACTTGTACTAGCAACGTCATTGTCTTCATCAATCGCTATTTCTTCTTCCGCAATAATATCTCCTTCCTCCATTTCTTCTTCTAAGATTTCATCTTCATCATGTCTTTCTAAATTTTCTTCAAGATCCATACTTCCACTTGCGTACATACCCAGTGGATCTTCTCTTTTATCAATTGACGATTCATATATAGGTTTTGTGACACTTTCAACGTTAGCGTAATTAATTTGCGACTTGTTTTTACTATTAACTCCATGCAAATTCGTATTACAAATATAACAGTCTTCTTTTTTTAAAGGTTCTTTCCATATCGTAGGCACTTTCATTTTTACTTCAGTTTTACCATTTTTGTCTTTCTGTAGCATTTTCCTACATATTGCGCATATGATTTTAGGAACCCAATCAAATTCATCAATTTTCATGTCTAAATCAAACATGTTCTTGTACTGCTCTTTAATATTTTGATTGATTTTTCTTCTATTTTTTGGGGTCTCATACTTGCTACAAATGTAACAAAAACTATCCCGTTTTGCTATAAGGCATTCTTGGTCACCAGACCTCAAGTGATAAATTCTTGTAGTATTATACTCTTCGAAATCCAAGTTTCCCACTAACAAAGAGCTGCGATCGCTTGATGACGACGACTGCGGGCCCGCTTGCTCACCCTGACCAGCCGCCGATACTGGGGTTCCGAATCCCTGCATCGTAATTTTTTGTTGTTTGTCTGCTATGACGGCTCTAAAGCCTTCACCCAGGGGTTTAACCGACCGAAAAAAAAGAATCGGTCGTTGCCCACCGTCACCACGTGGAGGTACCCTGGGGCAAACAAACAGCATATTCATATCCGTTCGTATCAAGTAGGAAATACGAGTGATACAAGGGAGATGAAGATTACTGTAACATGACTTTGGAAACCTTTTGGGAAAGAAGACCTTAACACAAACCCAAGTTAGTCAACATTAATCGTCTTGGGACTTACACCGAGAGAGAAACCCGATAATGAAGACAGCTCTGCTCACGGTTCTTTTGAGCTGTGGTTTTAAACATGGATGTTACAACCCTAACGAGTGGAGATTGTTAAATCAATCAAAATATTAAAGAGCAGTACAAGAACATGATTGATTTAGACATGAAAATTGATGAATTTGATTGGGTTCCTAAAATCATATGCGCAATATGTAGGAAAATGCTACAGAAAGACAAAAATGGTAAAACTGAAGTAAAAATGAAAGTGCCTACGATATGGAAAGAACCTTTAAGAAAAGAAGACTGTTATTTTTGTAATACGAATTTACATGGAGTTAATAGTAAAAACAAGTCGCAAATTAATTACGCTAACGTTGAAAGTGTCACGAAACCTATATATGAAAGACATGATGAAGATGAAATCTTAGAAGAAGAAATGGAGGAAGGAGATATTATTGCGGAAGAAGAAATAGCGCCTGATGAAGACAATGACGTTGCTAGTACAAGTGATACAAGTGACGAAGAATACATCCCCTACAATACTAAGAAGGAGAAAGGTCCACTTACACAGGAAAAAGTGAATGATCTCATACGCGATTTGGGCCTACCAAAGGATGGGGCGGAGTACTTGGCTTCATGGATAAAAGAAAATACTAATGAAGCTGGAAAAATTAAAGTTTCCTTCTACCGAGACAGAGATAAGAAATATCGTGATTATTTCGCTAAAGATGAAGAATTTTCCTTAGTTTACTGCAAAGATATAGTTGGGTTGATGAATTGCTTTAAACATGGATGTTACAACCCTAACGAGTGGAGATTGTTCATTGATTCGTCAACGAGAAGTTTAAAAGCCGTTCTGTTACGCAATACAAATGTTTATGCAGCCATTCCCATAGGATATTCGGTAATACTGAATGAAGAGTACTGTAACATGAAAGTAATATTAGACCGAATAAAATACAATGATCATAAATGGCAAATATGTGGGGATCTTAAAATCATAACAATACTTCTGGAGCAACAATCGGGATTCACAAAATATCCTTGCTATTTATGTGAATGGGATAGTAGGGATAGAAAGAATCATTACATAAAGAGTGTCTGGCCCCTTAGACAAAAGTTCGAACCGGGTTCTAAGAATATAAAAGATAAGCCACTTGTTGATCCATCAAAAATTCTTATACCACCTCTGCACATTAAATTGGGACTTATGAAACAATGGGTAAAATCTTTAGACAAAGATGGTAGCTGCTTTAAGTATCTGCGAAATCAGTTTCCCAAATTAAGTGATGCTAAAGTAAATGAAGGAATTTTCGATGGCCCTCAGATTCGTAAGATGATAAATGATGAAATTTTTGTTACGAAAATGAATCATACAGAGAGGGAAGCATGGTTATGTTTCAAGGACGTAATTAAAAACTTTCTTGGAAATCATAAGAGCCCAAATTACCAACAAATAGTTTTGAATTTAGTAAATAGTTACAAAAATCAAGGCTGCCTAATGAATCTAAAATTACACTTTTTATATTCGCATGTTGATGAATTTCCAGAAAACCTAGGTGATTACAGCGAAGAGCAGGGAGAGAGATTTCACCAAGATATCAAGGAAATGGAGCGCAGGTACCAAGGAAGATGGGACGTAAATATGTTAGCAGATTACTGTTGGTCGTTAAAAAGAGATCTACCATCAACATCGGAGAAGCGGAAGCGTAATCCACTTCGTAGATCATTTGACAATAAAATAGTTCGTTACCATAAAAATGAGTAATGGGCTTAATATTTTTACGGGTATTTTATTGAATTGCATATACGTCTAACAAATTTAAAGTAAATGAAGGAGCAGCAAACTATGATATAGTTTTAAAGGATGCGATTGTACTTGCATATACATTGTTCTTTGCTTTATGGTTTACATTACCTTTTGCATTGTTTCAGTTTATAACTAATTTTTTCACTCTCTTTACGTCCATGACCTTGAACTAACCTTGAACTGACGATAAATATAACATTATGGGACTAGACTGACCCTGGATTCGGATACAGCGACCCCAAAAACCCCTAAATGTCATGGTTTGACTCTACTTTTTATGAATCTTTCTGATTTGACCTTCAACTGACCTTGACCATGACCTGATAGGGTTGTAATAAGCCCGAATTCAGATACAGCGCCCCAAAAAAACCCAAGATACCATGGTTTTAGTGTATTTTTCATGTATTTCGATAATTTGACCTTCAACTGACCTTGAGAAAGATCTGATGGGGTTAAACTAACCCTGGATTCGGATTCAGCGATCCCAAAAACATATAAGTACCGTGGTCAAGTGTTTGGGACTTACAATTTTTTTTTGTGGGGCTGTGTTATTTTTAATGTTTCATAAAGTCGGGGGGGGGGGGGGGGGGGATCGAGTCCAACCGTCCTGTACAGGCCCGGATCTTTCACGCACGTGGGGCATTTATTTTTCCTTCTTTCTTAATGTTCTTATCACCTTCATTCTTTGCGAAGTTTAGTAGTTTTCCTGTCCTTTCATTAGAATGCGGATGATGTGGTCCAACCTTCCGAAGTTTATGAAGTCCTCTTCTAATACTTCTCGCGGTTTTCCTATGGGTATCAGGACACATAGTCTCTTCTTCTCCGTGACATCTAAACGTCCGGTTATTAAATCTGGCATCGATACCGGTCGTGCGCTGGGTCGTATCTTTTCAGTATCTGGTCCTTTTTGTGTTGTTTCTTGGCTGATCATTTCGTTGTTTTTGTTTTGTATGTGCTCTTGAAAATTCATCGCTTTTTCTGCATGAATATGAATCTGGTATTCTATTCTGTGTTGGTCCTTGTTCTTCCGAGAAAGAACTGTCTGTATCATCGGTCGTTGAATCGTTGTCTTGATTTTGTCCGTTCATTTCGGTGGGTGTGTGTTTCTCAAGAATCTTTCTGGTAGCTTCCTGGTCCACGGATTGGATAGTTATGCGTCCTATTTTAAGATTTGGCCCTTCTTGTCGGATACTAAATTTTATATTGTTGCTGGCACCAAAGCTTTTCACATAAACTGTAACATCTTCTATGACGTTAGACGGTTGGTACTCAACTAGTACAGTACTCAGTTGGTCCTCTGGAAGGATCACCGAATTGATTTGTTGAATGTGAAGTGTCGTTAAGTGTAAATATATTGAAGTGATGCTGATAGTGATGTGTGTGTGTGTGGTGTATATGTATGTGCAGCCCTGCGAGTACCTGGACGTCCTCAGGACTTTTGTCACTACACCTCAGTGTCGAGAACGCACCGTTGCGACCTGGCTGGCTCGACTACGGGCCTAATGTTACCAGAGCACAATATGTTTGTCCCTGGCAGTTTGTGAGGTTTATCAAGGGAAATTATTTGGCACGCTGGGCACCTAACGGGCCCTCCTAGCTAATTATTGCTATCATTGTTTATAGTGGAAAAACAAGAAAACCAATGATTGAGCACCATCAGTTTACACAGTGTCAATTAACATTAGTGAGTGTGTGAAAAAAAATATTTATCTTTGAAGCACTTAAAAAAAATAAACAAAAGCACTAAAAAAGTTTAAAAAGAAGAACTTTACTGAAAATGTGATACGTAACTGCGTTTCTTTTTTTTTATTCTAGTTTTGTTTTAGTTCTCTAATCTATTTTATTTAAAAATATGCTTATCATTACTTGTGCGTATGTAAAAAAAACTTTACTATTAAAAGAGAGCTTTAATTAAAATGATCATGTTTGTTTTAGGTTTGAGGAATGCAGTGCCATCACTGCATTTGGAATTTACGCACGCGATACGAACACTGTGTGTGCACCGACAGCGCTGGTGAGATTCACCTTATTTTTTTATATTTTATTTATTTATTATATATTAATTGTATATATATATATATATATATATATATATATATATATATATATATATATATATGTATTGTTCTCTTTACAGACAATAAAGAGAAAAACAAAAGTTTATTATGGACAAATTTACCCGGCGCATCCACCAATTCTTGTTAAGAAACGTATTGTTTCTTAACGGAATAATTATTTTTAATGTTTTATAAAGCCGGGGGAGGGGGGCGGGGAAAGATCGAGTCCAGCCGTACTGTACAGACCCGGGCCTTTCGCGCACGTGGGGCGATTAATTTTTTGCTTCCTTCTTAATGTGCTTATTATTGATAAATGCAGTGAATAAAGTGAAGACAAGTCTCTCTCCCTTTGAAGGTTACTTAATTTATTTTACTTATACCTTATTAATTATTCAACCCTCCTTGATTACAGTGGTTATTGTTTTATTCCAGATTTCTTATTCTATATTATATATATATATATATATATATATATATATATATATATATATATATATATATATATATATATATATATATATATACATATACATATATATATATATATATATATATATATATATATATATATATATATATATATATATATAATCTGCCTTTTTGCAAGACTGGAATGATACATTTCCTGCACAGACACCACACTTCACTAATATAGCAAGAGCTGTAAACACTAACATAAAATCAACGATTCTATAGTGTTTTGAAAGATCTTCCTCACTAGATTTATTCGTACGTATTTTTCTCGACGAAGTGCTTTTAGCTTCAACTGTATCTTCCTTACGTTTGTGCGGTCGTACAATTTTTTTGGGATCGCTCAACCGTGTGCTACTCCTTTTTCTTTCTTCTCTGCTAACTTTTCTCGGCATTTTAACTCACAAACGTATAACACGTTAAAACTCTAACGAAAAACAGTCAAAATATTCGAAAACTGACACGAAACAAGCTAACGTACGTACAGAACTGCACCGTAGAACGCGTCGTTCTCGACTGATCTTTAGTACACTGAATATGTATACAAGGCCTGTTGTAAATATGTAGTAGTGTACATATATAGGTACTTTTATACCTAAGCAGACCCATAAATATAGAAATAAATTTGGGACTTATTAGAAGTACGAAGCAGTTGTCAGGTAGCCTCACCGGGCAGCTGCCGCGCAGGTATACAAAATCGGAGCGTAGCGACTCGGAACAGCCGTTGAATAAATCGCTATATCTTCCATAGTTTTGCTCCAATGCTCTAAAAATTTAGTACAACATCCTTCAGATTCTGTATATTCATCAAATGAAATAAAAAAAAAATAACAAAAAAGTTTACGAACATTTTTTGGTAGTCGGCCGAGTGATCGTACTCTCCTTTTTTAAACTTTTGAGTTTTGAAATGTACTAAATGCATGTAATGAAGGGTCACATGACCCTGAAAATAATTCTTTTAATAAATTCAGAAAATATGCATATAGAAAGTACACATTCAATTTTTGCGTAAAATGCACTCCTACTCAGCTAAAAATCATTCAAAATAGCTCCAAAATGCAAAAAATGCTAAAATTACCGTCTTTGACCCACTGTAACTCAAACAAAAAAAACTCTTGGTAAAAGAAATCTGAAAAAATTCACAAACACTTATAAGAACTATACAAGTTAAAATTCGTTAGAGAAAAAAAGAATTTTATGTCTTCGATTTAACAGAGAATTGCCCACACACACGCATATTTGGAAATCATTCCTTAGGAAGGGAGAGAGATTGGACGCAAAGACGAGAAGTCGTGTAGATGGTCTTTATTGTGTATTTACAGCGGTCGCCGAGCGGGCTTGGTCGTAGCGTGCGAGCGTCACGGGAGCCAAGCTGATACTGCTCTGACTCGCTTATCGACACCTTGAGGTGGGGGAGAAGCGAGCCCGAAGATGGCCGCCTCTGCCGAGCTAGTACAGCTCCCGAGGACAGAGGCGCTGCTTGCGGCGATGAACCGGCGATGACCAGTGTTTCACTGCCTCGACGACGCCCAGGAGTTCCTGGTCGTACCGGCTGTAGCGTGTCTCTGTGGACGTCAGCTTTCTAGAGAAAAAAACTTAAGGATCTCCAGGTTCCCTTGGGGTGTTCCTGTTCTAGAGCTGCTCCCAGGGCTGTGTCCGAGGCGTCGGTGTTCAGGCGGAGTGGGGTGTCGGGCCTGAGGAAGGTCGTTTGGGCCGCTGAGGCTATGGCATCTTTGCTGCGCGCAAACGCCTCGTTTGCTTCCTGTGACCAGACAAGCGGAATGGCCTTTTTCTTAGGCTGAAGGGCCTTTAAAAGGTCGTTCATTGGAGCCAGAATCTCGGCGGCCTTGGGTATGCATCGCCTGTAGTAGTTTACAATGCCCAAGTATCGGCGCAGTGAGGTCGACGTCTGCGGCTTCGTGAAATTCTGAATCGCTCGAACCTTGGTGTCGGGGGGGTTGAATCCGTCCTCGGACACTATGTAGCCAAGGTACGTCACCTGGCTTTTTCCAAGGAAGCATTTGGCCGGGTGGATGCGTAAACCGGCGGCTCTCAGTACGTCGAAGATGATGCGGACGTGCTTCAAGTGTTGCTCGTGGTCCTCGGAGGCGATAATTATGTCTTCGAGATAGCACTTCGCGAACGGGTACGGACGTAAGAGATGGTCCATAGCCCGCTGCAATGCTTGAGCCGCACCCTTCAGACCGAGTGAAGAGCTGACGAACTCAAACTGGTAGTATGCCTTCCGCAGGTCGACGACGGTAAAAACCTTACCGTGTAGCTCCTGTAGGAGATCTTCGACAACCGGCAAGGGGTACCGGTCCGGCTTGGTACGAGCGTTGAGGCTCCTGTAGTCCCCAGTGACTCGAAAAGTACCGTCGGCCTTTTCCACTAGGTGCAGTGGGCTCGCCCAATCGCTGGACGAAGGCCGGATTACTCCTTGGGCCAGCAGCCGGTCGAACTCGGGTTTAGCTGCGGCGAGACGCGGCCCTGTGAGTCTCCGAGGGCGCTCGGCGACGGGAGGCCCGGTAGTCTCGATTTGCAGAGTCGCTGGCAGGTTAGGCAGTTTGGCGGTGGAACCACCCGGAGACGTCAGGTCGCTGTACTCCAAAAGCAGCTCGGCGTAACGATGTGAGTAGTCTGCTGGGGCGACGAGCGAGACGCTGTGGATCGCCGGGACCGCCAGAGAGCCTGGAGTTGAGAGCGAGGTCGTCGTGTCGATAAGACGCTTGCTCTTGAGGTCGACTGCGAGACCGTGATGGGCCAGGAAATCGGCTCCGAGGATCGGAGTCTGTACGTCGGCGATGGTGAATTCCCAAGAATACGGGCGTCGCAGGAAAAGGTCCAACGCCAGCTTATGCGTGCCGTATGTCGAGATGGGCGACGCATTAGCTGCATGAAGCGTGAGTTGTTGTCGGTGCCGGAACTGCTTAAAAACAGAACGTGGCAGAAGCGAGATGACCGAACCTGTGTCCGCCAGGAACTTGAGACGAGTGGCCTTCTCGTATAGGTGCAGGCGGTTTTCCGTAAACCCGCAAACCTCCGCCATCTGACACGGGGCTCGCGCATCTAGTTTCCCGAGCTGAGAAACGAGCAGGGAGGCCTGCACTTGGTAGCTTGCTGGCCGTGGGTTCGATGGTACCAGCACCACTGTGGATTGCCGGTAGGAGTGGCGCTACGGCTCGCGGTCCTGCCTGAGCTGGGGCGCGAGCGTGGGCGGCTTATGGCCTGCTGCTGAAGTAGCTGGCCGGTTCCCGTACCCGCGTGGTCTCGCTCCGCGAGGAGCTGTTCGACGGCCGCTTGCAGGGTATCGAGTCGCCTCCCGAGGGTAGCGGTGCTGTCCTCCGTCGGTGGCCTGCTCGGCGATGCGGATGAGCGTGGCCGACGGGCGGTTACGGCGGCGACTGTTGGATCGCCCGTGGCGAGCTCGTCTGCTATAGAGGCCAGATCGCCGAGGTCGTCAGTCTTAAGAACCTTCAGCAAACGGCTCACGTTGGGCGGCAGCAAGTCGAACCATTTGACCCGCAGGGCGTTATCCGTGACGGCCGTACCAGCGAGAGACTGCATCTGGCGGAGAAGCTGAGAAGGCTTCTTATCGCCAAGTTGGAGCTCTGAAAATAAGCGATGGAGCTGCTGGTCGGAAGAGTCTGTCAGGCGCGACGTGATCGCCTGCTTCAGATGCTCATACCGGCCGGTGTCCGGCGAGTTGGTCACAACGTCGGCCACCTCTTGGAGGACGTCGTGTGTGAGGTGGGTGACAACTAGGTTATACTTCGAGCGGTCCGAGCGGATCTGGTTGAACTCGAACGCCGACTCGACCTGGAGGAACCAGACCCTGGGGTCGAACTTCCAGAATAACAGCAGAGAGCACTTGGATGCTACCTCGACGTTCCCGCCGTTGCCGTTCGCGCCGTTGTCGTTCGTGCCAGCATCGCTCGTGTTGCCGGAGTTATCCGGGGGGGCCATGGCTCCTTGTAGCGGTGTGCGTAGCTGCGATGTTGTAGGACGCCGTGTAGAGCTCGGCAGTCAGCGAAGCGGCGTTGCGTCGTCAGCGGCGAGCACTTGACGGTACGTGCGGCGGCTGCTGCTCTGCGATGGTTGGCGGAGGCACTCGGCGACGTCTGCTACTCTGCTCTGGTCCGCGGCGACGGCGCGCGCGGCGGCTGCTGCTCTGCGCTAGTCAGTGGCGGCGGCGCACGGTGGCGCGCGCGGCTACTGCTGCTCTGCGTTAGTCCGCGACGGCGGCGCTTGGTGGCGCGCGCGCGGCAGTTGCTGCTCTGCGTTAGTCCGCGACGGCGGCGCTTGGTGGTGCGCGCGGCGGTTGCTAATCAGCGTCGAGTGGGGGGGGGGGGGAGAAAACCGTTCACTTGGCAACCGGAACCACGTGGGCCGCACAAATGCGGCAAAATCAACGAGATGGCGACTTCAAAGAAACCGCGAAAGGCGGACAAAGGCCTCAATTCTCGGTAAAGCCGAGAAAGAGAGATCGCGATGCCCGGGCAGGAAAAATGCCCAGGGAAAGGATTCGCTTTCGCAAACGTGCGAGGCTGCTGAAATGTCGCGTCGACTGTTGCGAGGCGATTTTCTGCGAACGAAAGCGCGAGAGTTTTTACTTCGCGAAAAGACGGAGGAACGCTCGATTGCGAGATTCGCTCGAGATTGCTCGAAACGCTCGCGGCTCTCGTGAATGAAGGTGATGCGAGTTAGTCCGAAAGTACGAAAACGTAGGGCTGCTCGAGGAGACATCCTGCGAGACAGCGTGTTAGTTAGCACTTAGTTGTCTCACCTTGAAGTAATCACGTCGGGGTCACCACTTTGGAAATCATTCCTTAGGAAGGGAGAGAGATTGGACGCAAAGACGAGAAGTCGTGTAGATGGTCTTTATTGTGTATTTACAGCGGTCGCAGAGCGGGCTTGGTCGTAGCGTGCGAGCGTCACGGGAGTCAAGCTGATACTGCTCTGACTCGCTTATCGCCACCTTGAGGTGGGGGAGAAGCGAGCCCGAAGATGGCCGCCTCTGCCGAGCTAGTACAGCTCCCGAGGACAGAGGCGCTGCTTGCGGCGATGAACCGGGGGCGCCACACATATATCTCCCTATATTATACAGTTGTTTGTAAATCTTATAAGATTTACGCCCTCCTCGCCCCTTCTCGCCCCTCATTTTGCCCTCCTCATTCTCCTCCTCAAAACAAGGTAATATCGTTTCAAAAAATACGTTATTTTGATCTTATTTTTTGCCCTCCTCGCCCCTCCTCTTTGTACCCTCCTCATAGCCCTTCTCCCAGCCCTCCTCATGCCATCCTCATTTACTTTTTTCTATTAATTATCATTTTTTATTTTTGTTTCTTTTCTCTATATACATATTATACATATAAAAATTGATTTTAATAATAATTGTGAATGTTTATAAATTTATAAAGTGTTTTATTCATTATACATATCAGTGCAGTTTATTCCATTTTACTGATTTTCTGGTTCTTTGTTTTCATCAATAATTTCCCAAAATTAGATCTTCTACTTCCATTTTATCCTCATCCACATAATGAAGATATTCAAAAATTAAATAATAAAATATTAAATTTACTTAACGGTGAACTAAAAACATATTATAGAAAATGTTATCTATAAAAAATACCTTTCTAAAAAGTAAAATCTTGGCAAGTATAAGTTTCATTATTACCCACAATATAAATTAAAAGAAATATGTTATTACCAAAATAAGACGTTCAATTCTGAATTTTATTCATAATTAGTAAAATTAAACTAATATTATATATAATAAATAATATACTTTAAAATATTTCCATTTTTTACTAATTCTTATAATCTCAAATGAACGCTAAAGAAATTAATGAAATCGAATAATATATTGGCAAGTATTGTATTTTTATTTGTATATCAATTTCCTTCTTTTATTAATTAGTATGAAGTATACAAACTATTTAAAAAATATTATAGTTTAAAATATTTCTATTTTTTACTAATACAGATAATCTGAAATAAACGATATAGAAATTAATTAAATCGATTAATAAATTGGCAAGTATTATATTTTTATTTGTAAATCAATGTCATTTTTTTATGAATTAGTATGAAGTATACAAATTAATAATACCTTTCAAATTTAATATTGTAAGACATTAAAGTTGACATAAATGCATGTTGATAAGAAATAGGTCAAAAAGTCGAACCTCAAACACTGATCTATAATACTCTCGCTACATTACACTCGCGTTACATGTAGTGCGCATATGGCAATTCATTTCTATTATAGGTAAGCTAACTGATACTTTTTGAAATCAAGCCAATATAATATTACGGACAAACAGTTATACGGACATAGATATATGTCGAAATTAAAGAGACCGTCAATGCACTATGTTTTATATTGAACTACAGTTAAACCTGGAACATTGCTCGAGTTTGGGAAAAATAACCTCGAACAGTGCCCGAGTTACCTAAGGTTCGTAGCGAGTCAGAGCCCTAGATAAGGTATAAACTGTTTGTCCGTAATATTATATTGGCTAAAGTATATTATTTTTTATATATAATATTAGTTTAATTTTACTAATTATGAATAAAATTCATAATTGAACGTCTTATTTTGGTAATAACATATTTCTTTCAATTTATATTGTGGGTAATAATGAAACTTATACTTGCCAAGATTTTACTTTTTAGAAAGGTATTTTTTATAGATTTTACAACTTTTCCAGAGACTGGAAATTTATTCTTACTATTCTCGAAAAAATAGAAATATTTTAAAAATAGAATATTAGTTTATGTTTACTATTTTAATTGTAGCGTATTTCATTTAATTTATATTGTGGGTAATAACGAACTTATACTTGCCAAGATTTTACTTTTTAGAAAGTTATGTGTTACTTTCAAATAAATAAATGTTTGTGTATGAGTAACTTGAAAGTTTCATTGACTCCAGTTTCTTTTAAACTACTTGAAGTAATCTTTTGCAATTTTACCTAAACCATTACATAGCCCTATTTCATTATAAAAAATCACTTAAAATAAATTTTAAAATAATTGCTTCGAAAGAACCTTATAGTATTCTCATGTTTTATTCAGATATCAAGTCAACGCTAGGTGGAAAGAGTCTTTTTAATGTAATTATAAACCTGAGCTTGCAAACATTTGATTAATTTTAGTTTTATAATTGCGTTTCTATTAAAATGACCCTTCTGGGCCAGCGTTGACTTTAGATCTGGATAAAAAATGAGTATATTATGTGTTACTTTCAAATAAATAAATATTTGTGTATGAGTAACTTGAAAGTTTCATTGACTCCATTTTCTTTTAAACTACTTGAAGTAATCTTTTGCAATTTTACCTAAATCATTACATAGCCCTATTTCATTATAAAAAATCACTTAAAATAAATTTTAAAAAAATTCCTTCGAAAGAACCTTATAGTATTCTCATGTTTTATTCAGATATCAAGTCAACGCTGGGTGGAAAGAGTCTTTTTAATGTAATTATAAACCTGAGCTTGCAAACATTTGATTAATTATAGTTTTATAATTTCATTAAAATGACCCTTCTGACCCAGCGTTGACTTTATATCTGGATAGAACATGAGTATATTATGTGTTACTTTCAAATAATCCTTTAAACACAAGAAGCACTTACACGAGTATAAAGATTCACAATGACCCTCGTAAATAACAAAAATTTGGGTCAATAAACAGTAGATCTATTGGAGTATGCAATATTTAACAGATGCTTTATATATATATATATATGGTATGTATGTGTGTATATGTGTATTATACATATGAATAGAGAAAACGGAAGTCATATATATATATATATATATATATATATATATACACAAATATACATATGATTAGAGAAAACGGAAATGCGGAGAACAAAATGAAAAGAAAAAATTTGAGCAAATATATTATGCTTTATATTTTTAATTAGATGAATCTTTTTTAACAGAAACTTTTATTACGTGATAGATTAAATTATTATCTCTTAAAACAGTGTCAATAGACTTCACATAAGTCCATCAGTGTTTAGATATAGATATTTAAAGATTTTGAAGAGGTTAAAAAGGCACAATTAGACGTATAAAAGGCGACGGTGCGCCCTTCGGCTTCGTATCGTACCGTGGGTACTTATACGTGCCAGCAGGTGCTATCGCGCCCCTTGATGCAATTCACAAAGGAGTTGATCAGACTGACGATAATATTCATTTAAATTATCCAATGGAAACATTATATAAAATTAAAGAAGGTTTACCGTCACACGAATTAAATTTAAAAGTTAATGCAATAGTTATGCTAATAAGAAATTTAAGTATTAATGATGGTTTATGTAATGGTACTCGATTAAAAATAACAAAATTATTTGAATATAATTTAGAAGCAGAAATTATTACAGGAGAAAACGCTGGAAATAAAGTTTTTATATCTAGAATAACTTTAAATACTAGCGAATCATCATCATTACCATTTATTCTGTATAGAAAACAATTTCCTATAATTTTAGCCTTTTCAATGACTATTAATAAGGTCAGAGTTTTGACTATGTAGGTTTATATATAAGAAGGCCATTATTTTCTCATGGACAATTATATGTTGTTTTATTTCGGTGTAGAAATCCAGGTAATATATATGTTCAAAATGAATTAGAAAATAAATCAGAAATTGAAAATATTGCTTGGGAAGAAATTTACAATAATTAATAAATAATTTTTTAATTATTTTTAATATTTTATGTGTAAAAATTATTTCAATAAATTACAGAATTCAGTCTTTTCTTTTGAAAATGGAAACGGAATGGGATCCTATTCTAAATGAATATGTAGAAGTTGATGATTTAGAAGAGTTAGAGAGATTAACACAATTAAATAATGAAATTGAAGAACACATTTCAATGGAAGATGAGTATGAAGAATATTACAATTCCTTGATAAAAGAAGATAAATTAAGACATTTAAATGATTCTATAAAACAATATTACGATAACAATATTTATCATGAACATATTTTTAAATATTGGAAACAAGTTCCCGATGTTTGTAAAATATTAGCCAAAGAAATTTTATCATTTCGATATGAAAACAATATAGCTACATATGAAATTAAAAATATCGATATATATCATGGAATTCTTCTACACTTTGCAAATACCATTTATAATCTATATATTTATTAAGGTATTCAATATATATTCTTTATTTTCAAGAAATTAAATACATGCTCATATAAATATAAATAAAATATCAAAAATTGAAAATATAGACGAATAAGTAAGAAAAAAAATCTACGGAACTCTAAACAATAGAAAGGATAAAATTTCAAACAATCAAAGAATTTCTTCTTTTAATTATCTAAAGTCTTATATGCACTGTAAAAAAAAAATACTAGGAACCCGTTTCCAAAAAAAACATATATTATTCCATGAACTTTATGTTTTTATGGCGATATTTTAATTTTAGTTTCATAACCTACACAGTGGATTAGGCCTATTGGGGATACCACTGTTTTGTTAATTATTCGTATGTATAAAATAAATGTAAATAATCTACGTACTTTAACAATTTATCATATTTTTAAAATCAATTTTATAAATATACACAAAAATATAATTCAAATTTATAATATATTATATAAAATTATATTAATGATATTAATGAAATTGAATTATTATAATCTTTTCCATTTTATTATATACTCTTACAGATCTAAATAATTTGCAAAAAGTATGCATAACTAAAATACATGCAATTTGTTTAGATTTATAAGACTTATGTTTTAAATGTTATATTTTTGATTCATTAATATAATATAAATTATTCTATTTTATGTATAAAATCAATTTAAATAATCTACATACTTTAACAATTTATCATATTTTTAAAATCTATTTTAAAAATATACACAAAAATATAATTCAAGTTTATAATATATTATATAAAATTATATCAATGATATTAATGAAATTTAATTATTAGAATCTTTTCCATTTTATTATATACTCTTACAGATCTAAATAATTTGCAAAAAGTATCCATAACTAAAAGACATAAAATTTGTTTAGATTTATAAGACTTATGTTTTAAATGCTATATTTTTGATTAATATAATATAAATTATTCTTATAAATCTAAATAATATGCAAAAAGTATGCATATTATTACAAATAAAATACATGCTACCATATTTAGATTTATAAGACTTAAATTTTATAAAATACATTTTGGATTCATCTTCACTATTACTATTATAAATCTAAAAAATATGTAAAAAGTATAACACATAAATAAAATACATGCAAATTAATTTAGATTTATATGAGTGAAATTTTTAAGTTTTTCATAATATAATATAACAAGATATATTGTTAATTTAAAACAAAAATTAAAGTAATGTAAATTCTTATTACATTCCAAAGAATTATTTTTTTTAATTATATTCATTAATATTAAATTTACGTATATAGATTATTACATACGAATTAAAAAGAGCTTTACAATATTACATTCAAATAAAAAACAAAATTAAAATAAATATATATGTTAAAAAATACAATACTTAAAACTAAATATAAATAAATGTAAGTATGAGTTACATATATTTATTTATAAATGAATTAAATAAAACATAAATTTGAATGTATAAAAAAGCTTAATTAACAAAACAAAAAACGCGCCAATCTATTTACCTCCTGGGTGGTGTGGAAAAATAGAAAACCTTCATAAAAACAAAAAATTGCATGATGCTTTGGGGGTTGGTGAGCGGAGTGAGCAGGGGGGTACCCTCTAGTATATATATATATATATATATATATATATATATATATATATATATACTAGAGGGTACCCCCCTGCTCACTCCGCTCACCAAACCCCCAAAGCATCATGCAATTTTTTGTTTATATATATATATATATATATATATATATATATATATATATATATATATATATATATATATATTGTAACAGGTGGGACAATTGTTAATAACAATTTCCGTGGCTAATAAGCCGTCGGCCGAGCTGATGTCGTGCGTCAGCTTGCGCAGCACGCGACGCGTGCTGGCGTTCACTATTGCTCCTACCTGGAGTAAGCCAGCGGCGCAACGCCGCTGCTCTGGCCGTCCTGCTGCAAAGTTCACTGAACCCCGGTGAATTCAGCTCCGTGCGGAGTCACCTCGACGCACGGGTTTTCGCGATCTGCAAGGAGCGCGAAAGCGCGGAAAACTAATTTTCGCAACGCGCCAATATAACGGCTTTTCGCGTTTGCCTAATTCGGTCGTGGAGCAGGCGGGTCGTGGGGAAAATTGTTTCACGCAAGTTTAACTTTTAATAACAAAAGAAACTATATTCAACAATAAATTAACTAATATTACAAAGAGATTTAACAGTAATGGATTAATAAATAATCACAATGAATTTAACAATAATGGATTAATAATCGCGCAGACCAAGCGACGGTGCGCACCCAGCTCGTTCGCCGCTGGACGCGTTGCCCTCACGATGGGCCGTACGCGCGCCTGGTGTCACGGCACCTCGGTGTACTCTAGGGCGCGGTGCCCACGGAGAGCAGTCCTGTACACCGCTCGCGGTTTATATGATATCTAAACGCGCTTTACCTTATCTAGATGTGCCTCGAGGACGATCACTCTATTTCTGTCTCTCTTTCTCTCTCTCTCTCTCTCTCTCTCTCTCTCTCTCTCTCTCTCTCTCTCTCTCTCTCTCTCTCTCTATCTATCTATCTATCTCCCTAGCAGCCGACGCTAGTACGTCCTTTCATCTCGCCCTTCTCCGCTTCGCTTCTCCTTCTCCTCCACTCTACTCTGGCTGCTCGTGGGATGCGCCTCCACACTCACAGCACAGTGGGGAGATATCTGCGTACGCACTCCACTCCAAATGCGGCGTCGCAGCAACAAGTCGCTCCGCGTGCACTCGTTTCTACGCGGGAAAATGGCGGCGAGACTTAAACGGCGTTGACGCGCGCGGATCGAACTCCTAATCGATAATGACGCGCTCGAAGCGTCAGCGCGGCCAGCGCCGCGCCCCCAGTCGCGTTCTCTTTGGGTAACTACCCTGCTGCGCGCGCGCGTCGTCTATAGTGCTCACCTACGCCGGTACATGGCCCTCATTTCGTGACAATATATATATATATATATATATATATATATATATATATATATATATATATATATACATATATAAATAAAATAAGAAAAAATGCACAAACCCTTATAAGAAACCTATATACATGTTAAAATAAGTTCGAGAAAAAAAATTATATACATATATATATATATATATATATATATATATATATATATATATATATATATATATATATATATATATATATATATATATATATATATATGTATATAATTTTTTTTCTCGAACTAATTTTAACATGTGTATCAGGTTTCTTATAAGTGTGTGTGCATTTTTTCTGATATTTTAACCAAGTATGTATGAGTTATATATATATATATGGGACATTCCACGTCAAGTGGGTCGATAAAAAGAAAATTTATTACTGACCGAACGGTGAAATTAACACAAGTGGTTATAAAACATACAAAAGAATTTTTAGACCCTAAGATTCAAAGTGTAGAATGTTATGTGGACATTCAAAAATTCAGTTATTTAATTTCTTTCATAATTTCAAACTTTCATGTATTATTAAATTGAAATCCTTAGCTGAAGAAAAAGATTTCTGCAAAAGTTTTTTTTTGTAAATTACCTATTAAATACGCTTAAATTTTTTAAACCTTGATTTTACTAATTTAGGTAGATCAGAATAACATGGACGTATTTAAGCGAATCTGAAGGAGTTCGACCACTTAATATTTAATTTTAGAAATCTCATGATCTTCTTTTGATTATATATTTTAAAAAATTTCTTCAGAAAAGATGGGACTATACCTAAAAAAAAGTTATACTACTTTAAGATAACGTTATACCGATTTTTTATGAATAAATAGATATTTTTGGTAATGCATTATAATAATATATTGATGTACGCCTGGTTGGTGGGGGAGACGGGAAGAGAGCCGCTGAGCACTCTGCAGGAATATCGATGCGTAGGCTGCTTGGCTCGTCGTCTCGTAGAAGAGTGGCCGAAAGCTTTGCAGGAGGAGATGGTGTTGTCGTCTTGGCTTGTTGTCCTACGATGTAAAGTGAAGGGTAGCGACAACTGCTCTGCAGGACCCCGAGGTGTAGGCAGCTTGGATTGTCGTCCCACGTCTTTGCTTCTACTTTGGGAGAGGGGGGACATAGTACTAACCCCTCGTCGTAGTTGTCTATGAGCCTAGAGCTACTCCAGAAAAGCAGACCAGCTACAGTTGCCGCCGAAGAAACAAGCTCAAGATAGAATAGATATACAGGGTGGACCATTTTAATCTATTATGGGAAATATCTCAGAATTATTGTTGGATACAGAAAAATGTTTCAGACAAAAGTTGTAGAGGTCAAAGGGGGTCAAATTTGATCACCAATAGCGTAGTTCGCACGCCGCCGCTAAGTGACGTCGTCCAACTGATGGTGGAACTAGGCAAGGCAAAGGCATATAGGACCGGCTGCCAAGGCACTCGAGACCCGTAAAATCTCACCCGAGTAACATTCCATAGTAACGCCAAGAGACGACTTCAAGGCTAACCACTTAAGTTAGGGAAATAAATCACGGCTTTCAATAAACTTATTGTTTAATTATTTCTTGCTTTGCTCCTCCTCTCTTTATATACAGGGAGGACCATTTTAATCTATTATGGAAAATATTTCAGAATTATGGTTGGATACAGAAAAATATTTCAGACAAAAGTTGTAGAGGTCAAAGGGGGTCAAATTTGACACCAACGACCTTGACCTTGAACTTGTTTTTGAAAGTCATTTCAATGTCAAGATCATTTTTTTAAATGAGAAGACCTACTTTTGACTCCGAATTTGAAAAGAGCATTTGATGTTTCCAATCGTCATTCCAAGCTAACACCTATTATTTAACAATTTTCACAAATTTGACCTTCATATGACCTTCCAAGACCTTGTTGAAAATATCATTTTGAACGTAAAATTTTCTGCTCTTTTCAAATCCGGAGTCAAAAGAAGGTTTTCTCATTTAAAAAAATTATCTTGACCTTGAAATGGCCTTCAAAAACAAGTTCAAGGTCAAGGTCGTTGGTGTCAAATTTGACCCCCTTTGACCTCTACAACTTTTGTCTGAAATATTTTTCTGTATCCAACCATAATTCTGAGATATTTTCCATAATAGATTAAAATGGTCCTCCCTGTATATAGAGAGAGGAGGAGCAAAGCAAGAAATAATTAAACAATAAGTTTATTGAAAGCCGTGATTTATTTCCCTAACTTAAGTGGTTAGCCTTGAAGTCGTCTCTTGGCGTTACTATGGAATGTTACTCGGGTGAGATTTTACGGGTCTCGAGTGCCTTGGCAGCCGGTCCTATATGCCTTTGCCTTGCCTAGTTCCACCATCAGTTGGACGACGTCACTTAGCGGCGGCGCGCGAACTACGCTATTGGTGATTTTGCATGGTGGCGTGAAAATATAAACTCTGCTATTCTAAGCTTCGAGAAAGAGCTTAGTATTGGGTGTATAATAATTCCCCTACGTTTTAAAGGCTCTTCAGCATAATTTGAAGAGACGACTAGTTAGAACTTTTTCTAATGTAGGCGATGTGTTTGTGTTTCAGCTTATTTACAATATTATGTATAAGTGTACTAAGGACTAAATTATTTATAAGGTGGATATATCATTCATTTTTATAGTCTTTGATAAATATTTATATTTTTTCACTGGTGCAGTATTTTTTAATTATATTTTACTTAGATCTTGGACGTAAATCGTAGCGCTGTTGCTTGTTAATGATTCTGGTCCTTTGACCACGAGTTCGTCTAAGTGACTGCGCACTGTTTATTCGTGCTGAAAAGACGCCGGCGCGTTGTTTAAGCAAGCCGACGACTGTTGATGAATCGCGATCTATTGGCCACCAGAGGTGTGAGGCGACTGCGCGCGGTTCGAACACGCTGTCCATGGTTGACTTGTATAAAGGGTGATTCCTTGACCACCAGAGATTAGAAGCTCCTGCGTGTTGTTGAAGCACGGACGAGCCGTCGATTGCACAAATGGACGGTGTGTTGTACTCAGGTTTGACCATCTCGTGGGCCACATCTAGATTTCGAGATAGGAAGTCAGCCAACTGATTTTCTTTTCTAGGGCAATGTTCGATTTTCGAATTGAACTCCTGTAGTAATACAGCCCACCTCCGTAGTTTGTATCGAGTGTCATTGAAGGTGCGAAGCCAGGTGAGACCCTTATTATCCGTTCGTAGCGTGAACTGGGTATCATCCAGCAAATGACGGTATATTTTGATCGCCCATATGACCGCAATACATTCCTACTGATTCCTTTGATAGCGAGCCACTGTGTCGTTGAATTTGTCACTCGTGTAGCTAATGATGCTCCGCCCCGTCTAGTCGTTCCTGGTATAATACGGCGCCCATTATTTGGTAGCTGGCATCGATTCGCAGAGTATATGGCCAGATGGGATGTGGTCCTGCCAATTTGAGTGCTGTTATATACACTTTCTTCAGTTTCTTAATCGCTTCCTGTGTATCGGATGTCCACCGAAAACAAGCCTTCCTATTCGTCAGGTCGGTCAAAGGAGCCGTGATCAAGGAGTAATTTTGAATATATTCACGTAGTCAGTTGCAGGGGCTCAAGAAGGACTGGAGATGCTTCCTTGCGGTTGGAACTGGTGCATTAATGACGGCTTCGACATATGCGGACTTGGCTTTGTTGCCCTCGCTGGTGACGATATGACCCAGGTACTCGAGACGCTTCATGGTAAAGCGGCACTTATTAAGAGCCATCGTTAGTCCATGTAGATGTGGTCGCTCCAGAACCTTGGCTACGTGAGCTAAGTGCTCTTTCGGATTTCTAGAGTAAATGATGATGTCATGGAAATAAACGATGCAGATTATGCCGATGTAGCCAATAAGCAGTTCCTGACTCATGTCGCTGAAATGCACCGGGCGCACCCTTGAAGCCCACTGACATAACCATGAAGTTGTAGCATACTCCAAATGGCATCGTGAATGCCGTCTCCTGCTTTGAGTCCAGGTCAATAAGTATCTACCAATAACCGCTCTTAAGGTCCAGTGTGGTAAAGTATTCTGCATCGCTCAGATCCGTTAAAGCGCGTAGTATCCGCGATATGAGATGAACTGAGTCCTCAGGAACGTCGTTGAGTCGACGGTAGTCCACACAAAATCTGAAGCGTCCATCCGTCTTTTGCGCAAGAACGATCGGTGACGAGGTCTGCTCAACATCTCTTGAACGTGTTCCTCGATGATCTTTCGCTTACGATCGGTATCCAGTATACGAAAATATTGCTCGTTGAATACTCGAATCTTGTAGATGATCATCTTAGTTTGAGGTAGCCTCTATCCAATTGAAGAGAATAGCTCGCTGTGTTCCTTTAACAGTCTAAGGAAATGCTCGAGTTGCTGACCCTCTTAGCCATGCTGGAGCTGCTCAAAGTTAATTAGAGAAGGCACAAGTTTCTGCTTGAGGCCTCGGAGTAGAGGAGCCGTTATTCGTTCTTGCTGGCTAAGGTTGAGAACGTTTCGGATAAGGTCCAATATACTACCTTGCTCATCCAGCCAACGTAATCCGAATATCAACGAATGGTGTAGTCAAAGAGTGCTGAAGGTCATCATCATGAACGATTTTCCCTAGATTTTGAAGGTCAACTGCGTGATTCCGATGATCTGCAGTTCCGATTTCTCGGCGGCTAAGTAGAGGGATGTATCTTTTGATATCCTGACAGGGCGGCAAGAGTGAGGTGTTGACCAGGCTTGCAGTAACGGCCGGATCAATTAGTGCTATGACTTCCATTTCGATTTTATTTCGCTATCGCACGTGCATTCGTCTTTTTAACTTCTTATAATTTTATTTCCTATATGCCACTAAGATTTTATTGTACGTTGCCAAAATTCAAATTCTTTTTAGTTTCTTAGTTATTGTAATTTTAATCCCTTTCATTGGGCGCCATTCTGACATAGTGTTTAGATGAGGGTGGGGTTATAGATTTATTTCTTTATTTGACGAACTAAATTTTCTAATCAGTCAGTATTATTTATCTATTTACCCGAGTAAAATTCCTCTCCTTTGGCAAAACCTCTTGACACTAAACGCAAGACGCGGGAGCACATTGTTTCATTTGCGATACGGAGCCCTCATTCACCCGCAACAGCCTCACTGTCACCGTGTGGCCCTTTCTCCACTCTCACAGTACCGTTACATATATATATATATATATATATATATATATATATATATATATATATATATATATATGCACTATACTTCGTCGGTATCGCGTGGCTCTCTCTTTTCTGTGGGGTGCTACGCGCGGATCGTCAAGGTCGCTGCCGAAGATTTCGTAGATCAGCGACAGCTGAGCGTGATATGCTGCTGTCGAGAGATACGGAGAGAGAGAGAGAGAGATAGATAGATAGATAGATATACTTTTTATTCATCAGAAGACAAAATCTTACAATTTCATGTACATGTAGTTATAATTATAATTAAAAATATCAGTCGATTTAATATAATTGTTATCTTAACTTTCACTTATTGCATATTTCTTATTAAAATAATTATTCACTTTATCAGTTCGTCAGTTTATAAAATTTAAATGTAATGAACTAGTCACAGTCAAATATCACAGAAAACGCTTCGTCAAAAAATAATAATACATAGAATAAAAAATAAATACAATAGAGATAACATATAAATATAAAAGAATACATACACATACTTTGCTAAATCTTTGCGTATACTATCACGTCTAAATTTAAAACACACTCATTCATAACACTTTAACAATCACGCTAATAAATACATTCACACCTAACTAACACTAAACATATTTAATAAATAAATAAATAAATTAATAAATAAATACGTCGAATAAATAAATAAACAAGATAAATAATTAAATTAAATAAATAAATAAATAAATTAAAATAAATAAATAAATAAATTAAATAAATAAATAAATAAGTTTAAATAAATAAATAAATTAAATAAATAAATTAAATAAATAAATAATTCAAATAAATAAAAAGCCTAAATAAATACTCGACTCATCTCTGAACATACTCTTCACCATGTAATTGCTTAAGGTGCCTGCTAAACGCCGTTTTAAATTTACAAAAAGATGGCAGGCACCTCACACTGCTCGGGAGCGAATTCCAGAGGTGCGCACCTTGAACTCTGAATGAGAAAAGGCCCTTATCGGTGCGCGACCCCGGAACCGAGAGCTCTTTTGATACCACCCCTACTTGAAGTCCTGGCCTGGTTTTTTTCAAAGAGGGCAGTAAGATACGGTGGCTGCCGCATGATAACCGCTTTGTAAAGCAGCAGCCCCATAAAATACTCCCTCCTCACCTTCAAATCCAACCAGTCCAGTTTTTTCCTGTAGGCGGTGATATGCTCATCCCGCCTAATACCACATATGTATCTCACACATGCATTCTGTAGACGTTGTAGTCGTGTCTGGAGCTCCCCTGACACATCAAGAAGAACCACTGAGCAATAATCTAAGTGAGGTAGTACCAGTGCACATGCCAGCTGCTTCCTCAGTATCTCTGTGGTGCTTGAACGGAAAAGTTTTAAGCTATACAGAGCCCTATTTACCTTACTACTGACCGCATTCAGTTGCGGCTTCCACGTCAACCCTCCGTCCATCACCACGCCGAGGTTGGTGACTGTATCGACAAAGGGAACGTGTACGCCGGTCTGTATCTCAATGCCTTGCAAGTCAAGGTTCTGAACCTGTTTGATGTTGTGATCAGATCCAAAAATGATCGCCTTTGTCTTGCCGACATTGAGGCGCAGGCCAGCTGACGTTGCCCAGTTCGACACTGCTTGTGCTACAGCCGACATGCGACCGATACCATCACGAAGACCCTTCAGGGTCACTTGTGTGTAGGTTTGCAAGTCGTCAGCGTAAAGTATGTGTTCGACACCATCTAAGTCGAGTGCGTCTTGTAAGTCGTTTATGTACAGGCTGAAAAGCAGGCGTCCCAGGACTGAGCCCTGTGGAACGCCAAGATTGGTGGTTAGCCAACCTGAATCCCCGTTTGTGATTGTGACGACTTTCTGTCGTCTCCCCATGATATATGACTTAAGCCACAGGAGAACACTCCTGGAGAATCCCATGCGCATCAGCTTACGCAGCAGTTTAGTGTGTGAGATGGTGTCGAATGCTTTGCTAAAATCAAACATTAACAAAATAGTCAATAGTTTTTTGTTGTTGTTAATGCCTGATCTTATGTCCTCCGTCAGTTTCAGTAGTGCTGTCTGTGTACTGTGATTCTGTCGAAAACCAGTCTGCATCGGGTCCAAAGTATTATTTTCTCGTAAGAAGTCAGTTATCTGGTCGTGTACGATTTTTTCAAGGACCTTAGAAAGGAAACTCAGTAGGGCAATTGGTCGGAAATCTGATACCGTAGATGGGACAGGCTTCTTCTTCAAAGGCACCAACCGAGCTCCCTTCCAAGCTCCCGGAAAAATGCCACTGGACAGAGAGGAGTTAAAGATCTTAACAATATGATCTCCCACAAACGGAAGAGCCTTAGCCACTATACTTTGGGGAATGTCGTATTCCCCTCTGGCTTGTGATGAGAAGTGGGCAACAGCCAGAACCACGTCCGAGAAGCTGACTTCTCGGAAAACAAAACCGTCATCACTGGCAGTGGTCAGGACGTTGTCAAGTTCTTCATCACCCTCATTTTGGGAGATCGACACCCCTGCAAAGTGGGCATTGAGCTCTTCCGGTGAGAAACCATGAAGCTCCTCTCTTGTCTTTGGCAGTAGGCCCAGAGCCTTGAGCTCTTTCCAGATATCTTTCTTATTATTAATCGCTTTAGAAATTTTATTTTGTAAAAATCTTTCCCTTGTTTCCTTCGTTCGTAATTCAGCTTCAGCTGCAAGGCCCTGATACTCCCTCCACAGTCTGTCGTCATTGGTCCGCGAATAGCGTCTTCGTACGGAGTCACGTTTTTTGTAAAGATGTATTAGTTCAGCATCAACCCATGGTGGATTTGTTTTCTTTTTCGGCATGAATTCTTTTAACGGAGCAATTTTATCTATCACAGCCATGAGGTTGACACTGAGGCACTCTAATTGACTGTCAACACCCGCCGCGGGACCATCGAACCGCGACCAATCACAGTCAGCTAGGTGAGACAGGAGGTCGTCTGGCTGGATCGACTTAAAATCCCTGTAGCTGAATGATTCAACCACAGGGGATGCAGCAGTTTCGACCCCAATCTCGACCTCTATGATGTTATGATGACTGGGAAAAGGCGCCGGCCGATTGTCCCTGCTCAGTACAACGTCATTATTATCTGTCAAGATCACATCAATCCACGTGTGAGAATCCGTGAGATGATGAGTCGCACCATGATCAATTATTTGAAGGTTAAGATCATCAGCCAACCGTCTAACAAATTTAGCATCGGCTGACGTTCCGAGTTGGTTCGCATTCAGATCTCCCATAATAATTTTGTGACTAAAGTCTTGAGTATGTATCGTCAGTTTGTCTATTAAGTCAGAGCCCTGTAAAAACGGTACGTGTGGTGGTCTGTATATTAAAGCAACAAAGACGGGGGGAAGGCTGCCCTGCTGAACACTGCACATTAAATATTCAGGTATAAATGGCCTGCCCTCCTGTGTTGTTGGAGAGCTGCATAGTAAATTGACCTTGAAAGTGTTATGAATGTACAGGACTAGCCCGCCCCCTAGTTTGTTGCGATCAAGTCTAAGTAGTGAGTAGTCATCGATCTGAATGAGATCACTCCCAACATCAGGGTTAAGGTGCGACTCAGCAACCCCAAAGAGATGGTAGGTAGGACGAGCTGAAAGGTGTTGTTTAATCATGCCAATGTGCCCCTTCAGTGAGGTAACATTGACAAAACCTGCCCTCAGTCCCTTACAGTGAACCCCCCCAGCAGTGTCTGCGGATAGTCAATTTTTTGCAGCAGTTGACGGAATTACATTATTATCAATTACGATTTCATTATCAACAGTTTTTTTTACAGTATTTACAGTTTGAGATGGTTGATTAATGGCATATGATGCCACTATTATCTGTAAATCAGCCGCAGATGAAAATTCATGAGAGACATCGCCATCGCGCCTCTTCACCAGGAAACGGCCCCCTCTATGCCAAACATATTTAAAATTAAGTCTCATCGCAAGGGCCTTGAGACTTCAATATTTAATAAAACATTCTTTTGTTAACAATTCATTTATAAAAATTTTCCCATTTATAATCCCATCCCTTGTGTCCTGGTCAAGAGCTGCAATGTCGACATCTCTAGCATGAAAGCCAGTGATAAGCTTTTTGGCTCGCATTATTTTCTCGCCTAACGCACTGCTGGAAAGGGTAACAACCCATGGTGACCTTCTACGTTCGCTGTTTGTATCTGCTAATGCCGCAGCTGTTGATTCTTCTGACCGAAGCAGGCGTGTGCCTATTATATCAGTTTTTCGTGTTGATGGAAGGACACGGCACAGTATCGCGTGTGCGACGTCAACACGCTTAGAGACATCACCGTCGAAAATGTTTGAAATAATGAGCTCCGTATTACCGCTTTTAATGTTTTTACTGTGCATTGTCCCCCCATCAATCGTTTGCACCCGCGTGCTTCGTGCAGGTGATGCTGCAGTGTCAGCATTGTCGTTATTATACTTATTCAAACGCCTAGACATTTTATTTCTACTATTTACAATTTGGATAAACCCGTCATTATTGCTTTCACAATTGTCAATTGTTTCGCTTATATCACTATAATTGTCTAGTAAGGTACTATTCGTAGCAGACGCATTATTAACAGTATTACATTTTTTTGTACTTATAAGAGAAACGGTATTGTTTTGTGTACTGGGGAGTACTGCGATTTTTTGGAATTCTATTTTATTTAGTATGAGTTGGTTATCTTTTTGGATGTTCTCAACATTTCTTTCAATTTTCTCAATAGTAGTAGTATATACAGAGGTAAAATCTTCTTTCGTTATTATTTTTTCTATTTTTGTTATTATTTCCTTGTTGTCACGTTCAACTCTATTGATTTTATTTGTTAAATTTAGGAAATCGTTTTCAAAAGTGTTTAATACAAGATTATCAATTTTAGTCTGTGACTCGATATTTGTCTGCTCTAGATTATCGATTTTATCAATTAACATGCTATAATTTACCTCTGTATTGGTCAATAAAGTGTTTGTTTCTACATTATTATCATGTAATTTTTTATTTTTAATTTTTAGGTTATCTATTTCTTGATAAAGCACTTGCTTCTCCTTTTTCATCTCCTCCAGCTGGGAGCGTTGTTTCGACAGTTTTTCCTCAATTTTTTGCAGCTTAGAGTCAATTGAAAGTGCCAAAGTATGTACTGCTGGTAACGTATTAAGCCTATTTACAATTGCCTCCAATCTGCCTTCAATAGAGGTGCAATGTCTAGCAAGTGCATTATCAATGTTTCTTGAAGTAGAATTCGCGTACTCCACTGGGCAGGAGTCCGTTGTTCCCTTTTTTAACGCGGTACTATCTAGCATACGGATGACGGACGCATTTATATCATTAATACTGCTATTATTTTTGGAGAAGGAGGACTGTGAAGTATTATTAGCTCGGTCCGCATTCTTGGCCGTGACGTCACTCGGGGATTCCCCACTGTGCTCTGCTCCTGTACTGGAAATGGGCGCGCCTAGTGACGTCACAGGAGACTGTGAGGCCAACCGGAGTAGGCTGCTGGTGGGGGCGGGGCCTAGCCCCTGCAACGGAGAGAGTGAGGAGTTGGTGGGCGCGGCCTTGCTCGCCTGATTGGTGCGAGCAGCTGTTGCAGGCCTTTTATTGGCCGGAGTGGACGCGGCTAGCTCCTTCTCTTTCCCACTCATATTGTTGCTGGCGTTCGTCGCGCGCGCGACTGCCGACTCGAACATCGACCTCTTCGAGTCGATACATGCCTGGCACGCTACCGCTTTAGTTTGTAGCTGCAGTGCATTCCTTTGTACGCGGGTAAGCACTGCAAGAGGCTTGCACGCCGGATGGTAAGTAATATCGCATATGCAGCACTTACGTAGCGAGTTGCTGCTCCTAGGAACCTCCCCGCAGATGGCGCAGTTGTCGACCAAGGTGTTAGTGGCGACAAAGATGAGTCGTGAAAGGTACTGATGGTGTGTCTAGGATGCAGCAGGTGTCGCCTCGGTGGTCACGTAGTTGCAGTTCGAGTCGGCAGATGGCGCCTTGATAGTATGGCGCTGCGTGCTGTGTGTCCAGAATGAAGTGGTACCTCTGGATTATGCTTCGTGCTTGGCTCCCGCCACTCTGCCGTGTTCACCTCTCTTAACCTCAAAAAACACCTGGCCGGGTGTTGTTGCTTGGATGTTGAAAGCCGTGCCGATGGACCAGTGGAAGCTGTGATTTATTATCACAGCTATGGTTAGAATGTTCCACTGTGCAGGCACCACAACAGACCGGCTCACAGGCGCAGGAGGCAGCAGAGAGAGAGAGAGAGAAAGAGAGAGAGAGAGAGAGAGAGAACGCGAATCCGAGCCGATGTAGCGCACTCGTACCCTTCCTGCCTGCCTTTTTCTCCGCGGCTTGCTCTCTTTTCCCCTCTTCTTCTCTATTGCTTTCTAGATATCACACTGCTTTTTGCCCAGCAGCTTCCCTTGATAATAAGATGTCCGAGACTTCTCTGTTTTTAATAAAGATTTATTGCGCAAATCTAAGAATTCTCTATGAAATCTATCATCGCCAGTTTTTTTGTACCGTCTGTAAGTCGCGTATCATCTTTTGTTCAATTGATCAATGTCATCATCAATCCATGACAAACTGCCTTTACGAGAATTGATTCTCTTTAATGTTGCTAGGGTGTTAATTACATCTAATATATTCGAATTTAGGCAGTTCAGTGCTCTATTTAGATCGATGTTAACTCCTTGAAAAAATGACGAATCATAACTTGACAAGAGGGATTGCAGTTCTAATGAATTAATGTTTTCGTAATCCCTAAATGTAAATGAATCATTACACAAAGTAGGGGCACGAACGTTTATGACCAAGTCAATTATGTTGTGTTTACTTTCCCAGGTTGATACAAAATTCTTTTTGTCAGTCACGGTATCGTTACTGTCCACTAACATAATCTTAAGCCATGTATGCGAAGTGTCGGTATGATGAGTCGCTCTATGCTGGACGATCTGAAGTGATAGTTCCGCTGCAAGTTTGCGTAAAAACTTCGCATCATCACTGTCCACCGATAAATCTGCATTCATAGCTCCCATTATAATTTTATGACTGTAAGTGTCACAGTATTATCTCAACTTGTCAACAAGATCCAAATATTCGGCGACAAAAACAGGCTCCTGGCTCCCTTGCTGTATCTCACACATTATGTACTCTGCCTTTTTGGATTTGTCAGGTCCATCAGTATTTGAAGTAGCTAGCACGTTGACCCTGTAACTGTCACGGGCCTAAAGCGCGACACCCCAACCATTAACATTTCTATCTTGTCGCAAGAATGAGTAGCCATTGATACGAATACAATCATCGAACTTCGCACCATCCAGTCACGTTTCGGCTACCCCGATAAGGTAATAGAATTGGTTTCCGCTTTAAAGTTCACGGATTTGTTCAATGCAATACCTAATGGAGTTGGCATTGAAACAGCCCGCTCTCAAATTCACTCCCTTGTCCGGTTCACGAGCACCATTGACGCCTAGTAAATCTGATTTATTCGTAGTTGGTGTACATTGATTCTCAGAGTTACAATTACTATTACTGTGAATGAAGGGTATGCGACTAGTCGGAGTTAAATTATCTCTATTATTATTATTTTTTTTTTTTATTTATATTGTTATTGTTATTGTTGTGGTTATTATTAGTATTATTATTCCTACTTATATTTGTTGTTTGCGGTACTGTATCGATACTGTTTCTTTTGTTGCTATAAAATGATTGTATTGTTGATAAGTCGGATGCACAGGTGAAGGCGTGCGCTCGTAGACCC
This sequence comes from Gastracanthus pulcherrimus, assembly GCA_949152435.1. Taxonomy (NCBI): domain Eukaryota; kingdom Metazoa; phylum Arthropoda; class Insecta; order Hymenoptera; family Pteromalidae; genus Gastracanthus; species Gastracanthus pulcherrimus. The sequence goes on from OX424573.1 coordinate 107,757,084, forward strand.
TCTCGCCATCTGATGAGAAACTTGCTATGCCTATGCTACACAAACTTGAAACCGAGTTCCTTGGCAATTGCCTTGAGACTTTTGAAGTTAGAGTAGACTGGAGCGCTCAAGAATTCATTAATAAAAATGTTTGTACGAAACAGACTTGTTGACAGCTCATCTCCTAGGCGTGAGGGATCTATATCTGCTGTTCTAAACCGCGTTGATGAAGGTGGCGGTCTTATAGACACCCTTGCATTCATGCATACACTATCATTCATACCTGGTTCAGCTTCAGCTCTGGAGGCACAAACCCTCATCATAGGGAGAGCTAGTTGCCTAACATTAATTATGTCCTCTTTTTGAAGAGAAGGCAGACCAGTGCTGAGAACAATGTGAGCGACAACTACAGTATAAGTTTTAGCGTTAGAGCAGTCAGCTATTCCTGTGACTATGAGCTTCATATTCTCCCCACCGGTACTGTCTCCTATTCTTTTATGGCTATCAATGCTTCCTCTAAAAACAGCAGCTGAATCCTGATTCAACACAGACTCATCAGCTGAAACTGAAACTGATTCAATATTGTTATCATTGCAACGACGGTTTCGCGTTGGACGCCGGTGAGCTTGCGTTCGAATACTTTCAGTGATAGAATCCCGAGGCGCTTTAGAGCCCAGGGCATCTGTGTCAGGGAACGCTGGAGTGTCATATTTATGTACTATACAATCAACTTATTTTCTAATTTACTTTCTAAACACAAAAATTTCTCAGTTATTTCAATGTTTTTATTTTCTAACAAAGACTGTCTCATCTTAAACTCCTCTGATCAGCCATTTTATTTTCCATAACACCATGGTTAGTTTTAGTAACCCAACTTCCTTTATCAGTTCTGGAACTGAGTAAAGCTAGGTTTTCCTGAATCTTAACCGTCATGGGCACAACCTCTTCCATAATAACCGAGATATTGCTGGTGAAGTTTTCAATTTTCGAAATTCTTAATCTACTCCCTTCTGTTGTACAGTCTACATACTTCGAATTTTCGCCTTCATCGCCGCCCGTAGTGATATTATGCTTCTTCTTAGCCTTATCAATAGCAGAAGGCGCCTTCATGCCTGCAACCCGCTGCTTGGTGCTCGCGTTGGTCGGTGCCGACGCGTGTAGTAATGTGCGCTCGCTGTTATTTGGCTTCACGCACGATGAGCCATCCCCCCTTGTATCTGGGCAGTTTAATTACCATGTAATTAACAATTAATCGTTTTGGTTTTAATTAAACAGAATTGAATTAAGAATTAAATAGTTAATCGTTAATTCCAGTAGGTGCAATTGAGAATTAAAATTTAATTCTAAATTACGACTTGTCAAATGAAATATTTAAGCACGTAAAAGATTCGGCAGGTTGAAGTAAAAAAAGTAATATAAAAAATTCAGGTAAAAAATTGCTTTTTTTTTAAATAAGTCAAAAAGAAAAACTGCTCGTGACATACTTTAATACAAAAAAGATGCGCTATCTAATTTTCTACAAGAATCAATGGTCAAAGTCCGAATTCCAACTATGTTCCGAAAATTCCAGCGTGCAAGGAGCTTCGATCCGTTTTCAAGCGCTAAGTCCCTTCTCTTATTCAAACCCTCAGTTAAGAATAACATTTGTATTTTTAATTACGAATTATTCGATTGAGAATCAAACGAATAATTCATTTGTCATCAAAGGGTTGATTTAAAAAAATTTTTGTGTATTTTAAAAAGTTATTAAAAATTGTAATGTACACGTAATTTATATATATTTAGATCAAAATCTGTTATTCTTATCATATTTACCAAAATTCTTTCTGTTAAATTCAATGTAATTACTATAAAATTCCGTGTCAAAAATGTTCACCTCAGTGCCGCTTTGTTTTGTGTTTCTGTTACTGAGGTCGCAGGATTAACTTTGCAGGTTTGGTATGTACTGTGTAACAACAATACTCGGTTAGTTGCTTTCCGACCGCGATCGTGAATCTGTCTATCCTTTCTACCGTGTTTGCCTTCAGTGTTTGCCATCGAAAATTTCCTTTTGGAAGTTTTAAAATAGATATAAAGTATAGTTTCATCATACGCAAGGTAAGTAATTATAAATTAAATTAATTATACTGAATAAAAGTATGTACTAAAGCTAAACGAAGACATTTAGGAGGTGTTCAATAACAAATGCATTAAAAAAATTAAGTTCGCGCTTATTTATAACATAGCATTTAAAGATTTAAAGCAATATAATTAAAATTCTTCTAAATATTACTCTTCGATGATGTTAAAAGAAATCATAATGCACATGCATCATATATAGTTTTAGATCATACTTTACTTACAAATACTTTATGCGAAGATTATATTAATATTCATTTGATCAAGTCATTATGTTATGATTTAGGTAATAAATTTCTTGGTAACTGGATTTTTATTAAATAAAAGTAAAACCATTATAGTTTATATAGCTTAAGTATTTTGTTCTCGTATGTTTCTATAAAAAGTTATGTAATTTATTAATATATTTCCTTTTATCGCGTTCAGCATTTAGTAATAATCTGTATATTATTTTATTGTAGTACGGTCATATATATGTATACAATATACTTGCCCAATATACTTGTGTGTACATGTCTACGCATGAAAGTATGCGTGCAAAGAATCCCCTCCCTCCTAATACATTATATATTAACACATTGATATCACAATGATAATACTGTTATTATTGTCGCGATGTCCTCTTCTATTCACGTACTTGATTGATTTTTAATATTCTAATCATTCAGTTTTCATTGGTACTAAATTAATTATTACTAAATTCTATTAATAATATTATAGAAATATATTTATATATATATTTATTAATCAACTATACCAATATTTTCTTTTGTACATTTGTTTTATAATCTTAAACAAAATTATGTTTCTGACTTATTTCTGTACAAGCATCAAGATTATAAATCAAATGTACACGAGATAATTCATTACCTATGTCGATTTATGCTGCCCGCGCGAGCGCGGCAACGTCTTACTCAATTTTTCAAACTGCTCTAACTTTTTCGCTATAATCGTTAAAGGTTTGAAAATTTTTGGAAAAACTTCATTGAAGTCTAACGAAACTTTTCTTCCCTGGAAGTTTTAATAACTCGAAGCTTCCTCACACACTTTTTTCGAATGAGCGAACGCGTCTCAGATTTCCGAGAAAATTTAAAAAAAAATTCGTTACATGGCCCTAAAATATTTTGGAAACTTTGTAAATATCCTATTACGCATTTAATTGGTTGAAGAATATTGTGTAAAAATTTTAGCAAGAAATATTAAAACCCGGTGAAGATATGGCATTTTGAAATTAAAAAAGGGATTAAAATTTTTTAAGTTAAAAATGGCATTTTTCTTTAATATTTTGAAAACAAACAATGCTAG
>OX424573.1:107762985-107902755 GCA_949152435.1 Gastracanthus pulcherrimus
AGATATTTCCTGTGAGGAGTGATGTGCTCATCCCTTCTAACACCACATATGTATCTCACACATGAATTTTGAAGTCGTTGCAACTTCGTCTCGAGCTCATCAGACACATCAAGGTAAACCACGGAACAATAATCTAAATGTGGCACTACCAGCGCGCATGCAAGCTGCTTTCTCAACGCCTGAGTTGTGCATGAACTAAAAAATCGTAGGCTGTAAAGAGCACGATTTACCTTTTTTCCAACTGCATCAACCTGCAGTTTCCACGTGAGTTTAGAGTCCATGACAACACCAAGGTTTGTGACCGAGTCAGAGAAAGGCACATGTACACCTTCCTGAAACTCAATGCCGGGCAAACCAAGATCCTGCAACCGATTGATGTTGTGCTCGGAGCCGAAAATGATCGCTTTTGTTTTGCCGACATTGAGTCGCAGTCCGGATGCTTCGGCCCACTCCGACACTGCCCGCGCAACAGCCGACATGCATCTGATACCCACATAAAGATCTCGCCATGTCACTTGAGTGTAAGTTTGCAAGTCGTCCGCGTATAGCAAGTGTTTAACATCACCACCAGTCAGTACGTCTTGTAAGTCATTGATATAAAGACTAAATAGCAAGGGCCCCAGGACTGAACCCTGTGGCACACCTAGATTGGTGGTTAGCCAATCAGATTCCCCGTTGTTGTCAGTTATGACTTTTTGACTGCAACCAAAGATGTATGATTTGATCCACAGAAGAACACTCCTGGAAAAACCCATGCGTATCAGCTTACGAAGTAATTTAGATGGTGATATAGTGTCAAACGCCTTACTAAAGTCGAACAGTAGCAGTATAGGCATTAGTTTCTTATTGTCGTTTATCCCAGTTCGTATGTCCTCGGTTAGTTTTAGTAGAGCTGTCTGGGTGCTGTGATGCTGTCTGAAACCGGTTTGCAGAGGATCCAAGATATTTTTGGATCTTAAGAAATCGGTAATCTGGTTGTGTACTATCTTTTCCAGTACCTTGGAGAGAAAGCTCAATAGTGCTATTGGGCGAAAATCTGATAAAATAGATGGCACTGAAACCTTTTTTAGAGGCACCAAGTGAGCCCCCCTCCAAACCCCTGGGAAGACACCACCAGACAAAGAGGAGTTGAAGACCCTCGCTATATGATGACTTATATACGGGAGAGCCTTAGCTACAACGCTTTGGGGAATACCGTCCTCACCCCTAGCCTGCGACGAGAAATGAGCAACAGCCAGGACTACGTCCGTCACTGTAACGTCTTTGAAAACAAAGCCGTCGTCACTGGCCGAGTCCAAGATGCTACCCAAATCAACGTCACCTTCACTCTGGGAGACCGATACCCCCGCAAAGTGCGAGTTCAGCTCACCCGGCGAGAAGCCATGCAACCCCCCTCCCCGTACCCTTGGCAGGAGCCCCAAGCCCTTTAGTTCTTTCCAAATATCCTTCATATTTTCCAGGGCTTCAAAAATCTTATTCTGCATGTAAGTCTCCCGCGCGATTTTCATGCGTTGTTCTGCTTCGACCGCGAGAGACCGGTACTCCTGCCAAAGATTACCGTTTTTTGTGCGCTGTAGTCGTCTGCGTACGGCGTCACGTTTTTTTATTATGTGAGCCAGATCTGCGTCAATCCATGGAGGATTAGCTTTATTTTTTGGTGTAAATTGCTTCAGTGGAGCGAGTTCATCTATTGCCCCCATGAGATTGGCGCTGAGCTGTCCCAATAAATCGTCCATGTCGTTGTTGTCCAAGCAATCAAACGCCGCCCAGTCACATTTACTCAGGTAAGATAGAAGATCTTCCTGTTCTATTGTTTTAAAATCTCTGTAACTAAAAGTATCGGTGATGGGGCTATTGTTTAATTTAAAATCTATTTCAACATCTATAATTGTGTGATTGCTGGCAAAGGGCGCCGCCTGATTGCTGGCATTCAGCACCACGTCGTTGTCATCTGTCATAACGATATCAATCCATGTGTGAGACCCCTCGAGGTGATGAGTCGCACCATGCTCTATTATTTTTAGATTTAAATTGTTGGCTAATCGCCTAACGAATCTTGCATCAGCCGACGTCTTCAACAGGTTCGCATTCAGATCATCCATCAAGATTTTATGGCTATAGTCCTGCGTGTATGTAGCTAGCTTATCAATTAGGTCTGAATTTTGCAGTAATGGTACATGAGGTGGCCTATAAATCAGAGCAACGAATACGGGGGGAAGGTCGCCCTGTTGCACACTACACATAATATATTCAGAAATGTTCGGCGTACCATCCTGGGTGGTACGTGAGCGGCTTAGTATGGTTGCCTTAAAACTATTGTGTACATACAGGACTAACCCACCCCCAAATTTATTCCTATCTAATCTTAAAATTGAATAGCTCTTGATCTGAATGCGATTGTCGTCAATGTTTTGAGCAAGGTGCGTCTCAGCAATTCCAAAAAGGTGGTAGGAGGGACCAGATAGAAGGTGTTGACGGAGTGTACCAATATGACAATCTAGAGAGGTCACATTGATAAATCCTGCTCTCAGTCCCCTACAGTGCACCCCCCCAGTAGTGTCCAACGATAGTCATTCATTTGCGACAGCCTCCGTTTGATTATTTGTTTGAATGTCCAACTTATATATTTCATTTATATTTTCTTTTCCTGTTTTTATATGTGTATCTAATGCAATTTGTGGAGTTTCATACGCGGCTGAAATTGCTTGGAGGTCTGCCGCTGTTAAAAATTCGTGGGAGACATCGCCATCCCGCATCTTGACCAGAAAACGGCCCCCCTATGCCAGATATATTTAAATTTGAGCCTCATCGCAAGGGCTTTAAGGCTTCTAAAATTATTAAATGTTTCCCTTGGTAGATGTTCATTTATAAAAATTTTACTATTCAATATTGCATAACTAGTCTCCTGGTCAAGGGCCGAGATGTCGACATCTTTAGTGTGAAAACCTGTTATAAACTTTTTTTGTCGCATGATTTTATCTCCTAATTCACTGCTGGAGAGGGTAACAATCCACGGTAATCGTCTGCGCTCGCTAGTTACCTCGGCTGATGTCACCGAAAGCGACTCATTTGACCGCAGCAGGCGGGTATTTACTATATCCGTTTTCTGTATCGATGGGAGGACGCGACGCAGTATAGCATGAACTACATCAACACGCTTAGTGCTGTTACCGTAAAAAATATTTGAAATTATTAAGTCATTATTGCATATTGTATTATTATTATTTTTTATTGTGCTCCCACCTACCATTTTAACCCGCGTGCTTCGTGCAGATGACGTCGACGCCGAATCTTGCAGTGTATCGTTGCTTTCGTTATTCAAATTATTATCAATGTTATATATATTATTATTATTTACATTATTACTAAATACACTATTTATCTTATCATTAATATTTGTATTTCTAATACTGTGCGGCGAAAAAGTTGTATTTGCCTTACTGGTAGGCAGACAATTTGATAATTTTCAATTTTACTTAAAAATTCTTGTTGTTTATGCTGAATAATTTTCAAAGTTTTCTCTATATTATTATTATTATTATTATTTATTGCAGTTTCATGATTGTTATTGCTTGTGGTCTCGTGTGCAATAATTTTTCTTATGGCCTTTAATATGTCGGAGTTGTCACTTTCAATTTTATTAACTTTATCAATTATTATTTTAAGGTCATTATCATATTTCTTTGTCTCACTATTATTTCTGACTAGATTTTTCACTTCAAAATTAGACTGCTCAATGTTATTGACTCTTTCTATAATTGCATTGTAATTAACTTCGATCTTATTCAACATATTATTTGTTATATTTTGACATGTTTCGTGTAGCTGTTTGTTTTGAATTTTTAAATCATTAATTTCATGACAAAGCACTTGCTTTTCATTTAACATCTCCTCCAGCTGGGAGTGTTGTTTTAACATCTTATCCTCTATTTTCTGCATTTTGGACCCAATTGTCAGTGCTAGAGTATGTATTGTTGGTAACGAGTCTAGCCTTTTAACAATTGCATCCAATCTGTTTTCAAGAGAGGACGAACGTATGTTTCTAGATGTCGAATTGGCGTACTCTACCAAGCAGGAGACTGTCGTCCCTTTTTTAAAGGTAGTAGAGTCTAACATACGTATTACCGACGCATTAACATCATTTACGATGCTAAAATTACTTGTTTGTACTGTTGATTTACATCTAGAAGCTAGTTCTTCTTTGTCCGTGGTAGAAGTTGAAGGCGTCGAAACTGCCCCAGGGAGAACGATGTCGTCTTTAGCTGGCGTCGAGGTGTGTGAAAAAACACTGTCCGCATACGAAGAGTGAAGATTCAGCGCCTTCATGCCTGCAACCCGCTGTGCAGCAGGCAGCGCAGGTACGAGACTCCCATGGTGTTGGCCCGCGCTGGAGCTGAGCTGATCGGTAGTACTGCCTCTTAGGCTTGCGTCAGCGTTAGAGAGAGACAGAGGCAAGCGCGGTGTAGTGGGAGCAGAGAGCACACTGGTCTGCAGCTGCCGCATCAGCGTCGTTTGCGATGATAAAGGTGTTAAGGGTGTGCCGGCAGCGAGCAGCGGCGAGGAACTTCTCGGCGTGGTGGGGGCAGCCTTCCCACTAGGCAGCGAGCGTTGCGGCTTTGAATGTATGCTCGCACGCACTATACCAGAAGACACACTTGCTGTTAGGCGTGACGTCACGTTATGTCCAGCCGCTGCTTTATTACTACTGCGAGATGTATTGGCAACACCTTTTGTGCATGTTTTGCACATGTATTGCTTTACTGCTGCATTAGTTTGCAGGATCATGCATCTAACATGACCTGCCTTATTACATTTAATGCAGTAGTACTTATAGGTCTTGCCCTTACTAGGAGGCAGACCACATTCAGCACAGCTTTTAATGCTGGCCTCCATACCGTGACACACACACGCACACTCTCACGCCTCGATGATATAATCGGCACGTACCTGTCGATGTTGAGACTCGGGCATGCGCAGACTTTAGCGCTCGAGGTGAGGCAGCAGGATTATAATATAACTAACCTCAAACCTGAGGCACCAGTGCAAAAAAGAAATTGCTGTATAAATACAGCACACCTGATGAAAAATAACTGTGGTGGAGGAGTCTTGCACTGTGGCCCTACTTGAGGGTCACACTATAGCATACCCGAAGGTACGGCGGCGGCGTAAAGAAACTTTGAACGAGAGCGATACAGATGCGTGTGTGCACGTATAGAGAGCACGGGAGAGAGAGAGAGAGAGAGAGAGAGAGAGAGAGAGAGATTGATTGATTGATCTTTATTCCGCCTTGGGGTAGAACCCCGTCTGGCGCAAAGAAAATACAAAGTTATAATTTAATTAAATTCACATAGCATAAATGTACAAAGAAATTAACATGTAAGTTTAATTTTAATTGCAAGTGTAAATTCGCTTACTATTATTTACAATTCAAGAATTAATAGTATCGGATGAATAGATTCTAACTAAAGTCTAAGTGCTAAGTTGTAGAGCTAACGCAACATATGTAATAAAATATAATATAATATAATATACTAACTAACTAAACGGATAAGCCCTCATTTTGAATCCTTGTTTCCCAGTCTATACGATCACGCGTAAAGAGAGCATCTCGCAGGAAGGTTTTGAAAGTCCCAAGGGCCGATGAAGAAAAATCTACAACACATAACGAATTCAGCAACGCGGACGCTTTTATATGAAATGCCTGATTGAGGGATTCTGTACGAGGGGCCGGATACAGAAGAACTTGAGGGGGATTCCTAGCTGACCGACGCATAGTTGCATCAATATTGAGTCTTGAAAAACAACTGGCAAGATAAGAAGGACGTCCGTGGGCAATGACAACATAGGCTAGTGCGGCAGTAAAATATTCACGCCTACGTGCTGCTGACAACCAGCCTAATTCCATCCTAAAAGGTGTAACATGAGCACGAAAGGGAATATTGGCAAAAACAAATCGAACGCACGCATTTTGGGCACGTTGAATTTTCAGGGATCGGATGGAGTCAAGATCACTGTATACGACTGAAGCATAATCAAGCTGTGGAAATATAAGACTTTCCACCAAGTTCTTCCTTAGTTTCAACGTTAGGGCATGTCTGTAGAGTTTTAAAACAAATAAGGTGCCATAGACTTTTTGTGCTACATGCTTAGTATGTAGGTGCCACTCGAGAGTAGGGGTGAGCCACACACCAAGGTTACGGACCTCGGAAACATATGGAAGCGCATGGCCATCGATTATAATTTCAGGAAGGTTTGCTATGTCAATTTGCGAAATGTAAGCAAGACTTCCAAGAATCATGATTTTTGTTTTAGCTAAGTTTAGATCCAGACCATTTGCACCTGCCCAAGTGGCGACAGCTTGAGCATCTCTCGTAATTTCAGCTATACCTTGAAGGAGATCAGATGGATAGCAGTGATGATAGATCTGGGTGTCATCGGCAAATATCATGAAATTAGCATACTTCAGGACTGATGGAAGATCATTTATATAAATAGCAAAAAGTAAAGGGCCGAGGACACTCCCTTGAGGTACACCTGAGGCAGATCTGAGCCAATCCGATATAGAGCTACCCTCATCTATTACTGCTTGAATGCGGTCTGTAAGATAGCAGAAAAACCATCGTAGGACCCTATCAGAAACATTGATTGCGCGAAGTTTGGCAAGTAGTATCGCATGTGGGATTGAGTCAAATGCCTTTGAAAAGTCAAAGAGAATCAAAATTGTGATCATTCGATTATTAAAAGCCCGCCTGATATCACCAAGTACACCTAGTAGAGCGATCTGAGTGCTATGGCCACGACGAAAACCAGCTTGCCTAGGATTTAGAAGGTTATGAACCTCGAGATACCCTAGCAGTTGATGATGAACTAGCCGCCCAAGTATCTTGGATAACTCGGAGAGTTGGGCTATTGGTCGCGTGTCCGATGGTGTAGATGGAGCTTTAACTTTAGAAAGAGGGACTAACAGAGCTTTTTTCCATGCTGAGGGGTAATATGCATTCAAGAGCGAAGAGTTCATTAGATCAGTAAGAGGGCCCAAAATATCAGACAGGGCAGCTTTGATGATCGTCACTGACAGGCCATCGACGCCAGAGCCTTTCGAATTTGAAGATGTCAGAATTTGAAGGACTTCACTTTGTGAAACTGGGCGGAAATCAAATGACGTTGGAAGTGTAGAGTCGAAGGGCAGATCACGTGCAACTTGAAAATCGTCTTCAGCGAGCGGCTGTGAGCGATTTACAGTTACTGCGTAGTGCGCGTTGAGTGTATCAGCGCTGAAATAAAGGAGGGGAGAGGGCAGATTGGAACCCGTGATGTGCATGCCACGAAGTTGACGCCATTTAGACTTCACATCTGGAGCTTCGTTAAGTCGGTTAGCCAAAAACTCATTTTTTGCTGTATCGAGCGATTTGCTGACTAGAGATCTAAGGGATTTAAAGCGAACATAGTCCGATGTGAGATTCGAGGAACGTGCAGTCTTATAAGCAGAATCACGTTGTTTCATTAGAGCACGTAGCGCAGGTGAAATCCACGGTTTTCTTTTAGACGATAGTATAATAGTCCGAAGCGGCGCCGCCGCATTATATGCAGCGATAAGAGCCTTTGTTATTCGATTTTCCGATTCGTCAACTATGGGTAAACAGGGGCCAAGTACCAAGCCCGAATTGGGTGTAGTAGCAATGAACGAGCCTGAAGGAGGGAGATTTGATGGAAGTGAGAGATAAGCAAAGTTGCTCTTGATGCTGTTCGCAAGTAGCTCGGAGTCAATTTTGTTTAAGCTGCGCGTCATAATTGTTTTCTTCCGTGGTGGCAATATTGCGTAGCGAAGTTTAGCTTCAATCAGGTCGTGCCCCGCAATAAAAGGAGCATCAGACTTACTGTATGTAAGGACAGATGCACTATCCTTCACAATAATGAGGTCGAGCCAAGTATGAGAAGGCGGATCACGCCAAAGAGTATGGTGCGTAGGCTCGGAAGGCACCAGATGGAGCGAGTGGGATTCAATAAGTTCACGTAGGCGAGTAGAAGCTGCATTCAAAATACACATGTTAATGTTAAAATCGCCAGTTATAATGACGTTCGAGTAATGAGGAAGATAAGGTGCCAAACAGTTAAAAAATGGGTAGAATATGCTGCAGAGGGTCGACGATAAACAACAGCAAATAAAGTTTTAATAGATGCATTTATTACTTCAATTATCAAAAATTCCGGAGTATTATCAAATAACGGGTTTGATTGCGCTAAAATTTTTACAGCAAAAACATCGCGAACATAAATGCCAACACCACCGCCCTCCTTACCCTCTCTATCAACTCTCAAAAACGAGTAGCCCTCAATGGTTAACGGCGCATCGGGCTCATTGGGTGCAAGAAAAGTTTCGGTAACAGCTAAAATGTCAAAGTATTGACCTGTGCAACGTTCCTCGATCAAAGTAAAATGCTGATGCGTTGCAAGTCTATTTACGTTTATGTGGCCAATAATAAGAGAGTCTACGCGCTTCGAGGTGAGATTCCGAGACGATGATAGTCAATCCGCGGTCTGTCTAGGCTGAAGGGCAGTGAGGTCCTCCGCTGAGTGGATAGGAATAAGCGGTGCATCTCGAGTTTCTCGCATGCACACAACGAGGTTTTTTATAACCGGGCGTGCGTAATTAAGACTCTTATAGGCAGCAAGTGCCTTACGCCATAGAAGATATACGGGCTTGGGCCATATGGGATTAATATATACTTTCCTTTTACCCCCTGCACCAAAAATAGTTTGCGCATCTAGCGCGTCTAAGCGGCCTGTCTTTTTAAGAACATTATCTCGAATTGCGTCGACATGAATTTCATAGTAAATGAGCGTGTCGACACTGAGCTATTTGACGTGTCCATTTCATCACTGGGGGCAAATATTGTAGGGGGAGTATGCTGCATTTCATGCTGTGAGGTAGATGCTGCACCATTCGAAGCAGTGGTAGGAGCTGACGCGCGTTTAGGTACCCAGGGTAGTATTTCTAATACGTGAGATAGTAGACCAGAAAAACCGATAGCTGCAAGCACGCGATCAGCTAATTGCGGTAATGTCAAATCGGAGACTGCTGGGGCACCGGAGACAACGACTTCACACTGATCTTCCAGAGTAATGGAATGTGAAAGGGACGTTATCTCTGATCTTAACGCGTTATAATCAGCGCGATGCTCAATTTCAATACGCTCGAGTTTAGTTTCTAGGGCTGTAAGACGGCCCGACACAGCTAAAAATGATGCTTCATGCTTTTCGTGCGAGCTTGCAGTCGAATGCTTATGCTCACCAAACTCATGCATATATTTTACAAACCACGCGGGAGCATCGGGGTAATCATCAGGCATGCTGAGAGTCGCGTTTGTTGAAAGAGCAGAAACTTCGCCGTTACAGGCAGATAAACTTGATAAATCGTGTGTAATCACGGGAGTTGCGGCCACAGCACAGTGCTGTTTATAAAAAGGCGAGAGAAATGTTGACGGTGGTGAGAGAGCTGCGCGTTTAATTGAGCGCCGGCCAGCAACAGCCGTGACAACTGTCGAATCAGCTGATGAGCGTGAATGCAAGTTAGGTGTGCGTGGGGCGACTGTTTTCACGAGTTGCTCGTAATTAGACTCTTTGGTAGATAATAAGGTCGAGCGCAAAGAAGTAGACTGTAATTGAATAGGCGCGCAGCAGATGAAACTAGTCGGAGAAGTGAACCAAGCGGTATCGCAACACTCAATGTGATATAAGCGTTTACACAAAAGACACTGTACAGACGAATCACGGGAACGGCTGATCGGCTGGTTACACGTTACGCACGCGGATCTTTGCATGCTCGAACATTTCACGAATAATGTGCTTGCAAATTTACATGTAGTACTCTATAGGCGAGCGAGTGAACATAAGTACTGACTCGATCAGTCACTATTATTCTAAGAAATGACGCAATCTATTCGTAGAATCGCGAACTAGGTGTTTACGCATCGGCAAGTTTCACGACCTAACAAATACACAATTTGCACACTCACGATGGTAGCCGCGCATTTGCAAAACGAATATAAAGACTACACTCTACAAAATATAATGAACTATTTATTTAAACATAGATACAAATTTAAAGAGAAAAGTTACGCTTAACATAACGCTCACTTATGCTAACAACCATAAAAAAAAAAACACTTAGGCTCGCACGCACAAGCAAGGAGACTTTATAATATAATTATGTACTGGCGGTTATACGCGTAATAGACACAGCACCTTACACGTCACTAAATAGTAGATGATGGTGTAGTTGAGAGCGCAGCAATTACGGATCGATGAAGCTTGCCAAGACGATGACAGTCAATGCGACGGTCACGCGAAGTTTCGGAGACGATGGCAGAATGGCAGCCGGTGAGAAGAAGCCAAGAAAGTCGGCAAGCACCAGCCAAAAAGTCGACTTCCCGACTCAGGAATCCGAATCACGCAGCGAATGTCCAAAAAACAGGATAGCCAGCAGAAGTCGAACCGTACAAAAAGTCTCTCCTCTCAGAGAGAAGTGCGCAGTGTGAGAAAACAGGAAAATTTGCGGAGCCGTTGATAACGCGTCAGCTGTACTCTAGTACTCGAGAGTACTTCTTCGCAGCTTGCTCTCCCCTCCCCTCTTCAGGTCTATTACTTCTGATTGATCTCCCTTCTCATTACTTGTCGTTCGCGCTGCGTGCGTCGTCTGTGCGTTTCTCTTTTTCTTTCTCTTTCTCTCGTGTGATTGTCGCATTCTTGCTCCCGCCAGCTCACCATGCGTTCAGGTTTACAATTCTTTATCGCACATACTTACACTCCATGTGCGTTGTAATTTTGTGCAGAGTAATTGCTCTATTACAGCATGACCAAGCGCATTAAGGGGTCAAGTCTGAGTTAGATTCTGTAAAAATCATTGTCCATTTTATAAACGGCAACAATATTTTGACACAATCGAATTTGATGCAAGTTTTTATATCTTAAATATGTATATTATATGTGATTTTGCCACGAATTAGACCCCTCTAATAAGAAGACCACCAACCTTGCGGAACCCAGATTCCGATGAAGCTTTAGGTGGTGCTTTATGATACCTAAAAAATGTATAAAAAAATCACAAAATTAAAACAGCTTAATTTCTACAAATTTTCATGCATTTTTAGTTACCATCTTTAATTGATAACAACTTTGGCTCCGAATAATATTATTTAACGTTACAGATCTCAAATTAAAGCTCTTTCTGCCTACTTTTATGAACTTCCAAGCCATTTCTTCTAGTGTAAATACATGCATAATTATAATGACCAGAAGAGGTACAATTTTTCACTAAAATAACGTATATACGGAGTAAAATAGTCTATTTCTCAAATATAAGGGCCGATTAGAACAAACTAAGGGTACTAGGTCTCATTTAAAGGTACTAAACGGCACCTCCTAAAGCCTAATCAAAATCCGTGTTCCGCAGGGTTGGTGTTCTCCTTGTAAGTCTTTATAGTCCCTTGAAAATTCGTTAATCTACATTATTGAATTTAAGCCTTTTTAACCACTTACCAAGTGCACTCACGAACTTAATTTAAACTTAATTTCTTCAGAAGTGTACTTATGGAGCTATATTTAAAATAAAGAAGATTCTTTTCAATTGTTAGACACACATGTATCAATAATAGTAGTATTTATATAGTAGTTTTATCGTATTATTATTGATATGTGTGATTTCTAATAATTGGAAATAATCTTCTTTTAAAAATGTAGCTTCTTAAGTCCGTGAGTACACTTCTGAAGAATACTTTAAAGCCTCCGTGACCATGAAAAATGCACCACCTGATTCAAAAGATGTGGTTAGTAGTTACAAGGCATAAATTCAATACTGTAGATTACCGCATTTTCAAGGGACTAGAAAGACCACTTAGAGGGGTCTAATTCATGGTAAAATCACGTATAATATACATATTTAAGACATAAAAACTTGCATAAACCATGGTTCAAGAAGAGATATGTGCTCCCAAGGAGCCTTACAAACGTGCGACATTCATAGATCATTGAAAATACATAAGCTAGTATATATGTATAATAAATACGTAGCGAGTATACGTTGTTGTGACTTTATACACAACACATTGCAGCTAGGAATAGGTTGGTGTAGTAATATTTTTAAAATTGTTTTCTAATTGTCGATAATTCCTGGATATTCTCAAAATAACAGTGGTTTTTTATAAGCTGAAATAAGACATAGTATAAAATCTTTGTTGGTATAACGACTAGATAAGTAAATTAAAAGTTTTAAGTGAAATTAAGCCACCTGCAAGTAAGCATATATATATATATATATATATATATATATATATATATATATATATATATATATATATATACTTTATTAATGTTATATTTCAGGTACATTTGTGATCCATGAAAATAATAAACTGCGGCTTCAATGTTTATTAATGACAACATCGGCTTTGCGGATTTAAAAGTATATAAGTGGAGTATTTGTGAGAACAAGGCTATGAAGTACGTGGCCCCAGCAACTAGTAATTGTGACTACGGTGATGATAGATAGATAGTTTTTCAAACAATGTTGTTGAGTTGTTATTATGTATTTGTAGGTAAGTAGTATATATACACGACTGGGGAGGCGTCCGGTGACCGAATCGCTAGCCGCGTATGTTGGGCATGTAAACAGGTAATTAGTATGACATTAATAGCTTTTTAATTCTTTGTTTACATAAACATTCATAAAAGAGTATGAAAATTTAAATAATTATCCGCCGACATATAATAATAATTGTCTTTATTAGCAGATAAACAATAAAATGTTTTTATTGTTTATTTACGTAAACACAAGGCGTATCTCCATCTGCAATGTTGGAGTACCGAGCCGGCTACGCCATATATATAGAAGCCAGAGATAGAGAGAGAACGTACACAGCGCGCTAGAGTCTCTACCTCTATCCGAGAAACCGGAGGCCGGTGATGTCACCATATAGCCATGGAGCTTCGTAGGCAAGAAAGATCGATAGATAGATAGAGATACACTATATTTCGATGTAACATAAAAAAATATAGCATTTAAAGTACAAAACTATTTATTTGTGTAACACAAGCAAAAGTAAATAAGCGGACGTAAAAGTAACTAAGCGGGCGCAAAAGTAACTTTTGCACTCACTAAAATTTTTCGGAAAATAGGTATTATATATATATTTAGCCCCGCTTAAGATGCCAGAAAAACGCTAAAATCAATACATGCGTTACAAAAAATATGGTGTGCACCAAGGGCAAAGTGGACGCGCTGCTGTACGATCATCGCCCATTCTTGCCACGTGTCCTGCCCATCTTAGTCTCCGTGATTTTATTATTCTGTTAATATTTGGTGACGCGTACAAATTATGTAGCTCGTCATTGTGCAGTTTCCTCCACTCCCCAGTTTCCTCATCTTTCTTTGGCCCGTATATTTTCCGCAGAACCTTATTTTCAAATACCCTAAGACGATTTTCTTCCGCTTTAGTGAGCCCCCAGGTTTCGCACCCATACAAGATTACCGGCATTATTATAGTCCTATATATCCTTATTTTGACATTTTTCGACAGTAGCTTTGACTTAAGTAATCTGTTCACAGCGTAGAAGCAGGCATTACCCGAATGAAGTCTCTTATTAATCTCGGCTTTAATTTCGTTTCGATCATTTATAGTTGTACCTAAATATCTGAATTCGCTAACCTTTTCAAAAGTGAAATTTCTGACTCTGAGATCCCCCTCTGCTTCGCGAATGCCCAGTTTCTCCATGATCATATATTTCGTTTTCGATTCGTTCACTTCTAACCCCGCGTCTTTAGCCGCATTTATAAGGATTTCCGCATTTCTCGCCACCGTTTTACCATTACCTCCCACTATATCCAAGTCATCCGCATAGCCTAAAATCTGCGTTGTTCCGTTGAGTGTTGCGCCTAGCTCCCTAGCCTGCATTTTTCTAACAACATGCTCTAGCGTCAAGTTAAAGAGTACCGTTGAAAGCCCGTCACCTTGCTTCAAACCGTCGCGTATCATGAAGGATTCGGATACATTACCGCCTACTCGGACCTTTCCAGTGCTTCCGTTCAGACATATTTGAATTAATTTTACGAGTTTTTTTGGTACGCCAAGGAGCACTAGGATTTCATACATTTTGCTTCGTTTGACAGAGTCGTATGCTTTCTTAAAGTCCACAAATAGCTGGTGTATAGTTTCGCAATATTCCCACTTTTTCTCTAATAATTGTCTTATGGTAAACATTTGATCGCTCGTTGACCTGTTGCGCCGGAATCCACACTGATAATCTCCTATTATATCTTCCGCGAATGGTGTGAGTCTGGCCTATATTACGTTTGACAGAACTTTGTAGCAGGTAGCTAAAAGTGAGACTCCCCGATAGTGATTGCAGTCTGTTTTATCTCCCGTTTTAAAGATCGATATGATGATGGATTCTTTCCAATATTCTGGTATTGTTTCATTTCTCCAAATAGCACATACTAGATAAAAAATTTTAGATGTAGCGCGGTGCCTCCATATTTAAGTAGTTCAGCTGGTGTAGAATCGTTTCCTGCGGCCTTATTGTTTTTTAGCTTTTTGATCGCGGCCTCTACTTCTTTGTAGGTCGTTTCGTCCATATGGAGTTCAGCAGTGTGGATTTCGTCTCCCATTTCCTCGGAGTTTTCATGCACGTTTAATAACTTATCGAAATAATCTTTCCATAATTTCAATAGTTCATTTTCGCTTGTCACGAGGTTCCCGTACTTATCTTTCATTAACTGCGATTTACTCTGAAAACCCTTCCTAATAGCGTTTATTCCTTTGTACATCTCGCGCGGGTTATTTTCCCTACTATTAGTTTCTATTTTTCTAATTTCATTTTTCTGATACTCGCGCTTCTTGTTTCTGTAAATCACACGCACTTGCTTTCTTATTTCATGGTATTCTTCTACGGCCCTACCGGTTTCATTGTGTACACTATCTAATTTAGCCTTCTTGTACCTTTCAAACCAGAGTTCGCACTCTTCGTCAAACCATGGTTTGCTATTCGGCCTTTTTTTCTTACCCAGTACTTTGTTCGCGGCCCCTTTTATAGTTTTTTCGGTAGCCCCCCACAACCTGTTCGGATCGTCATCTACTCCCGTCTGTTCATCCATTTCCTCGAGCGCCTGAAATCGGTTGCTAACTTCTACTTGGTACTTGATTCGCTCTACCCCGCTTCGTAGTTTTTCAATATCAAAGGTTTCTACTTTGTTCGCTCGCTTACTATTTTGACCGGCTACTAATCTGGCTCTTAATTTGGCCACTACTAGATAATGATCTGAGTCGCAATCCGCCCCCCTATAGGTCCTTACGTCGAGTACATTCATGTGGCGCCTCTTATCAATAAGAAAATGATCGATTTGATTGTGCGTGGCCCCATCCGGCGATGTCCACGTTGCCTTGTGTTTCTACTTTGTTCGCTCGCTTACTATTTTGACCGGCTACTAATCTGGCTCTTAATTTGGCCACTACTAGATAATGATCTGAGTCGCAATCCGCCCCCCTATAGGTCCTTACGTCGAGTACATTCATGTGGCGCCTCTTATCAATAAGAAAATGATCGATTTGATTGTGCGTGGCCCCATCCGGCGATGTCCACGTTGCCTTGTATATCCTTGTGCTTGAAGCACGTGGTCTTGACTATAAGATCTTTTGCGGCCGCGAAATTAATGACCATAATACCGTTATCGTTGCTGGTTTCGTACAGACTTTCTTTGCCTATGGTAGGCCTAAACATTTCCTCTCTCCCTATTTTAGCATTGAAAATCCCCCACTACTATTTTGGTGTCGTAAGACGCGAATTGGTCGATTAATTGCTCTAAAGTTTCATAATAAAGATTTTTGACTTCTTCTTCTTTGTCTTCCGTGGGACAGTGGACGTTAATAACCACGTAATTATACCACGCTCCTTCGATGATGATATACGAGAGTCGGTCATTCACGAAATTGCAACTTTTAACGGAATGTATGATGCTTTTGTTAACAAGAAATCCGGTGCCTAAAGAATGCCCGCTCGCGCCCCCATATAAAAAGGTGAAGTTACCGCATCCTAGCATCGCGTTATCTTTCTATCGGGTTTCTTGTATTGCTACCAAATCTAAATTGTACCTCTCAGTTTCATTTATGATTTCCCGGAACGCGCCCGCTTTGTGTAGACTGCGTACATTCCAGGTTCCCACCCTTAAGTTTCTTTTGGTTTTGGTTTGGTTTTGTTTTCTTTGAGCCATGATAGTAAGTTAAACCCGCACGTTTTGGATCCTGTTCCCATCGCAGGTGAGTCCATCCGTCTAGGGGTGATAACCCTCATACCTCCCTAGAACTAAGTATGAGAGATTTCCGACTTTGGCGAGGACATAGTCAACTCGTCGTCAAACACACTCGGTTTCATTCTCATATCCTAACGCCCCCCTGCAAGGCTGCGCGCCTTCGCTGGCTTCGTTGCCATGTAAGACCAGGTGGTGAATCATTCTACACATCCTCTCTCAGGGCAGTTGTCGTCACTCCCGCATCCTCCACGACAGCAGGATTTTTGGCCCATTTATTGTTTGAAATGTGTGGTAAAAGAGATAGATTACAGAGTAAGGTAGAAGAAGAAAGTAAGATAGAAGATTTTGTATAGTGTTTGTAGTTGTTGCGGTGCTTGCGTAGTGTTTCTAGATGAATGCGTTCGCCAGTGCGGGCTCATCACACCACGCCTAGGCCTATCGGCTGTCCGCGACTGCTTATTCGCTTTATTCGCGGCTAACCTCTTTCTCAGGGGTCGTTCTTCTATCCGCAACCTGAGGACGCGCTGTGTAGTGGTGATAGGCACCCACCCGTCCGCTCTGGACGACTACGCCCAGGACTCGCTTAGGGTAATGGCGTTGCAACAGTATAAACACATTCATACTTAGTAAAAATGTAAACAGTCAATAGAATAAATTAAATAAATTAAATAAATTAAATAAATTAAATAAATTAAATAAATTAAATAAATTAAATAAATTAAATAAATTAAATAAATTAAATAAATTAAATAAATTAAATAAATTAAATAAATTAAATAAATTAAATAAATTAAATAAATTAAATAAATTAAATAAATTAAATAAATTAAATAAATTAAATAAATTAAATAAATTAAATAAATTAAATAAATTAAATAAATTAAATAAATTAAATAAATTAAATAAATTAAATAAATTAAATAAATTAAATAAATTAAATAAATTAAATAAATTAAATAAATTAAATAAATTAAATAAATTAAATAAATTAAATAAATTAAATAAATTAAATAAATTAAATAAATTAAATAAATTAAATAAATTAAATAAATTAAATAAATTAAATAAATTAAATAAATTAAATAAATTAAATAAATTAAATAAATTAAATAAATTAAATAAATTAAATAAATTAAATAAATTTAAAAAATTGAATAAATTAAATAAATTAAATAAATTAAATAAATTTAAAAAATTGAATAAATTAAATAAATTAAATAAATTAAATAAATTAAGATGGAACTCCACTTATTTTTAGAAAATCTCTCCCTTTCGTCCAATAATATTAAAAATTCGGTAACTTTTTTTGTCATGGTTAAAGAAGGTTGTAAGAAAATTTTGAGAATTTTTCACTAAAATATTTTTCTAGTTATTTGAGAAAATACATATTTTATGTAATAAAATCAAGGGTTTTTAGAATAGTTCCTTGCGCATACGAATTTAATGAATTCTATTTTAAAAAATTCTAGGATATTTTCAACTTAAATTGAACAAAAGTTAATTTTTTCGAAATTGTTTAAACTCAATTAATGGTCTAAAATAAATAAAACGTTTTTTGAACTTAAAAAAACATTAAAAAATTGCATGTCTCAACTATTACAATGGATGAATAAAACATTTACCATCAAAATACTTAAAAACAAAATATTAACTTCTTTTCACAATACTTTAAACGATATTTTTTGGAAGTTTCAAAAATATCCATGGTCATGAGGCAAAGAACTTTGTGAAGGTAGAAAAGGAAGTTTCGAGAAACGCGCGTTTAAAGTTTTAATGTGGTATGCTATCCAATGTTAATTGTTGCACTCAACTGGTTATAACTTTGGTATAACAAAGAGTTTTGATATCCAGCAGGTCTCAAAATGTTCATAAAACGATAAATATAAACAATATGTAATAAAAAAAATTCGATTTTTTGGTATAAATCAGTGAAGTTCCCCCTTAAATAAATTAAATAAATTAAATAAAATATGACGCATACATAAATTTAAATTACGTTAACAATACATAAATTAAAGGCGCTTAATTTGGTTGGTCACCGCTCTGTTGCCTAAGATATCTATATACAGCAGTTTTAAATTTACACAGATACGGAAGATATTTCACATTGCAGGGAGGGTGTTCCATAATCACAAACCTTGGGCCTTAAAAAAATAGAGGCCCGTATTAGTGCGCGATCCCGGAACCGAGAGCTCTATTACACCATTCCTACTGAAAGTCCTGGCTGTATTTCTCCCAAAGAGTGCCGCAAGATACGGAGGTTGGACCATGTTAATAGCTTTATATAATAACCCCGCAAAATACGCTCTTCTTTCCTTTATATTGAACCAGTCAAGGTATTTCCTGTAAGGAGTGATATGCTTGTCCCACCTAACACCACATATATATCTCACAGATGAATTTTGAAGCCTTTGCAGTTCAGTCTCAATGTCATATGAACACGCCAAGACAAACCACGGATCAGTAATCTAAATGAGGTACTATGCTAGCTGTTTACGCAACGCCTCGGTGGTGTATGAACTAAAATATCGTAAGCTGTAAAGAGCACGATTAACCTTTCTACTTACCGCATCTACCTACGGCTTCCACGTGAGTTTAGAATCCATAACAACACCGAGGTTTGTGAGCGTCAACAAAGGGTACGTATTCGCCTTCCTGAAACTCAATGCCTGGTAAATCAAGCTCCTGTAACCGCTTGGTGTTGTGTTCGGAGCCAAATGTAATCGCTTTTGTTTTGCCGACATTGCAAGATCAGTTCGGATGCGTTGGCCCATTTCGACACTGCCCGCGCCACAGTCGACATGCGCCTGATGCTCACATGAAGATCCTGCCAGGTCACTTGAGTGTAGGTTTGCAAGTCGTCTGCATAAAGCAAGTGTTAAACTTCACCACCAGTCAGTGCGTCTTGTAGGTCGTTGATATAAAGGCTGAATAGCAGGGGCCCCAGAACTGCACCCTGTGGCACACCCAAATTGGTGGTTAACCAATCTGATTCCCTAGTATTACTTGTTATAACTTTCTGTCTACGTCCGATAATATATGATTTGAACTACTGAAGAAGAGCCCTAGAAAAACCCACGCGTATCAGTTTACGAAGTAATTCCGATGGTGAAATTGTATCAAACGCCTTACTAAAGTAACTTACTGCGGACGGCACTGATGTCTTTTTGAGTGGCACTAAATGAGCTTTTCTCCATGTATCTGGGAAGACACTACTGGACAGAGAGGAGTTGAAGACGCTCGCAATGTGGTGACTTCTAAACGGGAGAGCCTAGGCTACGACACTTTGGGGAATACCTCACTTAGACTATTTTAATTTATTGCTATTATTTATTAATAATATTGCTCAGTGGTTCTTCTTGACGTGTCAGGGGAGCTTCAGACACGACTACAACGTTTACAGAATTCATGTGTGAGATACATATGTGGTGTTCGGCGTGATGAGCATATCACCGCCTACAGGGAAAAACTGGACTGGTTAGATCTGAACGTGAGGAGGGAGTATTTTATGGGGCTGCTGCTTTACAAAGCAGTTGTCATGCGGCAGCCACCATATCTTACTGCCCTCTTTGATAAACACCAGGCCAGGACTTTAAGTAGGGGTGGTACGAAAGAGCTCTCGGTTCCGGGGTCGCGCACCGATAAGGGCCTATTCTCGTTTAGAAAGTTCAAGGTACGCACCTCTGGAATTCGCTCCCAAGCAGTGTGAGGTGCCTGCCATCTTTTTGTAAATTTAAAACGGCGTTTGGCAGGCACCTTAAACAATTACATGGTGACGGGAATACACGGAGGTGAACTTTTCGAGAATCGGTTTATACATTATTTTGTTCATCTCTGTGTATTCCCAATCCGACTCGGATATTTATTTGGGTTATTTATTTATTTGAATTATTTATTTATTTAATTTATTTATTTATTTAAATTTATTTATTTATTTAATTTAATTATTTATCTAACTTATTTATTTATTTGACTTAGTTATTTATTAATTTATTTATTTATTAAATATGTTAAGTGTTAAATGTAAATGTATTTATTAGCGTGAATTGAAAATTTTTTTTTGTGAGTTATGAACGATTTTCCAAAAGTACCTCAGAGCGCGTCAACTGTCTATGTCGATCCGCTGCGGGCGCGCTAGCGCAGCAGGTATAAATATGCTTTAACCATCGCATAATAATGCCAGGTATATTTGGCTAATAGTAAGTAGTATTTTTCGTACTCTATTACCTATAGAGGGCGTTCTAAGGACGCCAAGCTATTTAGAAAACCGTTAGACTTCAGTAAACAGCTGCACATGTTCGAGCACAGTTACTCTCCCATCGGAGAAATAGTTTTGGTGTTTTTATACTTAAATTCTGTTTTGTTTGTGTTAATTTAGTAGTGAAAACATGGAAGAAGTGCCGAAATTAAAAGAACGTCATTAAGACAGTCGAGAAATCAACGATCGGAGTAGTCATAAGAAAAGAAAACAGCCTCCGAAAAATCGCTACGATGATACTCGTGAATGTGATATGTCTAATGTGAGTGCATCAGCAAAAGAATTAAAGTAGCCGAAAATGATTCCGATTTCTCTTTCAATGGAGGATTTGCTTATCGCATCATTGAAATTTGTCGCATTTTTGCTTTTCTATCGAAGAATCTATGCTGCAAAAAGTGACACGGCGACGTTTCGTTTACTGAAATTTCGTGTCGTGGACTCGGTTTCAAAATACAAATGAAATGCTCAAATGATTGTAAAAAAGAAGAAGTAAATTCATGTCCTTTGATTGACAGTAGAGCTTATGATATAAATAGAAGAATTATATTTGCCTTTAGACTGATGGGACTCGGCATGTACAGTCTGAAAAAGTTTTGCGCTATAATGGAATTACCACGGCCGGTGTTTCATGTGCAAAAGCGTGTAGATACACGACTACGCGACAAAAAAAAAAGAAAGGACTTAGAGGACGAGGTAAGCTGACGAACAAACTGATTGATGAACTGGCCATAAATTTTGGTTTAGCAATAAGAAGAAATTGCGACTCAGATAAAGCCATGAAAAAAAAAATTTGGGCTGGTTAAAGCATAAAATGTCGACCGACAATAAACTACAGTACGAAGATTGCCCGCCTGGTCCTGATTCGTGGTGCAAGTGGCAAAAGGCTAAAGCAGCTGGAGAATTAAAAGATTTTACTCATAATCCACCGATGAAAGATGAAGTTTTTCAAGCAGTCAAAGAAGTTTATGAAGATCTTTTGAAAGGAGATTTACTCGAGCGCTGCTTGGGCGGCTACACGCAGAACAGTAACGAGTCGTTCAACAGCGTAGTTTGGAACTTTGCGCCGAAGCATCACTCCAACGGCAAAACTGTTATTGATATTGCAACTAGTATTGCAGTTTGCACCTTTAATGATGGTTTCAAAAGTATCATGTACATAATGGAGGCATTGGGACTTGAAATTCGTGAAAATTGTTACAATTACTGCTTCGAGATTGACAGCGAGAGAATCGAGTACGCCGAAAAGAGTATAAGCGATGAAGCCAAAGATGCTCGCAGAAGATCAAAAAATGAACAAAAAAAGTCTGAAGCATCATTTGTTGACGAGAAAGGCGTATAGTATGGAGCTGGAATAGATGATTAGAGGTAAAATATTTTTTTCCTACTTTGATTTAACAAAAAGTAAAACAAAAAACTTCAAACGCGTTTTTCTCAAAACCACGACCGATTTGCCTAAACTCAAGTTCATTTGATTTGTAACATAATTATCTCGTAGTTGTCATAGGGGTTTTTTGATATCTTGCTCGAAAAATTTTTTAGGCTTGTTTAAAAGCGATTTTTTTTGCGAAAAAAAAAATTTTACTTTGAAGTCTCATAATTCAAAAAAAAAATTTTAAATCGCAAAACCCCTATGACAGCTACGAGATAAATTATAAGCACAATTTCATAAAAATTTTTGTTCTAGGTCATCCGGCATCACTTGCACATTTTTTTAAGGCGCTTCGGGAGATAAGCCGCCACGCCGCTATTTTGTATTAAAATATCATAAAAAAATTATCAAATCTTCTTCACAGCTTGTATAATAAATATCTGGAAACAAAATTGCTCTATCTTTATTCATTTTCTCAAAAAAAAATCGTAAAAATAGGCATGATTTTGACGCTTCCAGGGTGTAAATATCTCTCTGAAAAGTTGTCCTTTTTGATTGGAATAACAACTTTCCATAGAGATATTTGCTCAAAATTGAAAATGAAATGAGAAAAGTGGATCCTTGTATTTGTCGGTGTCATGTGGCTTTAGCATCACCTTAAAGTCCCTATAACTGAAAGAGCCAGTTTTAGGTTTACTATTAATTTTAAATTCTATTTCTACATCGATCAAGGTATGGTTACTAGCAAAGGGCGCCTCCTAATTGCTAGCATTCAGCACTACATCCTTATCGTCTGTCACAATGACATCAAACCACTGTGAGATTCCTTAAGATGTTGAGTCGCACCATGTTCTACTATTTTTAAATTGAGATCGTCAGCTAATCGCCTAACAAATTTTGCATCGTCCAACGACTTTAACAGATTCGCATAGAGATAGATAGATAGATATACTGTTTATTCATCCAAGACGAAAATTCTTCCAATTGTATGTACATATAGTTAAATAGTTAAAATATCAGTTAATTAATACATTCATTATCTTGTACTTAACATTCATTATAGTGTTTCTTAAATTAAAAATAATATCAATCGCCGTAACAGTTCGTCAGTTTTTAAAATCTAAAAATAATTAACTAGTCATAGTCAATACATAATAGTACAAATATAATGAATATAACAAAATACAATACAAAATAAAATAAAAAGAATACATACACACACTCCGCCAAAATTGCACGTAGATCTATCACATCAAAAAATAAAATACATTGATTCATCTGACATTCTTACAATTCACGCTAATAAATACATTTATACTTAATACTTAACACTTAAAAATAAATAAATAAATTAAATAAATAAATAAATCAAGTAAATAAATAAATTAAATAAATAAATAAATCAGTAAATAAATAAATTAAATAAATAAATAAATCAAGTAAATAAATAAATCAAGTAAATAAATTAAATAAATAAATTAATTAATTAAATAAATAAATAAATAAATAAATTAAATAAATAAATAAATTAAATAAATACATAATTTAAATAAATAAATAATTTATATAAATAAATAACCTAAATTAATACTCAAAATAGATTAGATTAGATTGGGAATATACAGGAATGAACGAAAACAATATATTTATTAGTATCCGAAAAGTTCACCCCTGTGCATTCCCGTCACCGTGTAATGGTTTAAGGTGCCTGCCTAACGCCGTTTTAAATTTGCAAAAAGATGGCAGACACCTCACACTGCTTGGAGTTCCAGAGGTGCGCACCTTGAACTCTAAACGAGAAAAGACCCTTATCGGTACGCAACCCCGGAACCGAGAGCTCCTTCGTACCACCCCTACTTGAAGTCCTGGCCTGGTTTTTTTCAAAAAGGGCAGTAAGATATGGTGGCTGTTGCATGACAATCGTTTTGTAAAGCAACAGCCCCATAAAATACTCCCTTAGATCTAGCCAGCCCAGTGATTCCCTATAGGAGGTGATATGCTCATCACTCCTAACATCACATATGTATCTCACACATATAGAGAGAGGGAGAGATAGAGAGAAAGAGAGAGAACCTACTTCCCGTTGCCGCGAAGCTTACTCAAACTTAAAACTTATTTAAAAACACTTTTCATATTAAAGTTTTGAATAGATTTACATTTAAAAGAATACACTTTTTGACAACCCCATTATAAAATCACCAAAAGAGTATTGTTTGTGTCTAAAAATTATTCATATATATATATATATATATATGTGGGAGAATTCAATGAGGCACTGTTTGAATTCGTGGTAAGTAATAAAAATCCGCACGAATATCAAAGTTTTTTTTTCGCGAATATAGGCAAGCACTACTCAAATATTGAAATCGTTTCTTTCCATGTATGGTTTGTATTCTGTAAACATCAAAAGATTTTATACATCCGTTAACGGCGGCGTCAGCGATTTTCTCCCCACCTCTTGGAAAAAATTTAGATCAATACGAGTGTGACATTATTTTTTTAACTTTTTCATTTTCGAGCTTCATAGCTCGGCTAAATAGTAAAGCACTTGCGTAAAAATGAATCTGTGGAACCTTAGCATAGACCCAGTTTAAGAATTATATTACACTCTTACAAGACTGCCACCGTAGCTACTGCAGCCCCTCATTATTTGAGATGCCTCAAACATCAAAATTTGAGGCTAGACCATTTCTTCTCAAGAGCACCCCACCATTTTAAGTAATGCTCTGTAAAGGCTTATAAAGGAGTAATGCCTACCTAACTACCCTTTCAGTGATAACGCATACAGTAGTAAGGGCAGATCTATAAAATATGAAGAACGCTAATTATAATGAATTACGCGATGTTATTTTTAAAATTGAATTGTCATTAAGATTCTAGCACTACCCAGTTTGGCGTAGGTGCAATCGTATAGATAGATAGATAGATAGATATACTTTTTATTCGTCAGAAGACAAAATCTTACAATTTCATGTACATGTAGTTATAATTATAATTAAAAAATATCAGTCGATTTAATATAATTGTTATCTTAACTTTCACTTATTGCATATTTCTTATTAAAAAAATAATTCACTTTATCAGTTCGTCAGTTTATAAAATTTAAATGTAATGAACTAGTCACAGTCAAATATCACAGAAAACGCTTCGTCAAAAAAATAATAATACATAGAATAAAAAATAAATACAATAAAGATAACATATAAATATAAAAGAATACATACACATACTTTGCTAAATCTTTGCGTATACTATCACGTCTAAATTTAAAACACACTCATTCATAACACTTTAACAATCACGCTAATAAATACATTCACACCTAATTAACACTAAACATATTTAATAAATAAATAAATAAATTAATAAATAAATACGTCGAATAAATAAATAAACAAGATAAATAATTAAATTAAATAAATAAATAAATAAATTTAAATAAATAAATAAATTCAATAAATAAATAAATAAGTTTTAATAAATAAATAAATTAAAATAAATAAGTTTTAATAAATAAATAAATTAAATAAATAAATAATTTAAATAAATAAAAAGCCTAAATAAATACTCGACTCATTTTTTATTTCTGAACATACTCTTCACCATGTAATTGCTTAAGGTGCCTGCTAAACGCCGTTTTAAATTTACAAAAAGATGGCAGGCACCTCACACTGCTCGGGAGCGAATTCCAGAGGTGCGCACCTTGAACTCTGAATGAGAAAAGGCCGTTATCGGTGCGCGACCCCGGAACCGAGAGCTCTTTCATACCACCCCTACTTGAAGTCCTGGCCTGGTTTTTTTCAAAGAGGGCAGTAAGATACGGTGGCTGCCGCATGACAACCGCTTTGTAAAGCAGCAGCCCCATAAAATACTCCCTCCTCACCTTCAAATCTAACCAGTCCAGTTTTTTCCTGTAGGCGGTGATATGCTCATCCCGCCTAACACCACATATGTATCTCACACATGCATTCTGTAGACGTTGTAGTCGTGTCTGGAGCTCCCCTGACACATCAAGAAGAACCACTGAGCAATAATCTAAGTGAGGTAGTACCAGTGCACATGCCAGCTGCTTCCTCAGTATCTCTGTGGTGCTTGAACGGAAAAGTTTTAAGCTATACAGAGCCCTATTTACCTTTCTACTGACCGCATTCAGTTGCGGCTTCCATGTCAACCCTCCGTCCATCACCACGCCGAGGTTGGTGACTGTATCGACAAAGGGAACGTGTACGCCGGTCTGTATCTCAATGCCTTGCAAGTCAAGGCTCTGAACCTGTTTGATGTTGTGATCAGATCCAAAAATGATCCCCTTTGTCTTGCCGACATTGAGGCGCAGGCCAGCTGACGTTGCCCAGTTCGACAATGCTTGTGCTACAGCCGACATGCGACCGATACCATCACGAAGACCTTTCAGGGTCACTTGTGTGTAGGTTTGCAAGTCGTCAGCGTAAAGTATGTGTTCGACACCATCTAAGTCGAGTGCGTCTTGTAAGTCGTTTATGTACAGGCTGAAAAGCAGGGGTCCCAGGACTGAGCCCTGTGGAACGCCAAGATTGGTGGTTAGCCAACCTGAATCCCCGTTTGTGATTGTGACGACTTTCTGTCGTCTCCCCATGATATATGACTTAAGCCACAGGAGAACACTCCTGGAGAATCCCATGCGCATCAGCTTACGCAGCAGTTTAGTGTGTGAGATGGTGTCGAATGCTTTGCTAAAATCAAACATTAACAAAATAGTCAATAGTTTTTTGTTGTTGTTGACTCCCGCCACAGTCTGTCGTCATTGGTCCGCGAATAGCGTCTTCGTACGGAGTCACGTTTTTTGTAAAGATGTATTAGTTCAGCATCAACCCATGGTGGATTTGTTTTCTTTTTCGGTATGAATTCTTTTAACGGTGCAATTTTATCTATCACAGCCATGAGGTTGACACTGAGGCACTCTAATTTACTGTCAACACTCGCCGCGGGACCATCGATCCGCGACCAATCACAGTCAGCTAGGTGAGACAGGAGGTCGTCTTGCTGGATCGACTTAAAATCCCTGTAGCTGAATGATTCAACCACAGGGGATGCAGCAGTTTCGACCCCAATCTCGACCTCTATGATGTTATGATGACTGGGAAAAGGCGCCGGCCGATTGTCCCTGCTCAGTACAACGTCATTATTATCTGTCAAGATCACATCAATCCACGTGTGAGAATCCGTGAGATGATGAGTCGCACCATGATCAATTATTTGAAGGTTAAGATCATCAGCCAACCGTCTAACAAATTTCGCATCGGCTGACGTTCCGAGTAGGTTCGCATTCAGATCTCCCATAATAATTTTGTGACTAAAGTCTTGAGTATGTATCGTCAGTTTGTCTATTAAGTCCGAGCCCTGTAAAAACGGTACGTGTGGTGGTCTGTATATTAAAGCAACAAAGACGGGGGAAGGCTGCCCTACTGAACACTGCACATTAAATATTCAGGTATAAATGGTCTGCCCTCCTGTGTTGTTGGAGAACTGCTTAGTAAATTTGCCTTGAAAGTGTTATGAATGTACAGGACTAGCCCGCCTCCTAGTTTGTTGCGATCAAGTCTAAGTAGTGAGTAGTCATCGATCTGAATGAGATCACTCCCAACATCAGGGTCAAGGTGCGACTCAGTAACCCCAAAGAGATGGTAGGTAGGACGAGCTGAAAGGTGTTGTTTAATCATGCCAATGTGCCCCTTCTGTGAGGTAACATTGACAAAATCTGCCCTCAGTCCCTTATAGTGAACCCCCCCAGCAGTGTCTGCGGATAGTCAATTTTTTGCAGCAGTTGACGGAATTACATTATTATCAATTTCGATTTCATTATCAACAGTTTTTTTTTCAGTATTTACAGTTTGAGATGGTTGATTAATGGCATATGATGCCACAATTATCTGTAAATCAGCCGCAGATGAAAATTCATGAAAGACATTGCCATCGCGCCTCTTCACCAGGAAACGGCCCCCTCTATGCCAAACATATTTAAAATTAAGTCTCATCGCAAGGGCCTTGAGACTTCTATATTTAATAAAACATTCTTTTGTTAACAATTCATTTATAAAAATTTTTCCATTTATAATCCCATCCCTTGTGTCCTGGTCAAGA
Organism: Gastracanthus pulcherrimus; assembly: GCA_949152435.1. Classification (NCBI taxonomy): domain Eukaryota; kingdom Metazoa; phylum Arthropoda; class Insecta; order Hymenoptera; family Pteromalidae; genus Gastracanthus; species Gastracanthus pulcherrimus. Next base: position 107,791,030 of record OX424573.1, read on the forward strand.
GCTGCAATGTCGACATCTCTAGCATGAAAGCCAGTGATAAGCTTTTTGGCTCGCATTATTCTCTCGCCTAACGCACTGCTGGAAAGGGTAACAACCCATGGTGACCTTCTACGTTCGCTGTTTGTATCTGCTAGTGCCGCAGCTGTTGATTCTTCTGACCGAAGCAGGCGTGTGCTTATTATATCAATTTTTTGTGTTGATGGAAGGACACGGCACAGTATCGCGTGTGCGACGTCAACACGCTTAGAGACATCACCGTCGAAAATGTTTGAAATAATGAGCTCCGTATTACCGCATTTAATGTTTTTACTGTGCATTGTCCCCCCCTCAATCGTTTGCACCCGCGTGCTTCGTGCAGGTGATGCCGCAGCGTCAGCATTGTCGTTATTATACTTATTCAAACGCCTAGACATTTTATTTCTACTATTTACAATTTGGATCAACCCGTCATTATTGCTTTCACAATTGTCAATTGTTTCGCTTATATCACTATAATTGTCAAGTAAGGTACTATTCGTAGCAGACGCATTATTAGCTGTATTACATTTTTTTGTACTTATAAGAGAAACGGTATTGTTTTGTGTACTGGGTAGTACTGCGATTTTTTGGAATTCTATTTTATTTAGTATGAGTTGGTTATCTTTTTGGATGTTCTCAACATTTCTTTCAATTTTCTCAATAGTAGTAGTATATACAGAGGTAAAATCTTCTTTTGTTATTATTTTTCTATTTTTGTTATTATTTCCTTATTGTCACGTTCAACTCTATTGATTTTATTTGTTAAATTTAGGAAATCGTTTTCAAAAGTGTTTAATACAAGATTATCAATTTTAGTCTGTGACTCGAGATTTATCTGCTCTAGATTATCGATTTTATCAATTAACATGCTATAATTTACCTCTGTATTGGTCAATAAAGTGTTCGTTTCTACATTATTATCATGTAATTTTATATTTTTAATTTTTAGGTTATCTATTTCTTGATAAAGCACTTGCTTCTCCTTTTTCATCTCCTCCAGCTGGAAGTGTTGTTTCGACAGTTTTTCCTCAATTTTTTGCAGCTTAGAGTCAATTGAAAGTGCCAAAGTATGTACTGCTGGTAACGTATTTAGCCTATTTACAATTGCCTCCAATCTGCCTTCAATAGAGGTGCAATGTCTAGCAAGTGCATTATCAATGTTTCTTGAAGTAGAATTCGCGTACTCCACTAGGCAGGAGACCGTTGTTCCCTTTTTTAACGCGGTACTATCTAGCATACGGATGACGGACGCATTTATATCATTAATACTGCTGTTATTTTTGGAGAAGGAGTACTGTGAAGTATTATTAGCACGGTCCGCATTCTTGGCCGTGACGTCACTCGGGGATTCCCCACTGTGCTCTGCTCCTGTACTGGAAATGGGCGGGCCTAGTGACGTCACAGGAGACTGTGAGGCCATCCGGAGTAGGCTGCTGGTGGGGGCGGGGCCTAGCCCCTGCAACGGAGAGAGTGAGGAGTTGGTGGGCGCGGCCTTGCTCGCCTGATTGGCGCGAGCAGCTGTTGCAGGCCTTTTATTGGCCGGAGTGGACGCGGCTAGCTCCTTCTCTTTCCCACTCATATTTTTGCTGGCGTTCGTCGCGCGCGCGACTGCCGACTCGAACATCGACCTCTTCGAGTCGATACATGCCTGGCACGCTACCGCTTTAGTATGTAGCTGCAGTGCATTCCTTTGTACGCGGGTAAGCACTGCAAGAGGCTTGCACGCCGGATGGTAAGTAATATCGCATATGCAGCACTTACGTAGCGAGTTGCTGCTCCTAGGAACCTCCCCGCAGATGGCGCAGTTGTCGACCATGGTGTTAGTGGCGACAAAGATGAGTCGTGGAAGGTACTGATGGTGTGTCTAGGATGCAGCAGGTGTCACCTCGGTGGTCACGTAGTTGCAGTTCGAGTCGGCAGATGGCGCCTTGATAGTATGGCGCTGCGTGCTGTGTGTCCAGAATGAAGTGGTACCTCTGGATTATGCTTCGTGCTTGGCTCCCGCCACTCTGCCGTGTTCACCTCTCTTAACCTCAAAAAACACCTGGCCGGGTGTTGTTGCTTGGATGTTGAAAGCCGTGCCGATGGACCAGTGGAAGCTGTGATTTATTATCACAGCTATGGTTAGAATGTTCCACTGTGCAGGCACCACAACAGACCGGCTCACAGGCGCAGGAGGCAGCAGAGTGCGGTGTAAATGCAGGAGCCAAAACACGAGCAGGTGCACCCAGCAGACGCGCGACGGCAGTCGTATGTGACGCAGGTGTGCACATACAATTAATTCCATTAACCTAGTATGGAATTCGCAGATTAGCACAATTTTATGCGCAAGGATTTTTCAAGCGCACACCTACAACTATAATTTTAGTCGGTCAGTTGATGGAAAGTATGAGAATGCAAAATATAACTGTTATAAAAAATGTTATGGATGCATACGAGGAGTTAGTACGAGGTTAGTAAAAAAAATAAAATGATTTTTTATTTATAAAAATATTTAATAAAAACAATTTTTTTATGGATAAAAATATTTAATAAAAATAATTTTTTTATTGATAAAAATATTTAATAAAAACAATTTTTTTTTATAAAAATATTTAATAAAAACAATTTTTTTATTGATAAAAATATTTAATAAAAACAATTTTTTTATTGATATAAATATTTAATAAAAACAATTTTTTTATTGATAACAATATTTAATAAACTTAAATTTTTTAGCTTTTAATAGAATACTTGCTGATATTAGTGATGATAGCGATGAGACTGTTTACGAACGCGTAACACGCGATGAATGGAGTGATGATGCGGTAATAGGAACAAGTAGTAGCCCTTCCTATGCATCGGATGAAGAAGAGGAAGAGGGGATGTTCGAATAGCAGCAGCAGCATGCTGTGCTCAGCGTTTCCGCATCTCCCGAGTCAAATGATCAATTGGTATTAAGGGAAAGTGTACGTGTAGACAAGGAGCGGCAGCAACACCAGGTACCTTATCAGCAACAACAACCGAAACATCATATAATTACTGGCTCCGATAATAAAAGTGAAAATGGAGAAAATGTCGTATCTACAGAAAATTTAAATGTACAACAGAATGAAAATGTCAACCCCAGTAGCAGTGACGATGTGACTTACGAAACATTATCATTGGAATGCAATTATGAGATATTGCGTCAAAGACTGCAATTTGGGCAAATAATTACACAAAATTATCGGGAGCCTACAAGCGCTGTGCTGCGGTTTTTAGCAAGCGAGTCTACGAGCAACAGCAATGAAAGCGACATAAGTGATAGTGAAGCCGCCCGGCAGTATTACATTCATGAGCATACAGCTTTTTACATGCGTCATCCATCTCCAAGGAAAAGAATGTTTCATCGTATCGGTGAGGATGGGCGAAGAATAACATATCATGCTTTCGACCACTGCAGTCAATTGGATCGTCGCGTAAATGAATGTAGTTTAAAAATAGCAATAACATTTTCAATTTTTTTTACATTTATATATATTTTTTAAAGTTATTTGAAGAAGATTAAGAGAAGAAGCTACCGATATTTATTGAAAAAATTGATTATTTTTTTTAAGTGATAAAACACTTTTTTAACCCCTTTTTCTTTCAAAAGTAAAATATTTTATGCAAAAACTAATTTCTTCCAATTTTTTTGAAGTTGTAGAATGTTTTTATACCTATCAAAATTCCAAAATTTTTGTCATTGTTTTAATGATTTTTTTATATTATACCTTTAAATAATAAAAAAAATCTACAGTGTAAGTTTTATTTGTAGGGTATCTTGTACTTCAGAATAAGATTTTAAGAACCATTATATAATCATAAATAAAAAAGTTAGTGACCTTAAAATGTTATTTCACTAGTATTACAATTTCAATATTTCGTGCGTGATCCTTTTCAAATCTCAATATAGCATGTCTTGTATAGGACGATATCTATTTTACTGACGGAGCGACAATTGCATGTTTCCTTTTATAAGGAAAGTTTTTCGTCTTGACTCTATGAACAGTTGATCAAAAAGTAGATTATCGCATTACAAATTGATTAAATCAGGGAAGTATTATAGTTTTATAAGTAATATGAGTGTTAGAAAGAGTTGATTTCTTTGTGTCTTCTTTTCGTTTTCAGCAAAACCAGCATATACAGTCAACGGACTAAGAATAAACAATACACTTTTTTACAGAAATGTTGAAAGTGAAGGCACTTTACCAATTGTCTTGTTAACTACACAATTCTGAAAGGTAAGTCACTTTGCAAGTATAGTTTCTTTTATAAATTTTATTTAGAAATTTAGAACGACATATTCTATGTCAAAATAGTTACTTCAATTAATTAAAAAGTCATAGAATTGACGCAGGTACGCTATTCAAATGTAGTAGTAAACGAATTGACTCGATTGACTAATATTATATAAGCTCAGCATGCGGATACTAAAATAGTTCATCTAGAATAGTACATCATAACAATTCAAAAATATTGTTTGAAAATACTGCTCTATAAATGTTTTAATTTATATATCAATCCATGGTAACCCCATGCGCACAGTGATAATCAATCATATGTGTGTGTTTTACAGGTATTTTCAAAAGGGCTACTTGAAAGGGTGGCGAATTTGAACAAAACCAATCTAAGATGTTATCTTTCTCTATATTCTAACATGTGTTGTTGAAAAAACATTTTTTTATTAAATTAGATGATTGTAGTGTTTGCAGTATTTTCTTCCCTTAAATAATTCAGAGGAAATACCATAAGCATTATATAATCCGGTTTAGTTGATAGTTTACGATGCAACGGGTTATAGGCGTGCCTCGCGCAATGAAAATTGGATGGTTTCACGATATGAGCGAAGGCAAAACTTCTGTATACGGAAACTAAATCTTTTTGAACGCGCTAGCGAGAAATTTAATAAGTCTTCAGAACAATGACTTTTTGAAAAAATACAGAAATTTAATAAAATATTGTAATTGTTAAAAATTGATTATTTTAAATAAAATTTTGTATTTGTTAAAAATTGGTTATTTTAAATAAAATTTTGTATTTGTTAAAAATAGATTATTTAAAATAAAATTTCGTATTTGTTAAAAATTGGTTATTTTAAATAAAATTTTGTATTTGTTAAAAATAGATTATTTAAAATAAAATTTCGTATTTGTTAAAAATTGATTATTTTAAATAAAATTTCGTATTTGTTAAAAATTGATTATTTTAAATAAAATTTTGTGTTTGTTAAAAATTGATTATTTTAAATAAAATTTTGTATTTGTTAAAAATTGATTATTTTAAATAAAAATTTCAGTCAATGATGCATCAAACGATATTTTATCGAGTCCAGAAATACCTTCATCACCTTCTCCCACAGGCCCCTTATGGCCTTCTTTGCCACCATCGCCGAAGCCAACATATTCACCGCCGCAGTAGTATCAGCAGAGGCAGCAGCAGCAGCAACCGGCAGCAAACTACGGGGCGTATAGCGATGTATATGTCTTCGAGCATCAAACGAGCGAGCGAGAGAGCGAGCGAGAGAGAGAGAAAGAGCCGATACAAGTAGGCGCCGAAGCTACTGCGGCAGTGGAGTCCATAGATCAAGATGCGTATGAGATACGACCGTCAGGTAATAGGTTCGTCATACCTGAGGAGAACGAGCAATATGTATGAAAGTGTAACGTGACGGGTAGATGATTTTTACTTCGTATAAACGATACACCGACAGAACGTATAAATACTATTATTTCGTTGAAGGCGGTTATGCGCGATATTCATGCTTATTGATGCTCACTTGCTTCGTCCGAAAATTATTGGATAGGGTGAGGAGTGAATATTTTGCGCACGGTGCCGCTAGTCTATCGCCCAGACCTATGGAGAATTTTATATATATATATATATATATATATATATATATATATATATATATATATATATATATATATATGCCTGAAGGATCCGGTGCACGTAGAAAAAGAAATTTAAATGTCGACAGTGTTAAGAAGAAATCGATAGTAGCCATTCAATATTTTGTGTTCGCCGTTTGCGCTCGTAGTAGGTGAAGCCCACACCACGTTAAAGACTCACGATTCGCTGGAAATAAAAACTGCTTGGCGCGTCATTTGTGATGGGCGACGAAAAATGCAAAAAAAAAGTGGTGCAACTCGTCCTCGATGCTACGGGATGCACCAGATAAAAAAAATTCAAGATTTTTTTTTACAGTACGGTATAGGAATTGTTGTTTACGATAAAGAAAATTTGTTTCATTTCCTCGGCATGTAAAGCAGAAAAAGTAAATACAATAAAATGCGATGCGTGTAACCTAGATTTCATTAATAAAGCTTGTTATGAAATTCACAAGAGAAACGGTTGTCACAAAAAAAAATAATAAAAAATTATGTGATGTTTGGAAAATGTGTAAAAAATGTTGCAAGTTGACCTATTGTAATCTCGGAAAGCACGAATGCGGTATTTTTTGGTGTAAATTTTGTAGAAAGCATCAGAGAGTTATCGATATGTGTTATATGCGGTCGATACATGAAGATGCCGAGAAAAAAAGACTGCAGAATCAGCCACCAGCTCTTAAAAAATATCTATTTATATTTTACGATTTCCAGACACGTCAGGATACTGTTTATCAAAATAACAGAACGAGTAAGTGCACATACCTATAGAATGCACATCATTACATTTTCGACTTTGAACGAAAAATTCTTATGTATTTCCGCTCTGACGTCGATATCTTGAAACGTGCATGTTTGGCGTTTAGAGAAATATTTGTCACTCGGGGATACAGATCTCTTTGTATATGGAACCACGATCGCGTCAGCTTGTTCACACGTATTTAAATAAAAAATGTATTACCCAATAGCATAGGTATAACCAAACGACTATACACGTGCCGACAGGCACTCGCAGAAATACATCGAATGGTTATTGCAGTGCGAGAGTGACGTAGGTTGAGAAATAATACATACTGGAAGAGCTCAAGAATTTAGGTTAAGCGAGGAATTTCTAGTAGACGGGTATTTACACCCGGAAGCTGCAGCTAATGCTCACGACAGGGTCACAGTCAGTTTTCGAGTTCCAATAATCGCAAGTTAAAAATGTTCGCGATTAAATTTCAATGCATGTGTATGTGTCTGAGTGCATGTGTATGTGTGATTGTGCACAGGAGGTTCGTTCAAAAATTTATTTTTTAATTTTCTCAATGTCATCATTTAAAATAGTGGAAAATATAGAAAAAATGAAAATCCCGCTGCCGGTTTCTCCTTAAGCAATTTTAACAGATATTTATTTAAATCTCATACTGCTAAAACTTGTTTTTTAAAATCGAAGTTGCGACCTTTAAACAATGTCAAACTGCATTTGTCGTAATTGAAAAGTGTATATTTTTTATCTTATACTTTTTAAAAGGGTTTATTTGAAGAAATATAAAAGGATTAGATGATTTTATTTAACTTTAAGCCATGGTAGCACCTGCCAAAATGTGCTAAAATATGCTAAAGTCAAATAAAAACACTTATTCCTTTTATTTTCCTTCGTGTAATCCCATAAACAGATAGTAATGAAAAAAAAAGATATTTCAACCGATAAATGTTTTTAATATCATTTAAAGTTGACTACGTGAATCTGAAAAAACACGTTTTAATAATTTCAGGTTTAAATAAAAATCTGCTAAAACTGCGTATGAAAATAACAGCAATGAGATATTTTTTTATATTTTCCACTATTTTAAATTATCCTCCACAGACTGCAATTTTTGCCATTATACTCCTCCTATACTATGCAAGCGATTTTGAAGAAAATTTATATACGTGTATGTCAAATCTCAACATAAACGTTGCAAATTGTAGGGTTCATCATGTTTATTTACATTGGTATGAAGAAAAATTCAACTAACTACTAATAAAACGGGATGCATATTTTTTGTCCAGAAATGTGCACAAAACTGCTGATAATAGCATCAATCGCTTTAAAAAATCATGCTATTAGACCTCTCAGAAGTATCTAACGACCAATTTTTAAAGTACATATACAAAGTACATAAATGCTAATGTCAGAATTGTCAATTGTTTGAAAAATTTCAAACTCGCACAAGAAGATTTTTTAATGTTGTAATGTACAAGAATTTCAGTCAGTAAATTATATTTATTGGTTAACAAAATGCATTTTCTCATAGTATTTTGTAGACATAACAATTATCTATGCGGAAAAATTTTATTAACAATTATACGAGACGTTACAAGCATTTTTAACCTAGAAAGTCAATTATATATCTCTGCTAGTTCCGGCCCCTACTAACATCATATTATATTTGGTACATTTTGATTGTAATACGATTTAGTGTATCCTGTTCTCAGGTGTATAAGTGGCGAGTCAAAAGAAATGTAGATGCAATATGAGATATACTCGAAACGAAGCAAGGCAGCCAGCGCGGTACGATAACTCATGTAGTAGTGTTCGCCTCTGGACGGAAAAATCCGCAGTTCGATTCCCGACAAAGTCGTTCTTCATCCGCCATTTTGATATAAAATTAAATCCGTTAAACCTATTAAGATATTTTGTTTTAAATAAAATTATGAGTTCAAGAAATCCTTAAACTCTAAAAGAGTTCGTTATAGATAGACTGCTGAGTGATGCTTCCGTGCACGCTATATTGATAGCAAAACAGTCGAAGACCTTGCGATATCTACCAGCATTGATGGCGCTATCCTTCTCGATCATAAGAAATCTGTAGTTATTATCTCTCCAGCTATTTGAGCACAATTCCTTAAATTATGCCAAAGACATGTCATAATTGATGTGATCATCGTACAAGTGTCTAAGACTTATGTTATCCCGTCGGAAAATTACCAACAGATTGACGTTATCTCTCACGAGATGATTCGGTATGTGAGCGCAAGGCTGACAGATAGAAGCAGTCAACGTTCTTATGTCGCCCCGTACAGCACATAAATATGGTATGAGGTTGTTTTGTTTCTCACGAGCTACATCGTCGAATATCATGATTGAGTTGGGCAACGCCTTATCAGGACTTACGATTTCCTCGCGCTCATTGAAGGGAAAGTACTGTGTACCATCCAACGGTTCCAAAAGTTCTTCTAAGAATTTTTACTTGGACTGAATCAGCGATTTAGAATAGACGTAGACATTTTCACATTTTAATCCATAAGGATGCGTTATTAATGCTAGTAGACTATTGGTTTAACCACAATTCGATGGTCTACAAAATACTACTCGTATGCTATCGGGAACTACGATCCTGCTCTACGATAGTGTCAAAAGTTCACTATCGAGAGCTTGACAGATTGCTCCTTAAAATGCATGTGCATTGCACGAGATCTCGATTGCGAAAGACCGTCTAGGTATAAATAGAGCACTTATATAGCTTGAGCCTCAGTTATAATCTGACCGTTTAGGTATAAATAGAGCACTTACGTACTCTGAGCCTCAGTTACAATCTGACCTTCGAAGTATTATAATCGTTTACAAGCGACAACGATGACAAAGTTGTGGTATTGTCAACCAATTAATCAATAAATTTCTATTCTACCAGTACTGCTGCACTGGTACCAAGTTGCTAAATGGACCTGCTCGAGGTGATCCAAGACTCAATTCAAAATCAAATTTCGTTAAGCTTTTAAACTGAATACTAATCTGGTCTCAGAATTCTAAAAGCTTTGGAATATTAATTTCATATTATTTCAGATTGATCGCAATTGTTTTGAAAAATTAGTCCACCATACCACACTAGTTATTTTGAATTCAGATTATTAAGGTAAAATTTGAAATGACCTGAAAAATCCTCCTTGTCCGTTTCATTTCAATCCCATGGCTTTTTCGAGATACTACCGGTCATATAGGATACGCATTTTAAATTTTGAAATTTCGAGTCCAGATGCGTACTCCGCGAGTTAAAAATACTCCGAAATTCCGTTTCATCCCAATTACATTCCTTTTTCAAGTATTGTATCCGATTAAAAAACTGCTAATTAATCCGATTAAAAATGCTACTACTAAAAAGTGTCGATTTTAAAAACTAAATTTCTAAAAAAGCGCGTTTCAAGTTTTTTATATCATTATTTTATATAAGAAATAGCTTTATATGTACTCCTTAAATAATGAGCAGTTTCTTTTGCGTTATGGAAATTTTATAAGTAAAAATATATTATGTATGTTATTTATTATATATAGCTTTATTTTATTTATGTTTCTTGGTGTGTATAGCTTTGTGTATAGCTATATTAGTAATGCATAAATGTTATTATATCAAAAGAAAAATTTTAGTTCTTATTTTCTTAACTTTAGCTACATTCAACCTTTTAACTTTGTGAGACAAAAATGTTGCAAATGCACGGATTATTACTTCTAAAAAGTATATAATTATGTATGCAAAGCGGTAATACTGTGCATACAATTTATTTTCATTTTTGTAAACAGTTCAAATTAAATGTTTTGTGGATTTGTAATGTATATTTTTGTTATTATTGAACAAGGTTTTACCACAGTTATGCATATTTTTGTATACGTTTATACGTTTTTGTACATTTACGAAAAAAATATAGCTTGCTTTACACCGATAGGTGGCGCGGCACATTTAAATTAATTCACCTGTAAGAAATAGAAACTTTCTATATCTTAAGAAACAGTGGCACTTGGAAAAACTTTATTCGACTATTTGATATTACGTAAATTTTTCTTGACGCACCGTAGTGAGCGTAATATAGTATAGTATCCCAAAGCGATCAGAATTTTATGTTCCAATTATAACAGAAACTTACGCTTTGGCACGTTCTCGCACACTTTTATACATTTATACACATGTATGTACGTTGTTTGGGATAAAGTTGAGTGAGGATTTATTTGATTGATTCAAAACAATATTCAGATAAAAGAGGTAGCTTATTCCATGACGATTTTTTTTCTGTACATCTATATCGTTTTTTTTTCTGTACATCTAGATCTATAGCGTTGTAGCTTTTGGTTGACCTCCCATGAGGGTCAGTATCTGACCTAATCCGCGCACAAGTGCCGCTGCTTCTCATGCTTATCGGACCGCAAACCCCCACTCTACACTTGCCGCCGAATATAATAGCCGACGACAGCAGGAAGCATGGAGGAGCTCCAGCATATTACACACGTATTACAAATGCATTTTAAATCATATTACGGGCCTTCGTTGCTTCGTCCCTTAGCCTGACGGCCACCGATCCGCCTTTCAGTTTCCCTATGCACGTAGGACGTTCCGAAGTATAGAGGCGAACTCCCTTTGAGGGCCTAACAGCCTCAGAGCGATAAATCGCCCCTAGCTGGGGGCTTCAGGGCCACGAATTCGCTTAAGCAACTTCGCGCACAAGGAACCCGACCAACGAAGTTGTACGTGTATATCAACCTTTAACTGCTAATGCGTTTACCAGAATTCATTCAATCCTTATTTACTTTCTCGCTCTTTCCGTGCTTCCTCTGCCAATAATCGCACTCACATAAATCGCCGTCTTTCTATTCGTAACAACCCTCCCCCTCATACAAAAATACGCTTAGTTTTGAACTACTTTTTCGTTTAACAATTTAATTAATTTATGTACTGGTCTTGTGAAATCGCCGCTAGTTGTTTTAATTTTTGCTACTCTGATCTCCCCGTCTGCGCCGGGATAAAGCTCTACAACAAAGCCTCTTTTCCATGAATTTCGCAGAGCTTATAAATGAACGATTAGTACGATAAAACGCGATCTCCCCCTCGGTCCCAGATATATTTTTTTCCGGGTTTATCCCTGCGTGTGTTATCTGATACGCCATCAAGCGCGCGACTCTCGTTGCTAACTCAGCCGTGCAATGCGAAATTCGCTTGTAAATTTATATGAATACATCGAGCATGAGTTCTGAAACCTCTTTTACTGTTTTTCGACTAGCTCGATGCTTCGGGTTTCCAGTTAATGAATGTATCAGTCTTCGCATCTTTTACGTAGGTTGCAATACACTGCAATGGTTTTGCGTCGAAATGTAAACATGCCTTTTCATAAATGTTTGGATCCCCTTTTCTATTTAATCGCGCCACAAAAAGCTCTCCGCGACCTGATCTTGTTCTATAACTTTCAAGTGTAAATACATATCCGCGATATCAGCCTTGACTGCGACCGCATGCAATCTAAAGCCAATTATACTTGGCAGCAATTGTAGTATATCTGAGCCTGAATCTAGCTGATCGTTTAAGTTAACGCCCTCCGATCTTGCGGCAGCATCAAACACAATTTTAACATTACCCGGCATGTTCGTGCTTGTAACAACAAAATGTGACAAATACCATTTCCGCTCTTCCGTCTCGTCTTCAATTACCTTTTTTGCATACCCATTATCGATTAAACGTTGCATTTCTTTGTAATGAAGAGCAGCATACTCATTATCTTTGTCGAGTTTTCTTTCTAAAGAAACAAGTCTTTTAAATGTTGTTTTCCGGCTATCGATTTGTATATTACCGTTTTCTTTTCAGAGAAGCCCCATTACCCAGATTTCGCCAAACCGCAGCGTCGTAGTTTTCGAAGTATCTAGAACGCGTTCATGTTCCAAATTCAGCATAATCGTATCAAAAACTCTGAAATTATCAATTTGAAAATACTCTATCACAAGTTGATAGAGAAGGGTTTCTTCGCGGCTTAAATTACAAACGTCGCCGACTGCGTTCGAATCGTCTCGCTGCAAAGTGCATGTAGTGGACACGGGGTTCGTTTCGTAATATTGCACGAGCCCGTGCACCGTCCAACCCAACAAAGAGAGCGAAAGCACTAACGTGCTATCTCGGACTGCTTGGATTTCGCGAGTCCCGAGAAGTGACAGATATCCTGGCCTATCAAAAGTGCCGGCTGTGCGTTTTCATAAGGCTGTATAAGTCAGCTATCCGTTCTCGCGATGTTTCATACAAGTTCCTTTGTTACCGTCTACGAAGGAAGCCGTAAATCAGGTATCGACGTGGCATTCGAGATCTGATATGTCTGAGAATCACCGGTTATTTTGAACGTGACCTTTTCGAAACGCGCGGTCACTATCTCGCGGTCATTCCTTTTAACGCTAAATTCATACGCGTCCCCTTTAATCCTATATTCTGTGCATCCCTTTCATTCAGTAACGTTATTGTTGATCCGTCATCTAGTAAAAATAACGTTTCTATCGTGCTTAAAGGTCCTGAAATTTCTACTGGAATTATTTTTAATAATGCGCCGGGAGGATCTAGTCATGCACTTTCGTTAAGCCTAGTAGAAGCGCCGCTGGTTCGTTGTACCACGCATTCTTTAAAATCCGCGTTTAACTTTTTACAATTATGGTTATCAGTGACTCAAGCGCGTTTCGGCGTATGAAGCAAAATATGATAACGTCTCTTATATAGATCGCAGCCCGCGCTTTTGCAACTGTCCTGCGTATGCCCTTGCTCTAAACATTTATAACACAATTTAAATTGTCGCGCTAAATATCGTCGCCTATCAATTGAGTCTTGCGCAAAGACAGTACACTCTGCTACTTTATAATTATTCCATTTGCAAATAATACACTTGTTCGCTCGCTTGCCTTCGCCGACAGGCTCCGACTCATAATCAGATCGAGTTACCGCAGCAAATGCTTTAATGGACCTGTGTGGCTGCGCGTGTTTTCTCGGCGAGTTAGATGTTTCACATGTCTCTGATTCCGGCTTTATAACAAAAATACCGCTAGCAATACTTCCAATTCAGCCTTGACTTCTGTAATCTCAGATGCATATTTATTATACACGTATTTCAAAGCACATGGTAGCTTCTTTACCGTACTCTAGATTAAATCCGGGCTGTATAAATATCCGGTGAGTTTAAACAATCTAAAAGCTGAAGCTGCTTGTTTAACTTTTGTCGCAAATTGTGTAAGCTTTTTTTTCCGAATCGATTGTAGGGAAGTTTTTCAGATTGTTCACTATTTTCCGTGCCACTACGTGCTTGTTTCCGAAATGTAACTCGAGCGCCTTCATGACGACTGTAGCATCCCGACTCATCGCTAATAATGTGTTTACGGCCTCATGAGCTTTTCCTTGGATAGCCGTGAAAAGACGCGGAACGTTTACCCCGTTAGCTATACCCGCCAAGTTCCGACGTAAATTCTAATGTTTTTTTGAAGTGAAGCCGCTCGAGTGGATCACCCGAGAACGTGGGTAAACTTTTAGACGTCGTTAATCGATTGACTAAACGCGAGTTTCCATTGCTCAATAATGTTTTGCGCACCGTACGCAGTGTAGATTCTATCGCGTAAGCGATTCGCACTACAGGGTCCACTACCGGTTCACTATAAACTAAAGAATTATGCCTACTTGAATTTTTGGTGCTATTTACCAATAGACCCAAATCTTCGCGTTGTACCGATGATCGTGGGCTGACCGGCTGTTCCTGCAGAATGTCCTCTTCTTCCCGCGCTAGTGTAGACACATCTTCTTGGTCGTCGTCGTCTTGTTCTCCGCGCTCTCGAGGATCCCACAGTCCTCGTCCGCCCCGCCGCTCGTTCTGCTAACCAGCGACCTGGATTTCGGGTGATAAAGGGTCTATCCTCGGCGACTGCATTTCTTCTCCGGCAGTCCGATCTACGGTTGGTCTCCCGTGAGGATTCCGCTTTCTTATACCGCCTGCCTCACGAGCGACTTCCTATGTGTGGCTCTTCGCAGTGCGCGGTCTTTTTTATTTCGACTGGACAGCTGCGTTCGCATTATTCGTCGCGATTCTCTTGCCTTTTCTCGGCGGCACGATTCTTTCAATCACTTCACTTCACCAGGAAACACTCGGTTTTGCAGAACTCTTCCTACGTTCTTTATCCCTCCCACGAAAAATACCCGATGTTGACTCCCGGGTTTCGGCACCAAATCGTTTGGGATAAAGATAAGGGAGGAATTATTTGATTGATTCAAAACAATATTGAGGTAAAAGCGGTAGTTTATTCCCTGACGATTTTTGTATCTGTACATCTGTAGCGTTGTAGCTTTTGGTTGACCTCCCATGAGGGTGCTTCCCATGCTTATCGGACCGCAAGCCCCTACTCTACACTTGCCGCCGTATATGATAGCCGACAACAGCCGATGAAGCACGGAGGAGCTCGAGCGTATTACAAATGCATTTTAAATCATATCAAGGGCCTTCGTTGCTTCGTCCCTTAGCCTGACGGCCACCGATCCACCTTTCAGTTTCCCTATGCACGTAGGACGTTCCGAAGTATAGAGGCGAACTCCCTTTGAGGTCATAACAGCCTCAGGGCAATAAATCGCCTCTAGCTAGGGGCTTCAGGGCCACGAAGTCGCCTAAGCAACTTCGCACACAAGGAACTTGACCAACGAAGCTGTACGTATATATCAACCTTTGACTGCTAATGCGTGTACCAGCATTCATTCAATCCTTATTTACTTTCTCGCCCTCTCTGTGCATCCTCTGCCGATAATCGCGCTCACATAAATCGCCGTCACTCTATTCGTAACATATGACTTTGTACATTTTTTTATTTACATAGGGGCAATTCGTACATTGTAAAATTATCCGCTATCTCAAACGATATAAACAGGCTTTTT
This sequence comes from Gastracanthus pulcherrimus, assembly GCA_949152435.1. NCBI lineage: Eukaryota > Metazoa > Arthropoda > Insecta > Hymenoptera > Pteromalidae > Gastracanthus > Gastracanthus pulcherrimus. The sequence continues at coordinate 107,806,598 of OX424573.1, forward strand.
GCTATGTTACTGTATAGAATTATTTGTGAATATGAAAAATATACCTGACAACAGTTTTGATAGTACAGATGAAAGTTTTGCATAAAAAGAATAAAAATATATGCACACGCAAAAATACAAATTATTCTAGGATATTTTATGACTGATTTAGCATTATTATTGTTGTATATTTTATAAGTATGAGTGATAAACACTCTCAAAATTTATTTGTATTACCTTCGATTAAAAAAAACGGCACTTGTTTTATTATAAAAATGGCTCCATTAACATGGAGTTCTTTAAAGCTGGAATATTCATGGATCACGGGCTCCATTAGCATGTAAGTTAACATTATTAATGAAGCGCGGGCTCCATAAACATACATTAAACGAAAAGAAGGCTCCATAACCCTGTATTTGTTAATACAAAATTTAAAAAAAATCGACTTCGAAAATGACACACTAAAAAGTATGAAATAATCAATAAAAAAAGCACTAAAAAGTATGAAACAATCGTTAAAATGTATGAATAATCGATAATTGTACATTTTGCAACTAGGGGAGAAAATGAGCTATTTGCTGAAAATACCTCACCCTAATTTGAAATAGCTTTTCTTCCCATGTTACACGATAGGGCCTCTTTTTATGCATGAAAGTTGGGTAGGTGATCTAGTATTTCGAGTCATGCACAACGCAGTTAAAAATTGTTCTATTTTTAATTTTCACTTTCAATCGTATAGTTAAAATATTTGCACCTTTTCCTATTTCAAGTTTAATCGAAACTCGCGCATGCGCAGTTACGCACTTATGACTAGCATGAACAAAGGTTAAACCTGAAAAATGGGTCCTGAGCTTATTTCCTACACATTTTCGCAATTTTTGAGAAGTGGGGAAAAAAGTAATTTTTGTAACACAAGCACGATTTTCGGGTTTTACTGTACGTATTAAGCGGGTCTAAAGGACATTGTTTTTTACAAAGGTAAATTTTTCAGAAAATTGCTATTATATATATATAGCCCTGCTTAATATGCTAGAAAAACGCAAAAATCAATACATGCGTTACAAAAAATATGGTGTGAACCGAGGGCAAAGTGGGCTTTTTGACTTCGTGTGGTTGCAGTACTCGTCTTCGGTTCGCAAACGCACTCGCCTTCGGCTCGCGCTAGCTCGCCTTCGACTCATACTGCAATCTCCACACTCGGTCTAAAAACGCTCACTTTGAGCACTAGGTACACAATATACTGTTTTTCCCGCAAAGACGGGAAAAATAGTAGTCACTTTTCCCCGCCTCACTTTTTTCCCCGCTAAAAAAAAGTTATTTTTCCCCGCTAAATGAATATTTTTTCGCACTTTTAGGAAGCACGCTTGAAATACGCGATTTTCTATGCTATACTTAGACATGTAAAAAGGCCTATTTCATGCTTGAGTTGAAAAAAAATCTTTTCAAAGTCAGCGCCGAATTTCACCGAGTTACGGTTGTCTGACTTTAGAGGTATTACACGTATATGTGTTTAGACCCAATCCTGTATAAGTTCTAAATCGTATCCATAAGAGAGATACTATAAGTCAGTTTGAAATTCGGCGCCGACTTCGAAAAGGTTTTTATCGATTATTCATACTTTTTATCGATTATTTCATACTTTTTAGTGCGTTTAATTCGAAGTCGTTTCTTTTTAAATTTTATTTTATACTTTTCAGTTTTACCAGCCAAACTTCATTTTATTTATCCAAATCCAAAAGTTTATCCAAATCGGTGCAGTATTTTCGGTATAATTGGCGGACGAACATAACAAAACTTACGTACTGACCTAGTACTGGCTCGATCCTGGCCCAGTAATGTAATGGGACCACCATGGGATCATCCTCCTTCATTCAAAAAGTAGTTTATCCAAATTGGTTCAGTAGTTTCCGAATAATCGGCGGATGAACATAACAAAACGCCAGGACCGACGTAGTATTGGCTCCATACTGGAGAGTAATGTAATGGGACTAACATAGGATAATTTTCCTTCATTGAAAAAAAAATTTTATCCAAATCGGTTCAGCAGTTTCCGAATAATCGACGGACAGAGTCGGCAGCGCCCGAAAAGTACGGACAAAATATCTAGCAAAAAACTAAATTACTGGTCAGATACTGGACCAATCCTTACAAAATTGGAATGGGACCACAATGGGATAATCTTCTTTCATTAAAAAAAGGTCAGTCAAATTGGTCCAGTAGTTTCGGAGTAATGAGCGAACAAACATAGAAAAAATATATATACACAGGTCGAATTGAGAACCTCGTCCATTTTCGAAGTCGTCCTTTTTAAAAAGCGAATATAAACATGTAAAAGTGAATATAAATGTAGATTTCTGTTATAACTGAAAGAGGTTTTACCACAGAATTGTACATCTTTGTACATTAACGAAAAAAAAATACAGCTTGACTTTTCCACCGATATGTGGCGAGGCACATATAAATTAGTTTACGTGAAAATAAATTAAACTCTTAATTACTTAAGAGGATATAAGAGGATTCTAATTGGTGGAAATTAGATATAACCTCCAAAATTTTCATTACAAAAATAAAAATTTGTAGGTATTTGAAGTACAAAAATGTCGTTGTCCACTATACTTTACATAATAATAAATGATTGTCAAGGTCGCTATGTACGATTTTTTATAAAATCTCGACCTACCCTAATGGAAATAATTTGTCTGCCGAACTCTACCTAAGTCTACTTAAGTCTGCCAAACTCTGTCTATCACTGTTTAACTCTGCTAAATTATGCATAGGTCTACCAAACTCTGGTTATTTCAACGATTTTGGACATTTGACAGTGTTTGGCAGAGTTTAACCGAGCTTGATAGATTTTAGCAGAGTTCAGCAGAGTTAGGCAGAAATAGTATTTATCCGTAACGTCAAATTTTTTAAAAATAAATCGTAGAGTTTAGCAGACTTACGCAGAATTAGGCAGCGTTTGGCAGACTTTTGTATAGTTTAGCAGAGTTTGACAGATTTACTCAAAGTTTGACATACTTACGCAGAGATAGACAGATTTACCCAGAGTTTGGTAGACTTACGCAAAGTTTGCAGACTTACGCAGAGTTTGACAGACTTACGCAGATTTATGTAGAGAATATTTTGATGAATACTGAATTTTTAAAATAATCTTTTATAAGTTTGTAAAATTCTGCCAAACTCTGCAAAATGTCCGAAATCCATGAATTAACCAGAGATTAGCAGACTTGTGCAGAGTTAGGCAGAGTTAGGCAGAGAACCCATTTCCATTAGGGTGTAACGAAAAATACGATGCGAGGTGAAGCCGTCGATGAGGTTTAGAAACGGTAAGATGACCGTCATTTGGACCGTTTTCAATTACAATTATAATAATTTTTCATAGTAAAAAACTTTTGAAGCTATGAATAAACAAAAACGCTGTTGTACACTGTTCTTTACACAATAACAAATCATTATCACCCTCGATTTTGCTGTTATTATGTAAATTTTAGACGTATAACGAAAAATACGACGCGAGGTTGAGGTCACAATCGTAAAGTTCGCTTCGACCTCCCCTTAAGGTAGGACTATGGAAAAAGAAAAAATTCTTCAGTTTTAACATAATATAATGAGGTTTTCATATATTAACTATTATTATATGATGCTATGTAAAATTGTCAGTAAGTTTTAACTTATTTTTCTTAACACGTGCATATAATAGGCCCTTTTCCATGCCTCTAAAGCGAATTGCAAGTTGAGCATTTCAAGCGTTTTCGCCGGAGCGGGAGAAAATGATTATGGTAATTATGGTCATTAAGAAATATGGTTATTATCATTTAAAATTATGGTCATTACCTCCTACTGCAGCGGGTAGTCCTAAATAAAATTTTTCAAATTTGTAGAAATTTTTGGAAAACTATGAAAATTTTGATAATTTTGGAAAAATTTGGAAAATTTTGCAAATATTGGAAACGTTTGAAAATATTAGAAAATTGAGAAAATTTTGGAAAATTTTGAAAGTTTTGGAAAATTGTTATTTTGAAGATGAAATTGTAATTTAATTCTCTAAGTAAATTTTGCTATGTTACTTTTTGCAATTGTAGTGTGATATTTTCAAAAACAGCATTTCTTAGTGTTACGTTATACTTGAATCGAATTTCTTTTTTACAGCATCCCTGATCTATGCGCACACAAAAATACAGAATATTCTATGATATTTTATGACTTATTTAGCATTATTATCGCTGTATATTTTATAATTTGGAGTAACAAAATCCCATAAAATTGTTTTCTATTATCTTCGATTTACAAAAATAACGGCTCTATAAACCTTGGTTTATTATAAAAAAGGGCTCCATTAAAATAATAGAACAGTATGCAATAAGGGACTAAAGTCATAGATTATTCCCGCAGCTGGGTTTACTACCCGTGCAAAGCGAGGGCAGTAATCACCCGAGGTAATGATCGACTTTACTCTCATGTTGCATATGCAACTTTATACAGGACTTAACTGTGTAGCCACTTGTTGACTTGAAAAGTGGGACCCATTCATTGTTAATACCAACTAAAATTTCAAAATTATTAATTTTTTTCAAATATAGAATATTCTCAAAATTTTCAAAATTTTTAAAACTTTCAAAATTTGTTGAATTTTTAATAGTACATTACTCCCGCAAATGCAGGTCAATAAAGTTGCTATTATAGTTAAGTCGCAAATAAAATTATTTAAAGCTGAAATATTAATGGAGCCTGGGCTCTATAAGCACGAAAGTTAAGAAGGCTCCATAACCCTGCATTTGTTAATATATAAGCGTATATAACAGTTCATTATGCAACAAGGAAATAAAGTGGAGGAGTAGTCCTGCGGGCGGTTTATGGCCTGAGCGAAGCGAGGGTGGTAATCACTCAAGTGAATAGTCGGCTTTATTCCTGTGCTGCATATCAATCTTTATTTCTGACTTAACTGTGCCTATTTTATTGATTTTGAAAAGTGGGACCCATGGAAAGAGAAAAAAATAGTTGAAAAATGAAGAAAAAGAGAGAAATCCAGAGAAACTAAATTTACTTTTATTCTCGCATTTGGGGAAACTAACTTTATTTCCGGCAAATTTACTTATTTTCCCGCAAATTGGGGTTATTTCTCGCAAATTTACTTTATTTCCCGTAAATATACTTTATTTTCTGCAAATCTACTTTATTTTCCGCACATTTACTTTATTTCCGCAAATTTAAAACAGGGAATAATATAATAATAATAGAATAATAGTATAATAATACGTCAATTTCGTCCCGCTTTTCAGGTTAATATTATAGTGGCTATTTATAGTTAAGCTGGGAGTAAATATACGAAAGTTTTGTATAAATGTATATTTTTGTTATTATTGAAAAAGGTTTTACCACAGTTATTCACATTTTTGTATACAATTATATGTATTTGTACAAAGACGAAAAAATTAAGCTTGCCTTACACCAATAGATGGCAAGGTACATTTAAATTAATTCACCTATAAAAAATAGAAACTTTCAATTTCTTAAGAAACTGTGGTACTTGGTAAAAGACCGATGCACATTCATTGGCACTTAGCTTTCTCAAACTAAATAAATTATTCCAATGTGAATTTCTTTATTCTCCTACATTATTTTAAATTGCTATATCTCTTTCTTATTAACCATTTGCAGCATAGTGGCTACTATAGTAGTCACCCGGTTGCACTTGAAATTTTGTGTGTTTTAAAGACTAAATAATGCATTTTCTCCCGGTTATTTTAAAATACAATTTAAGTGGGAGTTGAAGAAGTGTTAACATTGCATTTGAGTCAATATTTATTTATTATTTTGTTATATAAATAAATAAACAATTAAAAATCGTAATTTTTATGGAAAAAGGTGGGTTTTTATTTATTAGGTTTAAGGTGGATATAATGACTAGTCTATAGAGCTTGTCCATATTGACTTCAAATCTGTATGAGAAAAATATAAAGTATCCGCAAGAACAATCTAGAGTATGCAGATAGGTTACATCGATTTTTATGTTAATATACGTATGTGAAGTACGTCACCAATGATATACCTGTGATATAAAAGTCATATTCATTATAAATTACAGTTTTCTACACCACCCCAGTTTGATTTTTCAATACATGAAGTTGGTTTCTATTAATATTTCATTTTATAAATAAAAGCCAATACTAACTGTAGAATGATTTCTCAAAAATAGATTTTGATTAATCATCAAATTATAGTAGATTTTCATTGTATTATATATAATAAATTATTTTATGCCCATTTGAATGAAAATGACCACGTTTTTCCCTGAAAAGCGAGACCAAAATTACACTTTTTGCCCGCAAAAATAATTATCGGGAAAACGCAAAAATAATTAGCGGGAAAAAAAGTCCTTTACGGTACACATTTTGCCATACAAATGACGATTTTTATTTGATTATTTAATTATATAACAAAATATTAAATAAATATTGACTCAAATGCTGACTCAAATACTCAAAATTTCAAGTGCATCCCGGTGACTACTATAGTAGCCACTATGCCGCAAAGGGTTAATAAGAAAGAAATATACCAATTTAAAATAATGTATGAGAATAAAGAAATTCACATTGGAATAATTTATTTAGTTTGATGAAGCTAAGTGTCAATGAATTGGCCGCGGTCTTTTTCCAAGTGCCACAGCTTCTTAAGAAATTGAAAGTTTCTATTTTTTATAGGTGAATTAATTTAAATGTACCTTGCCACCTATCGGTGTAAGGTAAGCTTAATTTCATTCGTTTTTGTACAAAAACGTATAATTGTATACAAAAATGTGAATATCTGTGGTAAAACCTTTTTCAATAATAACAAAAATATACATTTATACAAAACTTTTGTATATTTACTCCCAGTTGAACTATAAATAGTCACTATAATATTAACCTGAAAAGCGGCACGAAATTGACGTATTATTCCCTCTTTAAATTTGCGGAAATAAAGTAAATGTGCGGAAAATAATGTAGAACTGCAGAAAATAAAGTATATTTGCGAGAAATAAAGTAAATTTGCGAGAAATAAACCCAATTGGCGGGAAAGTAAGTAAATTTGCGGGAAATAAAGTTAGTTTCTCTAAATTTCTCTCTTTTTCTTCATTTTTGAACTATTTTTTTCTCTTTCCATGGGTCCCACTTTTCAAAATCAATAAATTGGGCACAGTTAAGTCAGAAATAAAGTTTGATATGGAGCACAGGAATAAAGCCGACTATTCACTTAGGTGATTACCACCCACGCTGCGCTCGGGCCGTAAGCCTACCCGCGGGACTACTCCTCCACTTTATTTCCTGGTTGCATAATCAACTATTATATACGCTTCTATATTAACAAATGCAGGGTTATGGAGCCTTCTTAACTGCCGTGCTTGTGGAGCCCGGGCTCCATTAATATTCCAGCTTTAAATAATTTATTCGCAACTTAGTTAAGAATTAAAACTTTCAAAATTTGTTGAATTCTTAATAGTACATTACTCCTGCAAATGCAGGTCAATAAAGTTGCTATTACAACTATTAAATATTCAACAAATTTTGAAAGTTTTAAAAATTTTGTAAATTTTAGAATATTCTATATTTTGAAAAAATTAATAATTTTGAAATTTTAGTTTGTATTAACAATGAGTGGGTCTCACTTTTCAAGTCAACAAAGTGGCGACACAGTTAAGTCGTGAATAAAGTTGTATATGCAACATGCGGGTAAAGTCGATCCTAATTGGACGACTCGAAAAACTGAGGCCTCCGACCGGAAAAGGGCGCATAGCGCGATTTCGCCTGGTAAGTATTGTCCGACTAGCTCATTTTGAACATCGCTTCGAATTCATTTTTTTTAATTAATATATAAAAACATTACTATTGCGCAACTTTTGGTACTAAAAGTGTGTACTAAATGTAAGCATGTCGAAAAATAATAATGTCCCAAACTCTACAAAAATGTTGGTATGTGTACCCAAAGTATGTAAATAAAGTTTCAGACTTTAAGGTGTCATATGTCAAGAGCAATTAAAGGTTCAAAATTCGTTTTTTTTAATACTTTGAGTTTTTGCTAACATTGTTTGACTTTTAACTAAAAAACCAGTGACTTTTTAGAAAAAAGTGTACGATCATTTTTTGTTCAAAATGAGGTAAGAAATCCAAAAAAAATTTTATTAGCCCCTATTGTGATATTTTTTGATCTCATGTATTGTGATATATTGTGATTCTAATATTGTAGAAAATCGCCTCAATTTTTTTCAAAAAAAATATTTTAAATTTTAGTTTTTCATATTTTCTGTAATTCAAGATTTGTTAGAATATGGTCTCAAGTTGAATATAGTTTTTGCAGAATTTTTAAATAGCGCACTTTTTTGCTATTTTCATTGTGTGACTGAAATAAATAGTCACCATTTAATAGCTATGCAGGAATTATATTTAGCTTGAGATCATTTTACACAAGGTCTAGAATTAAAGTTGACATGAAATCTTAAATATTAATATTTTTTGATTTGAGAAAGGTGATGGCGATCAGCTAGAATTTTAATATTATAATATATCAAAATACATGGGTTTATGAAGAACAAATACAGAAAAAAGTGCACTATTTAAGAATTCTGCAAAAATTATATTAAACTTGAGACCATAATCTGACTAATCTAGAATTAAAGAAAATATGAATAACTAAATTTTAAGATTTTTTATTTTTAAAAAATTGTGGCTAATTTCTAGAATCTTAATATCACGATATATCAGAATGCATGAGATCACAAAATATTACAGTAGGGTCTAATAATTTTTTTTCAGAATAACTTAATTCAAGATGATGGATCCAATATGGTGGTCACATAGATCCTCGAAATTAAAAATCGGCAGGAATTGCTGGTGCAGCTTGAAAATTGGTACTCGGGAGTTTTTTGGGTCGGTGATTGCAAATCCGAAGCCAGAATTACAAAATTCAAGATGGCGGATTCAATCTGACAAACTATTTTTAATTGTCGTAGAAAATTGGGTATATATGAGTTTTTGAAGTCGTTGATAACGAATCCCTTATCAGAATTTATAAATTCACCAAATATAAAAATGGTATTAGCGGTTTACTCCATGCAAAATTTAATTTTCTTTGTATCATTATAAAAAAAAGGAAAAATATAAAATCTAAAAAGAAATAATCTGCAACAGCCATCAATATGAATTTTGAATTTGGAAGGCAAATTAAAAAATCTTATCATCTAATCATGATCAGTGACTTAGAAAATCTCTGCATATCTGACTTTCTAATAAAATAACAGAAAACTCCAAAATTCTTTACAATTCCATCTCAGGAAAATTGTGTACCTCGATTTTCATGAAAAACAGATACAGTGCCCCTCACCTTATAAACCGCTACATTGAATCTACCATTTTGGTAGTGAATTATAAAAATCTCATAACGGATCCGTAATCGGTGACTTAAAAAACCTCTGTATAGCAATTTTCATAGAAGCTTTAGTATACTACGACCAGGTGGCGGCAACATGAAAACTGAAATCACTCTATAACATTAGGTTCATGCAGGATAGATGTATAAGTCTAACTTTACGTAATTTTTGAGATTATAGATGGAAGTGCTGTAAAGTTCCTAGTCTGTGAGAAGTTCCAGCAGCATTTACATTATTTATTTTGTGTCTTCATATTTTTCAAAATTTTTTTATTGAGTAGTCCTCTTGAGGATAATTTTTGAAAAGTTTTCTATTCACCAGGCCTTTTCAGAGCTAGTATTGAAACTTCTATATTATTCAGTGCTTACATCAATCCGCCCTTTTAAGGGCGAATATGCATCTAGCTTTTCCCAGAACTGTGTTACGAATCAGTCTAGCTTTTTCTGGACCTTTTCTGATATTCTATGCTGGCTATACTAACGGATCATTCGCCATATCTTCAGGATGTCTCCCAAATATAAGAATAGCGAGAGATGCTGCAATCCTTACAAAATATTAGGCGTTCCAGGTCATAGGGGCAAGGATTTAAGATGTGATTCGACAGATCTCAAACGCAAATTTCCTGAGCTTTCTAACGTAGATATAATCTGTGGCGATTGTAGACGCGGGAAATACAAACGTATGGATGATGAAGTAGACATTCAGATTGAATCATTTCGAGATTTGCAGTCTGATAATTCAAATGATCTTAATGCAGCTCAAAGTGATTCATTCAGTGGAAATGATATGCCGGAACGTGAAGTTCATACAGAAAATATCCGTTCAGAGAGAGAAAAGAGTTAGAAGATATGCTAAATAAACTTAAAGAAAAGTTCTCGTCATTAGATATCGGACATCCTTTGAGAGTGCGTATTCTTAGAATTGCTCCAGAGACATGGAGTATCAATAAAAACGCTAAAGAATTTAATTGCAGTAGGCGAGTAGCTAAAAAATCGAAAGCTCTGAAATCTTCAGACGCTGTCTTGACGAGCACTACAGGTAAATGTGTTAAACCATTACCAGAAGCAATTGTACAGAAAGTGAAGAATTTCAATATTAATAGTCGAGTCATGCCTGGTATAAAAGATTATGTTTCTGTGAAAATGGATGATGGTCTTTTTCAGATGCAGAAGCGTTTTCTCCTTTTAGATTTAAGAGGACCATATGTTGCATACAAAGAAACACTCCCAGAAGTTTCAGTGAGTTTCAACAAGTTTGCTCAATTGTGAATGAGTCCCCACAATCCAGCAAATTAAAAATCTCTCAGAACATTCAGCTCAACAGCTAAATGATTACAAAGACAGTTTACAGCAAATAACATGTTAAATTCCTAAATTAAAGTGCTCGCTTGGTGAATGTAAAAAATGGTCAAATACGGAGGCTTTTTCAGAATTTTTAGAACAGCTATTATATGATAAGAATATTGACAACGTCCAATTTACTGTTTGGGAACGGTTGACAGGTCAACTTTGGCCACTCAAATCTCTCGGCAACAAATTTCATACAACAGCTGTGTGATAAATTACGAATTTTAAAACATCATTCATTCATTCATTGCCAAGCAGCAGTCACTGTTCTATGAAGATATAAGAAATAATCTAGGTAATAGTGAAGATATAGAAGTATTGGACTTTGCCCAAAGTTACAAATTCATTTCTCAAGATGCGTCACAGGGATTTCCCTTTAACAATGCACAATGTACACTATTTCCTTTGGTATGATACTATATAGAGAATTCAGAGTTAAAACACAACAGCTTTAAATATTTGTCTGACAGCATGGAACATGCATACGGCTGCTATTTATACTATTGAAAAAATATTGGAACCGTATTTAACTATACTACTAACTTTATTTAACAAAAAACAAATAGTTTTTTATTTCACCAATGTTTCAAGAAACCACTTGGATCCGCCATCGTGAATTTCGTAATTCTGGCTTCGGATTCGCGATCACCGACCCCAAAAACCGCCATCTACCAATTTCCAAGCCGTTCCAACAATTTCTGCCGATTTCAAATTTCCCAGATCAATGTGGCTGCCATATTGGATCCGCCATCTTGAGTTTCATAATTCTGCTATCGAATTTATATTCAGCGACCCCAAAAACTCCGTTATAACCAGTTTCATCCTGATACTTTCAAGAAAGTCAAATATTTTTGATTATGTACCAGAATTCCTACAGGAAGCAATTGCTTACACCTGCCGTGTTGGATCTGTCATGTTGATAATTAAAAATAGCCCATCGGCTCCAGAAACTAGATAAAGAGACCTAAATTTTAAGCCCTTGTAGAATTCTTAAATGTTAAATCAATTCTGGACAGCAGTCGTCTACTTAGATGGGAAAAGCAAGCTAAAAGAAATTCACAGTTATGCTATATGTTCAAAAGCCAAAACCAAACCAAGTGCATTATTTTATAGGACGTTTGAACTACTATTTCTGGAAGTTAGAACTCAAACAGTTCATATAGAAAAAAATTACGGGGGTGCCACCTTGATAATTTTTGAAAAAGTACCTGTCTTCTTGAGGCTGTAACTTTGGCGATTCGAATGGCGTAATGAATTTGAACGTTCCAAAAATGAATTAAAGGCCTTTTCAAGACAAAGGGGCTTGCTGAACCTCAACCCGGTTCGGTTGCGTAACATGGCAAGCGATCAAACATAACTTAAAAAATAAATTTCGGGTTTATATGCAGCTTTGTATAGGTGCCCCATTGAGCGGCCAAGGTGGTCAAATATTTTATTTCTTAAATTTTGTAAATAGACGAATAAATCCATTTTGGGTGCGTTCAAATTGATAAAGGTGGGAGCTCTGTAGAATTCTTTGAAAATAGCCGTTTTTCGGCTATATCTGAAACTTCAGAATACTCTACTGGGTCACATAGAGGACCTTAGGAGCTGAAAATTTTTTTGAGTGCTTCTTTTCACAGGTACTTTCATATAAAAAAATCAGCGAAAAATTTATTTATATATATATATATATATATATATATATATATATATATATATATATATATATATATATATATATATATATGTGTGTGTGTGCTTATGCATTTGTTTATAATACTTTTGATCGCAGTTCTCACTATCGTGCGTTACACTTTATAAACAAATGTACATTATTAATGTATATTATTTATCACTGATTAAATATTTTTAAAAAAATGAAATGGTGGAGGACTCGTAAATTGTCTAAGGATTCTATAAAGCATCTGAAGAAAATCATAAGTTGGAAAATAAAGGTTGTAAACGCGTGTGAATTTCTTCTTACTCAAGGTAGAAGTACATTTGTTGTTCTTTTTTTGTTATTAATTTTTTTTTTGTAAATAGGAACATTTTATTTAATCAATGCTGTATAGTTATTTTGCACATCATATATCTATTACAGAAAAATAATTTTTTTCCGTAATTCCATTATTTCCTCCTTAATAGTGTGGGTGCCTAGTTACTCCAAGAAAGGCTACAACAAAAAGACATCTTTTTTTTCCTTTTTTGCTAGAGTAGACGAATTGTGCTGTTGTAATTACGGTTGGGTGTTTACAAATTTTTTTTTCCTGGTTTATTAATATCTATTGGTTATTTTTCCACCTCGTGCCTAATAAAATTTATGATTGGTGAAAGAAGTACAGTAGGCTACATTTACAATTTATAAAAAATTTTATAATTATTTATTGTATTTATTTATTTTTAGAATGAGGTTAGAAGGTTGACACCATAATATATAAGTACATTTTTTCTCCTTTTATTTATCTCTCCTGTACTTTTGGAGCGTGGCGACCGTACCTCTCTAACTTTTGCTACACGCTTTATGGTAATGGAGTCACTTAATACAATGGAAGCTCATCAATAAGTTATGAAGCACATGAAGAAAGACCGAGAAGTCAGAACGTTAGATACAGAAGTTGGGAAACTGAGACCAGAAGAGTTAATAGAATTACTTCGAAGCGGGGGGTAAAGTATCAAAAGGATTACATGTATTCTCCGGGATAGACTGCTGAAGGCTGCAATAAAGCAAGCCGAGCCGAACACCGAGGTGACATGGTATGCATGGGATGAGGGTGAAGATTTACCACCACAGTCATCAGCACTGCCCCAAAAACAACCTAACGTGGAAATAAGATGTCAGCTAGAAAGAAGCATTGTTAACGACCTTGGATTGACGAATACCGACCAGGTCGAAGAAACTGGTACACTAGATACCATCATCTGTGAAGTATACGATACCAATCTGAGGGTTATGCCAAAGCAAAAGACAGTAGAAGGCCAAGAAGAAAAAGAAAAATTGTTAAGGGAGTAACCGTTTAGGAGAGACAATCACCACGACGACGCAAGAATCACAGCACCGACTACGAAGGCAAAGGTATAAAGAAGAAATGAATTTCAAGAAATTACTCTAAATTAAATGATTCGTAACAAAAATTTTGTCAGCGCCGAGAAAGGTCCAGCCCACAGAAAAACTAATTTCCAAAAACCCACCAAAATCTTTCAACCTCAACAAAAAAGTATTCCATTATAATAAAGCTTTAAATTTTCAATTCTCATAAAAAAATTCTCTTTTTCTTGTCAGTTTAAATTCTTAACTTAAAAAAAAAATTTTAAACTAAAAAAAATTTAAACTAAAATTTTTTTAATTTTCTAAAAGGCCAATTTGAAAAAAAATTTTTAATAATTAAAAAAACCTAAAATTTAGAAATTTTTTTTTGAGAAAAATAAAAAATTAATTAATACAACAAAAAATATTTGTTAAATTGAAAAAAAAAATTTTAATCAAAAAGGAATTAGTAATTCCAAAATAATTTTTTTATGAAAACTAAAATAATTTCAAGTTCATAAAAACAACTTTTTTTAATAAAACTAAATATTGAGAAAAATGAATAAAAAATTTTGAGAAAAATCAAACAGAATTTTAAAAAATAAAAAAAAATTTTTTTAAAAAATATATGAGGAAAATTGAATTTTCATTTTTATAATCAAAAATAAATTTATTCTAAAAAAAATTTTAAATAACAATTTTTAAAAATTTTTTTGACAATCCCAAAAATTATTTTCTGAATTCACAAGGGAAATTTTATTTTATAGAATTAACGTCCTATCCCGCGACATTGAAATTTATTTCACACAATTTTCACCGAGTATTTTGACGACCAAATACCCTATTTTTGGCACGCCATGTAACGTAATATTTTCTGTATAAATATATATTTACACAGCCCCACAAAAAAAAAATTGTAAGGTCAGTTGAAGGTCAAATTAACGAAATACATGAAAAATACACCAAAACCATGGTATCTTGGGGTTTTTGGGGTAGCTGAATCCGAATCCAGGGTCAGTATAGTCCCATAAGGTTATATTTATCGTCAGTTCAAGGTTAGTTCAAGGTCATGGACGTAAAGAGAGTGAAAAAATTAGTTATAAACTGAAACAATGCAAAAGGTAATGTAAACCATAAAGCAAAGAACAATGTATATGCAAGTACAATCGTATCCTTTAAAACTATATCATAGTTTGCTGCTCCTTCATTTACTTTAAATTTGTTAGAAGTATATGCAATTCAATAAAATACCCGTAAAAATATTAAGCCCATTACTCTTTTTTATGGTAACGAACTATTTTATTGTCAAATGATCTACGAAGTGGATTACGCTTCCGCTTCTCCGATGTTGATGGTAGATCTCTTTTTAACGACCAACAGTAATCTGCTAACATATTTACGTCCCATCTTCCTTGGTACCTGCGCTCCATTTCCTTGATATCTTGGTGAAATCTCTCTCCCTGCTCTTCGCTGTAATCACCTAGGTTTTCTGGAAATTCATCAACATGCAAATATAAAAAGTGTAATTTTAGATTCATTAGGCAGCCTTGATTTTTGTAACTATTTACTAAATTTAAAACTATTTTTTGGTAATTTAGGCTCTTATGATTTCCAAGAAAGTTTTTAATTACGTCCTTGAAACATAACCATGCTTCTCTCTCTGTATGATTCATTTTCGTAACAAAAATTTCATCATTTATCATCTTACGAATCTGAGGGCCATCGAAAATTCCTTCATTTACTTTAGCATCACTTAATTTGGGAAACTGATTTCGCAGATACTTAAAGCAGCTACCATCTTTGTCTAAAGATGTTACCCATTGTTTCATAAGTTCCAATTTAATGTGTAGAGGTGGTATAAGAATTTTTGATGGATCAACAAGAGGCTTATCTTTTATATTCTTAGAACCCGGTTCGAACTTTTGTCTAAGAGGCCAGACACTCTTTATGTAATGATTCTTTCTATCCCTACTATCCCATTCACATAAATAGCAAGGATATTTTGTGAATCCCGATTGTTGCTCCAGAAGTATTGTTATGATTTTAAGATCCCCACATATTTGCCATTTATGATCATTGTATTTTATTCGGTCTAATATTACTTTCATGTTACAGTACTCTTCATTCAGTATTACCGAATATCCTATGGGAATGGCTGCATAAACATTTGTATTGTGTAACAGAACGGCTTTTAAACTTCTCGTTGACGAATCGATGAACAATCTCCACTCGTTAGGGTTGTAACATCCATGTTTAAAGCAATTCATCAACCCAACTATATCTTTGCAGTAAACGAAGGAAAATTCTTCATCTTTAGCGAAATAATCACGATATTTCTTATCTCTGTCTCGGTAGTAAGAAACTTTCATTTTTCCAGCTTCATTAGTATTTTCTTTTAGCCATGAGGCCAAGTACTCCGCCCCATCCTTTGGTAGGCCCAAATCGCGTATGAGATCATTCACTTTTTGCTGTGTAAGTGGACCTTTCTCCTTGTTAGTATTATAGGGGATGTATTCTTCGTCACTTGTATCACTTGTACTAGCAACGTCATTGTCTTCATCAGGCGCTATTTCTGCTTCCGCAATAATATCTCCTTCCTCCATTTCTTCTTCTAAGATTTCATCTTCATCATGTCTTTCTAAATTTTCCTCAAGATCCATACTTCAACTTGCGTACATACCCAGTGGATCTTCTCTTTTATCAATTGACGATTCATATATAGGTTTCGTGACACTTTCAACGTTAGCGTAATTAATTTGCGACTTGTTTTTACTATTAACTCCATGCAAATTCGTATTACAAAAATAACAGTCTTCTTTTCTTAAAGGTTCCTTCCATATCGTAGGCACTTTCATTTTTACTTCAATTTTACCATTTTTGTCTTTCTGTAGCATTTTCCTACATATTGCGCATATGATTTTAGGAACCCAATCAAATTCATCAATTTTCATGTCTAAATCAAACATGTTCTTGCCGGAAATCAGTCTGGGAGATGGCGTCTTCGTCCCTTTCTCGCAATCTGTTACGAACCTGGGTGTTATCCTTGATTTTTAACTCACGTGCAAGCCACACGTGAACATGGTTGCAAAATAGGTTAATAGGGAACTGTATAACTTGAGGTTTTTTAGAAAGTATACTACCCAGGATCTAAGCAAGCACTTAGCAATGGCTCTTGTTTTTCCAAACCTTGACTATTGTTCCGTAGTGTATCTCGAAGTGTCACTAGAACTACGTAGTCGGCTGCACCCTGGGGCAAACAAACAGCATATTCATATCCGTTCGTATCAAGTAGGAAATACGAGTGATACAAGGGATATGAAGATTACTGTAACATGACGTTGGAAGAAGAAATAGCGCCTGATGAAGACAATGACGTTGCCAGTACAAGTGATACAAGTGACGAAGAATACATCCCCTATAATACTAACAAGGAGAAAGGTCCACTTACACAGCAAAAAGTGAATGATCTCATACGCGATTTGGGCCTACCAAAGGATGGGGCGGAGTACTTGGCTTCATGGCTAAAAGAAAATACTAATGAAGCTGGAAAAAAGTTTCTTACTACCGAGACAGAGATAAGAAATATCGTGATTATTTCGCTAAAGATGAAGAATTTTCCTTCGTTTACTGCAAAGATATAGTTGGGTTGATGAATTGCTTTAAACATGGATGTTACAACCCTAACGAGTGGAGATTGTTCATCGATTCGTCAACGAGAAGTTTAAAAGCCGTTCTGTTACACAATACAAATGTTTATGCAGCCATTCCCATAGGATATTCGGTAATACTGAATGAAGAGTACTGTAACATGAAAGTAATATTAGACCGAATAAAATACAATGATCATAAATGGCAAATATGTGGGGATCTTAAAATCATAACAATACTTCTGGAGCAACAATCGGGATTCACACAATATCCTTGCTATTTATGTGAATGGGATAGTAGGGATAGAAAGAATCATTACATAAAGAGTGTCTGGCCCCTTAGACAAAAGTTCGAACCGGGTTCTAAGAATATAAAAGATAAGCCTCTTGTTGATCCATCAAAAATTCTTATACCACCTCTGCACATTAAATTGGGACTTATGAAACAATGGGTAACATCTTTAGACAAAGATGGTAGCTGCTTTAAGTATCTGCGAAATCAGTTTCCCAAATTAAGTGATGCTAAAGTAAATGAAGGAATTTTCGATGGCCCTCAGATTCGTAAGATGATAAATGATGAAATTTTTGTTACGAAAATGAATCATACAGAGAGAGAAGCATGGTTATGTTTCAAGGACGTAATTAAAAACTTTCTTGGAAATCATAAGAGCCCAAATTACCAAAAAATAGTTTTAAATTTAGTAAATAGTTACAAAAATCAAGGCTGCCTAATGAATCTAAAATTACACTTTTTATATTCGCATGTTGATGAATTTCCAGAAAACCTAGGTGATTACAGCGAAGAGCAGGGAGAGAGATTTCACCAAGATATCAACGAAATGGAGCGCAGATACCAAGGAAGATAGGACGTAAATATGTTAGCAGATTACTGTTGGTCGTTAAAAAGAGATCTACCATCAACATCGGAGAAGCGGAAGCGTAATCCACTTCGTAGATCATTTGACAATAAAATAGTTCGTTACCATAAAAAAGAGTAATGGGCTTAATATTTTTACGGGTATTTTATTGAATTGCATATACTTCTAACAAATTTAAAGTAAATGAAGGAGCAGCAAACTATGATATAGTTTTAAAGGATACGATTGTACTTGCATATACATTGTTCTTTGCTTTATGGTTTACATTACCTTTTGCATTGTTTCAGTTTATAACTAATTTTTTCACTCTCTTTACATCCATGACCTTGAACTAACCTTGAACTGACGATAAATATAACCTAATGGGACTATACTGACCCTGGATTCGGATTCAGCGACCCCAAAAACCCCTAAATGTCATGGTTTGACTCTACTTTTTATGAATCTTTCTGATTTGACCTTCAACTGACCTTGACCATGACCTGAGAGGGTTGTAATAAGCCTGGATTCAGATACAGCGCCCCAAAAAAACCCAAGATACCATGGTTTTAGTGTATTTTTCATGTATTTCGATAATTTGACCTTCAACTGACCTTGAGAAAGATCTGATTGTTTAATCTGACCCCGGATTCGGATTCAGCGACCCCAAAAACCCCAAGATACCATGGTTTTAGTGTATTTTTCATGTATTTCGATAATTTGACCTTCAACTGACCTTGAGAAAGTTCTGATGGGGTTAAACTGACCCCGGATTCGGATTCAGCGACCCCAAAAACCCCAAGATACCATGGTTTTAGTGTATTTTTAATGTATTTCGTTAATTTGACCTTCAACTGACCTTGAGAAAGATCTGATGGGGTTAAACTAACCCTGGATTCGGATTCAGCGATCCCAAAAACATATAAGTACCGTGGTCAAGTTTTTGGAACTTACAATTTTTTTTGTGGGGCTGTGTAACATATAAAAATCAAACCGATTGAATTTTATGTTCCCCCAAAAAAAAATTCCCGAAAAAAGCCTCAAAAAACGTGCAAGTTACCAGACTACTACCTTAAATTTGAATCAGTCACCGCTGCAGATGTCGTGCTCGCGTTCGTGCACTTCTCCTCCCAAGCGAGGGGCGAGGATGACATCCCGCAGAGTGTAGTTGCAAAAGCACTGCCAGTCGCCGGACAGCATGTTGTGAATCTGTTCAACTCTTCTCTGGATAAGAGCGTATTCCCGGACCTGTGGACGAGAGCATGAGTGGTTCCGCTCAAGAAGTGTACCACACCATCGTCAGCATCGGATTTTCGTCCGATTGCACTACTGTGTACAGATACTGGTGTATATGACCAAAGGTAAATTGCTCGACCCCATGCAGTCCGGCTACAAATAGAATAATTCGACTCAAACTGCTCTGCTCAGACTAACGGAAGACGCAAGAACAGGAATAGACAAAACACTACTAACTCTACTCCTACTATTCGACTTCATCAAGGCTTTCGACAATATCTCGCCAGCCAAGCTTTTAGCAAAACTGCGAGCCCTGAGGTTTGCCAGACATGCATTAATTTGGATAAAATCATATATATTATGTAGAAAACAAGCCGTTGTTACGCGCTATGACATCAAGTCATGTTGTTTGCCAACCAATCTTGGAGTGCCTCAGGGATCAGTGTTGGGACCCTTACTGTTCTGTCTTTACATCCATGACATCAAAAATCGACCTTAACAAAGATCTAGATGAACAAGACTCGAGATGCATAAGACATCTACTATATACTGATGACCAACATATATATACTCAAATAGAACTAGAAAACATTTCTGATTGTGTGGAGATTCTATCTCATGCTGCCCGAATGGTGGCTGATTGGACCGAGGGTGTCGCCCTTAGACTGAACTAGACCAAGATTAAGGCCATTGCTTTCGACTCCTGTAAGTACATTAATAGTCATGAGTCACAAGGTTTGCCGGAAATCAGTCTGGGAGATGGCGTCTTCGTCCCTTTCTCGCAATCTGTTACGAACCTGGGTGTTATCCTTGATTCTTAACTCACGTGCAAGCCACACGTGAACATGGTTGCAAAATAGGTTAATAGGGAACTGTATAACTTGAGGTTTTTTAGAAAGTATACTACCCAGGATCTACGCAAGCACTTAGCAATGGCTCTTGTTTTTCCAAACCTTGACTATTGTTCCGTAGTGTATCTCGAAGTGTCACTAGAACTACGTAGTCGGTTGCAAAGACTGCAAAATTCATGTGTGCGATATGTTCTAGGTGCTAGGAAGGATGAGCACATCACCCTTTACAGGGAAAAATTAGGGCGAACACGGATTGACTCTAGGAACGCGGTTTTCATGGCGATCACCGCCTACAAAATAATTAATATTAAAAAACCTGTTTACCTCAGATCGCTATTCAAAAAGAATAAATCTAAACGCCCTGTAAGAGGTGACGCAAAAGAATTCTCGATTACACACATGCTCACTGAGACAGGACGAAGATCTTTGCAAATAGAATTCACTTCCTTTTGCCATTCGTACTCTACCGTCATTAATGCCCTTTAAGGCGGCGGTTAAAAAATACTTAGCATACTTGGATTAAATGTTGTTGTTAATTAGTCTTATTTATTTAATTTATTTATTCATTTTTATTTATTTATTTATTTTACTTATTTTTATTCTCTTTTTATTTTTTATGTTTTACTAACTGATAGAGACAGCATTTTAAACTCTGTGAGTATTTATTAGTATGAGTGGAAGTGAGTAATTGTTTCAAAGTATGTATGTAATTTAAATTGTATGACTGATAGATATAACTACACGATTGGGAATTATGTTTACATTCTGACAAAAAAGTGCAATACTTTATGTACCTGCCTTCGCATACGTGCAATTATACTTTATGTAAATCAACGATGTGATATTTTATTTTATTTTTAAAAAACATATGTAAACTATATTTTGTAACATTTACAAATAAATATTATATTTATCTATCTATCCCTTTGATGCAAACGAGCGTCACCACGCTTCAGACAAGCGCTGACAATATCGCCGCGAACTCAGGTGTGCGCACGGCTTGCTGCCTCTCTCTCTCTCTCTCTATCTCTCTCTCGCTCCCTCTTCACCCTGACGATACGAAATAATGCAAATGCCGCATGGCGGCTCAACATCCTGCCTTCTGCTCAGTACCGATCCTCTAGAACTCGCATCGGCCTGCCCCGCCTTGCGTATGGACTCGCGCGTATCAGGACTCACCCTGGCTTGCGCGCAGTCTCGCTCCTACAGAATGCGCATCGGGCCTGCCCCACCTTGTGCACAGAATCGCGCACATCAGTACTCATAATGCCTTGCGCGTAAGATCTTCAGTCACTCACTTTCGACGGGTGGCTACTTCATCTCGACAACCATAGCTCCCCGCCCACGATGGGCGCCCGGTCCATCTCGACGATCTTACGTCCTGCGACTTCACCCACGGCCAGTGGCCACTTAAATTTGATGACTTGCTAGCTCATTCACGATAGGCGGCGCATCATCCTGACGACTTCACATCCGTGATTTGATGTACAACTGTGTTTGCTGCATAAAGCGCTTGCCTCTCGGCACTCCAGAATCAACTTCTCTCTCCATCTCTATTTAATACTGCTTTTGTGTGTTATTACCGTTCAGTTTACATTTTCCTTTTTTGCAATTCGTACAGCTTAATCAGATACCGCTTGTATATATCAGTGCTGAACTGTCTACAATATACTTCCACTTTTGTGAAAATTGTGTAGAGGGATCTTGGGGTGTCTAACCTTGTTAGAGATTTGTTTTGACTAACGTATAGTAATGTATAGAATTATACGGAAAACAAATTTTTGGTTAAACCCATAAGGCATTCACCCATTATAGGCATTTTTAGTCTCCCCCCACACATACACACACGCACACATACACACATGCACACACACATACACACACACACACACACACACACACACACACACACACACACACACACACACACACAGAGAAACATTTGATAAAACTAGTGTATTCGGAATTCTCAAGCCATAAATACATGTTTATTCGAGTTGTCCCCCAACACCGTTACCATAAATTCTCCCTAATGTTCTCTAACTATTCGCGCAATTACCACCCCTCGTAAATGCATTAAATCATGAAAGAGAAATTCTTATTATCACTTCAACGATCTCAATTACATGCATTACGCACTTTTGCGGTTTTGCTGCTTTTACGGTTGTGTCATATCCCGAACACTAAATCACACTCAATCTAATTATGATATTAGATTTACTTTACCGCTATGAGTCATGTGCCGAAAACTATCTGGCTTTACAAAGTCCACTCACCGCAGTTTCCAAGAGGTCCTCGTACTTGAGTGCGTTGAGTCGCTCGTTCTTCGTCCCATCTCCCGCGTGCTACCAGGTACAAATTTTTAACAACTATCTTTAGCAAACCCCAAATTAACTTTAATGCTCGCCCACTCATCAAATCTACAAATCCAATAACTAACGATAACTTTACCACTACTCTGTAACTAACAATCTCAACGCTAAAATTCGCAATCTCCTATGTCCTCCTTGATAGACGCGTGTGCAGTCAATGGCGAGTTTCCGGCGAGCCGGAAATCTTTCCCAAATTTTTGACTTTTCTTCTCTTAGCTGTAGTTTGTACACACTTGTTGATCCTCTTCTTATCTTCCCTTTGATTGTCCTTGATCTCCTTCATTAGGTCTCCTTTTGAGTCGCTATCGGTCATTGGACCGCGCACTTAAATATGAATTATTAATTACGAGCGTGTTGTAGCCCAGCGCGTATACCTATAGCGAGTGCTTGATCCTTGTCGCCGACGAGCCATTACAGTGGGCAGCGGCAGCATGCGCGCGTCAGCTGGTCTCGCTTAAGCGGCAGCTTCACACTGCTCGCGGCGAGAGCGTCTTGCTCTCCCGTCGGCTGTCAAGCCGCTGTATCTGTCTTTCTATCTTCCGTGGTTGTGGAGCCAATGCGCGCAGTGTCTCGAGGAAGTTCTTGATGCTGTTACTTGGTTCTCTCTGCTTACGCAGATCCTCGCTGGTGCAGAATCGGAAAAATTTCAACTCATATAGAACGCGATTAATGCACTTGGTGATGTATTCAACGTGTTGTCTCCATGTCAACTTCGAATCCATAACAACACCGAGGTTCGTGACCGTGTCAACGAAGGGCACGAATGCACCGCTCTGCACCTCAATGCCCGGCTACTGCAGATCTTCTACGCGTGTTACAGTTCTCAGTTTTATTCTGATTTTCAGTGACTAAAATATTATTGTTCTCCGTGCTGGTGTTGTCACAGTTTTCAACACCAGCAGGGTCACCGTTAATAAAGAAGCCACTAATATTATTATTTGCGCTGCTAATATTATCGTTAATTGCATTTTTATCTATTGCATGTCATTGTAATTACCCTTCAAATTATCGACAAGAACAGACGCTTTGATCAACAAGTTTTGTATCTGTTCTTTCAAGATGTTATTTTCTTGTAATAGCTGCAACCGATCGTTGTGTAAATTCTCCAGCTGGGATGATTGCACATCAATTTTACTCTCTAGTGAGATAATTCGAGCCACCAGTCCGTCAATCAACCCCTCAGTTGCTGGTCCGGTAGTTAACGCATTGCTAATGGCATCCAGTTTCTTCACCATGCAAGTCTGAAAATCGCTGCAGCTGATTCAAGAACTTGAAACTGCATAGTGAGCAGGTCAAGCATCGATTTCGGCATTGTACAATAATTTAATGTAGTGGAAATTTTGTCAGCGATTTTCTTTCTATCTGTGATAGTATTCACATTTGAGGTAGTAGAAGGAGATGCCGCGAGGCTCATAGTTTCATTAATTAACATATTTTTTTGTAGAGTTATCCTTAAGATAATTATCAGAATTATTTGTATTCTTCGGCATGTCTAAAAGTAACTTTTTGTTGCCTGATTTGTCCTTATTACTATTGATACTGTTTACTTCGCTATTATTACTATTATTACTATGACTATTATTACTGTTGTTATTTTTTGTCTTACTTTGGCTATTGTTTACATTTTTAGCCTGGCATTGTACGCAGATATATTGAATGCCCCACACCAATGTGCAGTCATGACCCACGCCATGATAAATTTTTATACAGCGTTTACACTTACGCATTTGTTCATTTGAGTGATGCACCCTCTTGCATTAACACAAGACGTCAGTGTCAAGATTAGGAATTACGTGAAAATTGCTCAAGTAATCAAAATAATTTAAATCAATTTAAACTGCTGCCGAGTCAAATAAAAATTATTAAAAATCTACTAATAGTAATTAAAACAATTTATAATAGAGTATAATAATTCAAAATATTATTAAATAAATAAAAATAATTTAAAATAATTAAAAATAATTAAGATAATACAAAATAAATTAAGGCAACATAACATTATTGAAGACAGTAAAATAATGAAGACTCTACAAAATAATTTAACACAATATAGAAATAAATAGAGTAGTATAAAACAGTTTAAATTAATAAAAGTACGCCAACTAATCAAAACAATCAACAATTCATTACTCAAGTATTAAATAAAATTAAGAATAAGAAATACACTATCATAGATCGATAATACAGGTGATTGAAAACACCAGGTATAGTTCAATTATTTGAAATTTTCCGCGCATTTGAATTTAATCAGAAGACAGTGTTGCCAACTGCTAAAATCCAAATTCCAGAGGCGATTGATCTGCACTCTGGCGGCGAAAGTTGAAAAATCCGACCAGTGTTCTGATTTTTCGCGGGAAACTAGGGAGATAGAGAAAGAGAGAGATAGAGAGAGATATATATATAGAGAGAGATAGAGAGAGAGAGAGAGAGATCGAAAGAGAAAGAGATACTCTAACCTCAAAAGAAAGAAACAACTTTATACCGCTTCCTCCGCTTCTCCTCCTCCTCCGGTAAGATTTTTGTCTGCGGAGACGTTGAGTCGCAGACCCTCTATTCATGGGATGCTTGAGAAATGTAGCTGTAGCAGTGCGACGACGATTTTAACTTCTCTTCCCAAGATGTTATTCAGGGTTATGTTATTCGTAGTTTTAGTAAAATCACCTCCAGGCTCATAAAAACGCACAAAACATGTGGTTTTTTAGCGTGAGCATGAGAGTCGGTAGAAGGATACTCTCCACTGTGAAAAATCACTCCTCAGAGTGAAAAACAATCAGTAAAATCTTTACATATTGCGAAGCGCTGTTGTACCTCGACTTGCCGGAAAGAGGGCGGGGAATCAGAGAGAGAGAGAGAGAGAGAGAGAGAGAGGGACAGAGAGAGAGAGAGATAGAGAGAGAGAGAGTCGCTGTCTGTGTGTCATGCGACGGCCCTGTGTGTATTCTCCGTATGGGCTTAGGCGCGATATATGCGTGTGAAGCAGCTCCAGCCTGGGCGTCTGCGTGCCTCTCATGGATACATGCTTTTCGGGTTGCGGTCTCTTCTTCGTAGTAGTGTGTGTGTGTATGGGTCTTCTGCTCGGCTACTCAGTACCGGCCGAGCCATGTCTGCTTCACAGAGTCAGCTATGGCAGTTGGTGGTATGTGTGCGAGTGTCGGTGTGTTTTCTCGGTCGCGATATCTCCTCTCCCCGTTTCCTCGAACAAATATTAGAAAATCCCCACCCCCCCCTAATAAACAATGTTAAATAATACATTGGCTGCTCAATTCTGGTGACGGCGGTTATTTGGTCGTGATCGACTGCCTCATTAGTTAATTAATAAATATTTGACGCGAAATACGCGCCACAACCTGTTTCCCCCCTAAGCGGAACACACCGCTAGGAGTGGACTACTTACTCATAATGATACTCACAATGATAAGTGCGCCATTGTATCCCATCAAATGCGATTCTCGAATAACTTTTGGCACCAGAGCTTTAAGGACAACACTACAAAAAAATATAACTTACTGGGACGTGGGTATGTCTTCTTCGTCCCTACTATCGGTCGCTAATTGGGATCTTAGGTAAGGCCCGATCGTAAGGAGACAATGCGTCTCCAGCGTGGCCTGCAGTAGTGCCGCCCTGTCCTGCGGGGCAGATCGGCCAGACTGTCGGACAGACTCTGGGCTCTCTCTAGGATATCTTCCTCTGGGGCTGGTGTCCTGGGAGTGGCGATTGGAGAGGGTTGTGGTGGTAGTAGGTCTGACTGAGTTGACAGTTGGCGGGCCCTCGACGACGGTTCTGTACTGGTCGACGTGTGGTATCTTTTCGCTGGGGTCGGTGTTGCCGACCTGGAAAGATGCGCTTCGACTCTCGTCGACACCAAATGGCATACTGGCGAGTTCACCCCTCGGTTTGGTCCAGTGATGATCTCTCAGTCGTCGACATCGGCGTTGTCCTCCTCGGAGGAGGTTTGTAAGGTTTATCACATCTGGGGATTCACGTCCTGGGAACTGCCCCCCCTCATATTTCAACCTCACCCACTCCTGGTGGGCCTTGCTATACCTGGGGCTATCGACTACTTTGACGCCTAGCCTAACTCAATTTCGGCACCATATGAACTGGCCGGCCTTCTGGCACACCGATGTGCCCTCTCTACCAACACTTGTTGCCAGCACCCGCCGGAGGATCGAGTGACGGATCCGAGGGATAGGGATCAGTCCATGGTTAATCATGATCCCCGTTAGCTTCATCTTCTTGCCCTCCTCCGATTCTGCCGACTTCGACTGCTCTCGGCGGCTTAGAGAGGACGGTCCTGGGAGCAGAGATTCGGCCCGCAAAGCCGCCACTCTCTCCGCTACTGGAGACTTACAGTTGTCCAGTTGCAACTGATGGCAAGGATTGTACCGTGCGCGACGAGCAGAGATGGGACAAGAATAAGGAACCTCCTTTAACCCCGTTATTTCACCGAACATAACTGGCTCCTCGTCAAGATCCTAGGGTAATGGTGTGTTGGTCGGATCCACCTCAACGGGTATTGAGGGAGAAGTCGGGTTAATGGGCGGCAGCTGGGGTTCAGGACATAGTTCGACAGCCTCTTGTCCTTCTGGAACCTCTCGCTGATCAGAGGGGTTGCCAGATCGGCTTACTTCCTCCTCCCGTCTGTACTGTTCTTCCTTGCCTCATCTGCGCTGTTCTTCTTCCTCTTGAGCCAGACGTCGAGAGTGCCCCGGTGTCCCTCGCCACTAAGAGTCGGTTCCTCAAATCCACGGGAGGCGGAGGGGTGGTACTCTCGACTACTTGCCGTTCCCGTAACTGAGGCAACCGCTTCCACATCCGCTCTCGAATGGCTTTCTCCTCCTCCACTTCGTCGGCCCAGGTTACCCTCTTTTGGTTGCTATCAGGGTCTCCTCTCGACGTTGAATTCTCATCCTTCCATTCTTCTGGAGTTTTGGGGTCGCTAATGGTCGCTACTTCCCCTCGGTAGTCTCTCTGGAGTACTCTTCCTTCCGCTCCCATGCCTCCTTCATCCTCAATCCGGGAGATCAACCAGTCGATCACGACCCTAGCTGCTTCCGTAGTACTCGATCTCTTCGTGGCCGGGTACGTTGGAGCCAGCATACGAGGAGGCTCCTGTGTCCGGAGAGTGTCTCTGGGCATTGAAAGCCCGATTGTCCTCCTGTATGGCGAACTCTCGATCGGCGGCAGCCTCCCAACCGTAACCCACCATGGAGCCATCCACAGGGGGCGAAAAAGTTAGACTGCGGTCCCGGGCCATCGCCTCGACTTGTTGGGCGCGTTCGTCGGTGGGCGGAGAGTAGATCGGCGTTTCCTGAAAGACTGGATACGGTTGGCGGCACAATCTACCAGTTCGACCTCGGCGATTTCCACGCGCTCTGGACATTCTGATTATATAGTCTGAAATCGTGTTCGAAGAAAACAAAACATAAAGAAAGAAACTTATAAGGTCCCTAATACAGGTATATCGCTACTCATGGGTCGCTTTAGTCATAGGGTCGCTATTTCGGGTTTTTCCCCTTGGGGAATATATCTTTTAATCTCCTTCACGTGCATCTGGAATTGAGCGTCCTTTCTGCCCCGATTGTAGTATTTGGCTTGTCTCTCCTTAGCCGAGTCGATGTGCCGGATCACCAAGTCACGTAGGGCATCGAGTCTTCGTACCCGATCTAGCCAAACTTCCGGGTCGTTACTGACAATGGATCGCTTTGGCTCTACTTTCCTTCTCAAACACTTTGCGGGACTCGGGTCGCTTGTATTGCAGTGTTTACTGCATGCCGGAACTCGTGAAGATATGTATCCCAATTTCGATGGTCCTGCTTCAGGAAGGTCGCTATCATTGTCTTTAAAGTTCGGTTGCTCCTCTCCACTGGATTGGCCTGAGAGTGGTACGGTGGCTTCGTCACGTGGGTCACACCATATACTTTCAAAGTGTCGGCTAAGTGCTTATTGAGCGCATAGTTTGGGGTTTCTCATCGAAACAAGATGAGCTCCTCTAAAACGCGCACTATCTACTTACCATCAGCCTTTCTCAGCGGCTTTAGCTCAATTCACCGCGTGAAGAGATCCTTAAATACCACGTATTTGAATTGACTCTTGCTTGACGGGAATTCCATGAGATCTGCTGCTACTACGGACTATGGTCGCTCTACAATCCTCTTTCCTAATAGCCTTCTGGCCTTTTAGACATGACTGAACGAAGTGGCGCACGTCGTAGTACGTACCTTGTCAATAGTACTCGCGGGCCACTCGGTCGTATGTCTTTTCGAATTTCAAATGTCCCGCCGAGGCGATGCAATGGCTCTCAGTCATCACTATTTCTCGGTGCTCTACTGGAACTACAAGTCTCCAGCCCTCTTCTCGAGAGGTCACTGGGTCTAATAGTGGGTCGTTACGAAATTTGTGTAGCATCCCATCTTCAATTCGCCAATCTGTAAATCGATATGGATATTTATGTACTTCCTTCATTCTAGTTAAGTATCACTCATCCTGTACTTCTTCGAATTCGGCTATTTCTCCTCCATCTTCAAACATCCTAGACAAAGCACCACGTACTTCCAGTAGAGTGCCTTTTCGATGGATTACTTCAAAGTCGCAGTGCTGCATTTCGAGTGCCCAATGGGCTAGTTGTCCGGTAGCGTCCTTTAGGTTACGTAGACATTGGAGGGCGCTATGGTCGGTTATTGCTTTGAATTCATATCCTTCCAGATATGGTCGCGGTTTTTTGATCGCCCATAACAACGCCAAGCATTCTCTTTTTGACATGGTATAGTTTCGCTCGGCCGCAACCCCTTCCTGAGTTAAAAACGCCCCAATGGCAAACTCGCTCGCATCACTTTCGACTGAAATTTTTTTACTAAAGTCTGGCCTTGACAGGGCTGGAGCTACTGACAGCGCCTTCTTCAGACCTTCGAAGGCCTCTTTTTGGTCACTATTCCATGTCTACTCTTGTCCTTTCATCAGTAACTTTACCAATGGGATTTTCATCCCTGAGTCGTGGTCGATAAATCGCGAGTACCATCCTACCATGCCCAGGAATCGCCTCAGCTGATTAACATTCTTCGGTGCTGGATAATCGGTCACTGAGGATACCTTCTCTGGGTTCGGTCACAGTCCGTCTTTATCCAACAGAAACCCTAAGTAAGTCACTCTTGAGCTGAAGAACTCGAACTTTTTCCAATTGTGTACCAACCCCGCATCCACGAGCTTCTTGAAGATCAACTCTAGCCAGTAGAGGTGTTCCTCAAAGGTCTCTGTCGCTATGATAATGTCGTCCAGATATCCAAACACATGTGGTTTATACTGGACACCAAAAAGAGCCTCAATCAGACGTTGGAAGGTCATCGGCGCATTAGTCAATCGGAAGAGCATTCTTACGAATTGCCACATTCAGAGCTCAGTTCTGTAAAGGCTGTGTACTTCTTGCTTCATAGGTACTCTAAAATAAGTTTGCTCAAGGTCGGTTTTGGTAGAGTATTTGTCTTTCTGCAATTTGTCCAATATCTAATCCATACTCCTGATAGCATAGGCATCTTTCCCGGTCACTTTTTTTAAGTCGCGATAATCTATGCAGAACCTATAACTCCCATCTGGTTTCTTGATAAATACTGGGGCGCTAATCCATTCACTTGCTGACCCCTCTATTATGCCATTCTTAAACATATTCTCAATATCTTCATTAACCACTTGAAGAAGTTTGGGTGACATTTTTCTCGGACGGTATTTGATGACGGCCGCAGGGAAGACATCTATGTGATGTTCGGTCAACGTGGTCGTTCCTATGATGCCCGACGATGGAGACAATATCTTGGTCATTAGGTCTTCTATAGTCTTCCTCTGTTCGTCATCTACTTCAATAACACCAGCGCATTCGGCATACGCTGGGGTCACTTAGGTCTTTTCGTCGTCCAAAGATTGCTTCCACGGTCCATCATTAGTCCTCCACATGCGCCTATCATATTTAACGGCGATGTTCCATGGCGTCATCTCGTCTTGTCCCAGTAATATATCGTGGCCACAAGGGTCTACGGCTTTTACCGTTAGTTTCCTTGAATTGCCATTCATTCCGATATCAATATCTAGATATCCTAGTACTTTCTTGATTCCGCCTAACACACTCCTAATGACGGAATTCGCTGGTCGCAATTGGTCACTAAACTCGGCTGCTATCGTTGGTCTTACTAGTGACACCGTGGCTCCTCTGTCAATCAAGGCCCTGTATGGTTTTCCACCTAGTATGACCTTTGTAAAAATGTGATTTTCTGCGCACATCCTTGCCACTTCGTCTTCAACTAGTTCCGTAACCTCCGTTTGGTCGCCCTCTGGCGTATATAGTATGCTACACTCCCCCCCCCCTAGACTAGATATGGGCACACCAGTATCGCCGTCTACATTAGAGGAGGAGAGAACAACCAATGGGGTATTGGATGCCTGCGATCATTTCCGAAGGTCAACTGCCTCGCTCATGAAGGCTAGCCGCTCAAAATCCTTCTGCTCGTCAGCCTCATGATTCAGCGTCATTAAGTCGGACCATTCTAGTATCAGAAAGGTCATCACTCTATCGGTCACCTGCCACAGAAGTCGGTGGATGCTCTGCTGAGAATTGGCTTGACTGTTACTAACTACTTATGCATTCTCTTCATCATTGCCACTCTTCTGTTTAATTAAGGTTACTACATTTTCTCTCTCTTCTCTGTTTTTGCTATCATTTCTTTCTATATTTCCTAAATATTTTCTCTCTTCTCGAAATTTCTCTAAGACGCTCTGTTTTTTTTTATATTTTCTACATTTTCTCTCTCTACTCTAATTTTTGTTAATACGCTTTCTTCTCTATGGTCACTCAATCTACTCGCTGTGCTCACTTTAAACTTATTCTTTGTTGATTCTTTAATTTGTTACTGGTCGCTGATGATACTGATTTCCTTAATTCAGCTTTAGGTGGGGTGTTACTCAGTACCGGGTGTGTTTCCCTATCTGACAATGCTGACTTAACACTCCCGGACTCCTCTACCCTCGGTTAATTTTGTTCTTGGTCGTTACTTGTCTTCGCTCTCTCTTGGGTCGCTTTACTCTTCTGCGTTTTGTTTAATGAGGCATTCTGATGCCTGTTCGCATTCAATGTTCCAGCTCTATCCCACAGATGGTTGCTGAGGGAGGGGAGGGGGGCATACGGGAGAGGGGGCTGTTGTGACCCCCCTGCATTCCGATTCCGTTAGCCGCCCTGCCATGCCGATTGTCTTTTGGGATATTCATTGGCATACTGTCCCAGGGCCCTGTACAGATAACATGTTCTTTGTGGACATTCTCTCACTCGCAGTCCTACGGTCCAACTTGTGTAGCAAGACCGTAAACTGATGGGTCCTACCTGCCCACCGCTGCAGTCTGGTGGAGCTGCACTGGCTTAGCAGGGGTCACTTGAACATTGTCTCAGACCATCTGATTCTCTCTGACGGCGGCTACCGCATTCGCTTGGTTTTGTCTATTTTTTTTCTTTCTATATCTGTTTCTCTTCCTTGTCTGTTTTCTTGTCTCTAGAATGTTGTCACAATTGTCGTAATTACTATAAACAACCTCTAACTACAACTAATACTCTCCCACTCAACAAATGTAAAAATCTAAGACATAAAAATAACTTTAAATATACTCCTACACAAATCTCAATTCTAAATCTCGTATACGTATTCTCAGATAGATGTATAGGCAGTCCAAATTCGGCTTTTCCCCTCCTATGTTTAGCCCGCCCACACTTGTTGATCTTCTTTGATTGGCCTTGATTTTCTTTAAACTAGGAAATCAAGGCTAGGTCTACTACGCTATGAGTCGCTATGTTTAATTGGTTCGCGCACCCCTGTGTGCAGCACGCGTGAAATATGAATTTGTAATTGCGAGCATGCTATAACCCAGCGCGTATTCCTATAGTGGCCACTTGGCTTTTGTCGCCGCCGAGCCATCACAGTTGGCAGCGGCGGCATGCGCGCGCTGGCCTACTGTATGGTAGACTGGCAGCTTCAGGCAGCTCGCGGCGAGACGGCTGCTCGCTCTCCCATGGGCTGTCATGTCGTTGCGTCTGTCTCTCTCTGCTTCACACGACGGCAGTATGTGCCGTGATCGCCAGGTACGGTGCGAGCCTGTACGAGCTAAACAGCTCCAGCCTAGGCGACTACGTCGTTCCTCGGGCATTCTCTCCTATCCTGCGATCCCGTTTGTGGCATTGGGGTATCCACATTAGGGTGTGGATCTGCCCTCGGAGGCGGAGCTACCGGATACTGGGGAACGTATAAAGGTTCCCGAAGAATTTGTCTTAGTCGTTCGATGCTTATTTCCTCGTACACCTATAATAATTAGTCGTAAGGTCGGTGGAATGACGTTTCCCTCCCGCTTAGAATTTTCTTCCTCACTCTCCGATTCGCTGCTACTTGATTGGTCCTCATTTTCCGACGAGTTAATCCTGGGGTCGTTCGAATTGGCTTGCTTCAGGAATTGGATGCTGTCATTCTGGCCCCGTACCTGTTGTGATGTTTGGCCCTGTGCCGTTCCTTTTTAGTTGTTTCCTGATACAGGAGCTGATCACATCTGGTTGGTTCCAGGACTAGTAACAGAATTGGATGGTGTAGTCATCACTACGGTTACAGGAGGTCCGCTGTTCGAAGGTAGTACGGCGACTGGTACCGGAGTGGGTCTCGTCGGTTGCGTAGTCGCTATTTCAGATCGTATCGTGTCAACTGAGCTTGGGCTCCGTGGAAATCCGGGAGTCATCGTACTCGAATCCGGTGTGGTAGGCTTGCCTGGATACTGGAAAAACGGTTCTGCCTATCTCCATGGGTAGCCAGTTGGTAACAGTTTTATCAACTCTGAAGCATATGCTAAGCGTATGTGACTGCTCACGGTCAAGAACTGGGACGGGAACCTGTCTGCATTCTTGGTTGTGGATTAGCCATTACTACTTGAATAGCGAAATTGTCCGCTGTTCTACCTGTGCATACCGGGATCGCCACGGTTAGGGTGGTAGTGACGCTACTCATAGTCTGAATGGTTGATACTTGTGCATCGTCCGTTTGCTGTTGTGACGAAGTCTCCTGTTGCTGTGACGTATAACGTAGCCTCTCGTCTTAGCTGAATTCTGTTTCCTTACTTTGACCATCCATTAGCTTCGCTTTCTTGGATTTCCTACCCTCTTCTTGCGTGTGGGTACCTCTTCCACTGTTGGGCCGCAAATGATTTCAGCGTCGGGTTCCACTGTCCTTATGCTCGCTCGAAGGAGTCCATCTCGGAGTTGGATCGTGGTCCCATATACACTCAGTCCCATCTGGTCTAATAGTACTATAAGTTGATTGGGATCTATCCCATTAATCCTAGACTGAACTACTCGCGGGTTCTTCTTCGCTGCTTGTCTTGTATTCATCTTGAGGTCGATTCCTGACTAGTCAATTGTTCGAATAGGCTCGGTCGCCAGTTATGTTCTAAGCATACTACAGAATGCCCTAAATTAGGAGGGCCCGCCCAAGTCTCTTGAAACTTCAAACAGAGACGGGGACTTGTGACATTACCCTGTGCACGTGAAAAGAGAGGTCGCTAATATGCGGTCAATGGACAAATTTTTGGGACAATTCCTACCTAACCCCTGTGCCAATTAATATTCCAATTGTATAATATGGGTATTATAATTAAATATTATTCATAAATAAGATATATATTATAAATTATGTTACTCTGGAGATTACCGCACTATTGTTAAAGGGATAAAATGAGATAAAATAAATAATATGGCTTCTTTTCTTGAGGTCTTCTTTATCAATTCCTCTAGCTGAAATTCCTTCTTGGAAAATGTGTTGCCTAAGTCTTGAGTAACTGCTGAAATTCCTACTTGAAAAAATTTATTGCCTAAGACTTGAGTATTTGTTACAATTTCTACTCGAAACATTTATTGCCTACGTCTTGAGTAACTGCTGAAATTACCTGTATTTAATCATTTTTAATTCTTGAAATTATAATCCTGTGATTATCTGGATTTATACATTTTTCTTCGTGGTCGCAATACAATTTATATCGTCAATTGATTTCAATACAGGAATATATATTTATATGTAGTATGATTTTCAATCAAATTATTGGCACAGTAGTAGCAACAACTCTAGTTGTTGTAATTTTATACCCAATTACCCAGTAGTTGTAAGTAAAAAAAAATAATCATTCCTATTATTTTTAATTATTCTTTTTAAAGAGAAAAATTTTTACTTACAACTACTGTATATATATATATATATATATATATATATATATATATATATATATATATATATATATATATATATATATATATATATATTTTATATAGGTACACGCAAATAAACAAATATCGACGATGGTGTGACTCCTAATGTACTAACTTTCCACAAAATCGAAGAAGTTTAAAAATAAGGTCGAAAATCAAATAATTAACCAAAAAACAATTCGCCTCTGTCCCAGTTTTCACAAACTCTGATATTCACTAAATATGCCGCCCAAAAATTTATTCTGAATTTGTTTACTTACTTTTCAACTGAATTCTCTTACGTCTCTAATCCATAATCAGTGCACCGCCGCAATGTTATTCGCTTACGATTGGTATTTCGCCATCTAATTTCATAAACTAACCTTTGTTCGGGTTAGTTTATGTCGTCCAACGAAACGTTTAGGAAACTCTGACAAACAAAATATTGGGAAAAATCTTCAACAAAAAAAATCTTTTTTTGCAGAATTCAAACTCTGGAAAAATTAAAACAAATATTCCCTTGGAAAATAAACTAAATCTTAAAAATTTTTAGAAAATTCAACAAAAAATTCAAAACTTACAAAAAATTAAAAAAATAGGTTTTTGGAAAACTCAAAAAAAAGTTTATGGAAACTTAAAAAAAATTCAAAAATTTTAAAAAATCCAATGTAAAATTCTTGGAAAAAAAAATTTTTTTTAGTAAATTCATAAAAAATTCAAAAATTCTGAAAATTTATAAAGTAATTTTTGTAAAAATAAAAAAAAAGAAAATTAATAAAATACAAAAGCCCGAATAACCATATAACCTATATATACCCAATAACCCAAACGAAATTGTTCTAACTCCCAATAACCCTATAACGTAATATGTCCTGATGACTTTCTTTCAACATACAAAAAGAAACTTTTCTGTTCAATAAATTTTGATTAATAATAAATTAACACCAATATATTAAATTAAAAAAATCTTATTTTCAAAGCGAGTGTTAAAAAGTTTTTTGGTGTGAAAAACTTTTTTCCGATTTTCATTGATTTTCTATATTTTTAAATACTCTCAAACGGTTTATCACTTGTTACTAATTTGTTTACTACTCTGTTATCGCTAATAAATTTTTACTTTCACTATGACTCGCTATAAAATTTACTACTCCAAATCACCCTAATTTTTGATTCACAAAGTCCTGCGTTGGTACGTCATTTCTAACATAGGATTTTGTTACGTATTTCAATTAACGATTAAAGATTATGTATTTTCAAATAATTAATGGTCCAGTCTAGGGCTTCTCATTTGCCTTACCGAGTTTTGTATTTCTCTCTATAAATAAGGGCGCCAGGTAAGGTACGGCTAGCTTAGCACGAGTCTTCTCCAGAGGAGATTCCGCGAGGACTAGTAAATCAAGACGAATAATTTGTTCAAATAATGACTCTCGAATTTTATCAGTGTAAGTACCTAGGCTATATTTAGTAATAATAACAGTAATTACAATTCACAATCGGTCAAATTACAGTATTCGCTGTGAGTCACAAATTAAAAGACTGCCAACATCGGCCATTATACGCGCGTCGTTTATATACGACCGAATAACCGCGTCACCAGGTAACTCGAGTTTTCCCCCAACACCTCTACCATAAATCATCCCTAAAGATTTCTAACTATACGCGCAATTACCACTCCTCAAAAATGCATTAACTCACGAAAGAGAATTTATCGCGCACTGATTTTATGGTTGTGACGTATCGCGACCA
The DNA here is from genome assembly GCA_949152435.1 of Gastracanthus pulcherrimus. Classification (NCBI taxonomy): domain Eukaryota; kingdom Metazoa; phylum Arthropoda; class Insecta; order Hymenoptera; family Pteromalidae; genus Gastracanthus; species Gastracanthus pulcherrimus. The sequence continues at coordinate 107,843,292 of OX424573.1, forward strand.
CTTTAAAGTCGCACCATGATTAAAATAATTAAATTATGATATTGGATTTACTTTACGGCTATGAGCCAGGTGCCGAAAGCTGTCTGGCTTTACACAGTCCACTCACCGCAGTTGCCAAGACGTCCCCGCCCCGTTTCCCGCATGCTATCCGGTCGCAAATCTTTAACAACTATCTTTAACATACCCCAAATTAACTTTAATGCTCGCCCATTCAACAAATCTACAAATCCAATAACTAACGCTAACTTTAACACTACTCTGTAACTAACAATCTCAACGCTAAAATTCACAATTTCATATATCCTGCTCGATAGATGCGTGGGCAGTCAATGACGAGTTTTCGGCTCGCCGGAAATCTCTCCCAAATTTTTGGCTTTTCTTCTCTTAGCTTCAGCCCGCACGCACTTGTTGCTTCTCTTTTTACCTTTCCTTTGATTGGCCTTGATTTCCTTCACTTAGGAAATCAAGGCTAGGTCTTGTTTTGTTTTGACACGCATATTTCAAAATGTAAAAATTTGAAAATATAGGTTTCTTTGGAAATATTTTAATAAAGAAATGTTTTTTTGGGAAGCGAATGTTTTTCAGAATAATGTACTCATAGATTCCTTCATTTTAAGATCAAAAAGGACTCAAATTATAACATTTCATTTATTATACCGCGTGTTTATTAATTTTTTTAGCCTCTAACTTTTACAGAATATTAGTTTTATATACAACTATAATTTGGCAAATTTTCAAGTCGCAAGATTCATTTCTTCTTAAGAAAATAAAATTAAATGTTAAAAAAATGCATTTTGTTGGATAACGACATCTTAAAAGACTTTTAAAAGTTACAGTGATAATTTATTAAGTATATAGATATACTTGCTAAAAACATTGTCAAGTATTAAAGTATGCATAATATAAAACACTATATAATATCAAAGTCAAATATAATGTTTAATATTATTCGTGAAAATTAATATATAATTGATCTATCGGTAACACAAACGTTTAAAAAACATTTTAACAAGAATAATTTGGAAAGCAAAATAAATTTAAAATAAGCTGTCAAACATCTTGTAGATGAGACTTAAAACGCGAAAGTAATATGTTTGTAACATCATTCATTATTATTTATAATTAATTATTATAAAAGAGAAATGATTAAAATATCAGTTTGAGTAAAATATAGGTACCATTTATTGATGTGATCCGAAAGGCACAACCAAAATGGTCCATCTTCCTTGCCAAAATGGTACATATATTTTTTATAATTTATTAGTTGATTTCTCAAAGAGAAAGCTTTGTGGCGGTAAAATTTCTTTTTGCGTTTTTTTAACGTATAAACATGTTTTATGCCTTGGATAATCCGAATACACTAGTCTTGAAAAATGACTTGAGTAATACTTTGTGTAGAACCTTGAAAATTTTAGAAAATATTTATTAGGTGACAGGCTGAATATTTTTCAGCCGATTTGGTTATTAGTATCTGGAGATATTAGACACTATTCAATTTGAACGATACATTTTCACCCTGAATATCACAACATCTCGAAGCTTTATCTTTTTCATTTTTTGTATATATTGTAAAATTTATTATATGATATATATGTATATAAGCAAAATATTAAAATAGAAATTTATTCAAATGATGCGATGGAAGGTTTTACGATCACACGAATGTTATTAGAAAGGAATACCACGTGGCTGAGGTAGGTTAGTCAGGGTGAGGATCGACGTCCAGGAAGCAGTTGAGATGTTGGCTCGTCGATGGATCCCGAGTGAGAGAGAGAGAACGGAGCGTGTCCATCGTATTTACGCAGGACGCTTCGTCAGTTTCGGCACTCTTATCGTCGCTCGATCTTTATCGATCATGAATCGGTAGTCGATTCAGCGGTGTCTCTATTATCTTGTGAGACGCGGGTGTATTTAAAATAAATACACCCTTATAATATAAACTACTATTATTTATGAAATTTACTATTCTACACTTCTAGCCGACTTCATGCATCATATAGTACGAAAAATCTAAAAACTCGAAAAATTGTGTTCTCAACAATATTTTTATTTTATGATTTTTAAATTTCTTTTTTTAATATATCACCTATGCCGTCCAAATGACTACATTAGAGCAAAGCTATTAAGCTTTATAACGCGCCTTTATTTTTAGGTCTATGCTTTCGCACACTAGCCAAGGTTCTTAAGGTGTCGTACGTATTTAATCCTGTGTAGTCTTGAACTCATCCCAGTCTCAGTATACATGTGTCATATAGCTGAGCTTACAAGGGTTCTCGACTATTATATTTTAATGGGAACAGATTAGCAAATAAAGTTCGAATGTTATTAGAAAGTATTTTGTGTATATGTATGTGTATTTATTTATTTAACAAATGCTGTACACTCCTAGATAGTAGGAATGAGGTGCGTTTGTTAATATTTTAATATAATAAACACTGTACGCTACTAGATAATAGGGACGAGGTGCATTTGTTAATACGTTAATATTATAATAAACGCTGGACGCTCCTAGATAGTAGAGACGAGGTGCGTTTATTATATATATGTATGTATATATGTGTATGTATGTTTTATACATATATATATATATATATATATATATATATATATATATATATATATATATTTAGTTATACATTAGTTATATATATATATATATATATATATATATATATATATATATATATATATATATATATATATATATATATAACTAATGCTGTACACTCCTAGATAGTAGGAATGAGGTGTATTTGTTAATATTTTAATATGATAAACACTGTACGCTCGTATATAGTAGGGACGAGGTGTATTTATTATGTTTTTTTATGTATTTAACTAATGCTGTACGCTCATAGATAGTAAGGACGAGGTGTGTGTATTATATATGTATGTATGTCTCTGAGTTACCAACAATGAGTTGTGTTAAAGTCTAAAATCGTATAGCATCCCCCTTATCGTCGGTAACAAAGACACTTATGTGAAATGGCGAGTAGTGCGGAATTAGTCCTACGGTCTAGACGCTTACATGTCTCCCGGTTCTCACAAGTTCGATTTCCTCAAAATCCGTTTTATTCTTTCCTTCCATTCTAAATTTTTCCCTTTTTATATCATAATATAAAATAGTAAATTAAATGTGGAATTGTTTAAATTCTCCCAAATATATTTCACCGCACATATTTAAGAATTTACTATTTAGTTTTATTAATTATAACTCAACTATATATACAATATATTTAAATCACTTTAAAATTATTGTTAAATCTTTGTTATCTTTAATCAAAACAGCTTAAACTCATAGGTTTAGTGAATTTTGCATATATGTTGCAAATTTCATATTTCATAGGTTGAATAAAAAGGAGTTTATCATTTGAGCCGAAAATCTGAAAGAAATTGAATATTCAAACCATGTTTCGATTATTCATATGATTTATTACTTGTTACAATTGAACTTACCTGATAAATAAAGTCAAAGGCCAGTCATTTTTATATACATTCTAATCAGCTACTTCAATACAAATATTCTGCATTCGCAACATATTATTATAATGGCCATACTAAACTCTCACCATGATGAAATATTACATTTATTATTTTATATTTTTTTGTGCAATATAAACTCTATTAATGAAAAATATTAGTTATTTGCAAAATAAAAATTTTATTTGTTTTTGTTTTAATGCTGCACTTTTGTTTCAAAATTGTGTGACAATTAGAATACATTGCATCTATATTTTTCCAATTTTGTACATAAAAATCTAAGATGTATTGCAAATCAAATATTCGGTAATTTTTTGGCAAAGCTAATGCGATTATGAAATTATCGGTGGATTCATTATTATTAAATTTTCCGTAGAGGGGATCACTCTCCACTACACGCCAATCCTCTTAAGGGATAATTGCCGCAGTGAAGAGAGTTCCTTTGGGCTTAACCATTACACGCACTCACACTGACATCTACACTTCGTACTCACTTATACCAAAACACACCCCAGGCAGAATGCATACATTACACAACACAATATACTGCGCACAGCACACAAGATTGTGTTCTTCTTTCAGACGAACTGGGAGTACCTGCAACCACCCGGTTGAACCCACCAGAACTGGCGAGTGGTTGATGTGAGCATGCTCTACCGAAGTTTAGTCGAAATAGGAGCTCAGAGGCCAACCGCTTCGGACCGTGGTCAGGAAGTGCATATTGGACATGGAATCGGGGACCGTATTACTACGGGCGAGCCAAGTCCGACCGAGTATATCGGGATTGGAATACGGGCATCTGGGTTAGAATTCATGCACATATTAAGAAGATCATGGGCAGGTCCAAGGGTGCACCCTAGGGCGGTCGTTAATTTTTTTTTTTTCTTGGGGGACTTTCTCCCCAGGTAAAAATGGGTTCTATATGATGCAAAAACTTTGCGCAAACAGGAATTAATTTTTTAAAATCGATTTAACACGTGCCTCAAAGCACTTCAAATTTCCCATGTATTTTAAATGGGAAAAACAGGTTAAATCGTTTATCCTTCTAAATACCAGTGAAAATTTCGGAATTTCATTATTAAATCTATGTAGTCTTATGTATTTTGAGCCGCTGAATCGATTGGTATCATTAGTTTTCACCTAAATAGCGATAAAAAAGTTTTATCAGCGAAAAATTCTAAAATTTCGAAAAATGAGCTATAAAAAGACAATTATCCATTTCGTAACGTCCATAATCAGTCAAATTTGTTTTGAAAAACATGTATTTTTATGTAATTTGAGCCGCTGAATCAGATAATGCTATTAGTTTTTGTCTATATAGCGATAAAAAAATCCTACAAGCAAAAAATATCTAAAATTCGAAAAATGAGTAAAAAAAGACAATTATTTGGCTCGTAACGACCATAATCAGTCAAATTTGTTTTCAATAACATATATTTTTGTGTATTTTGAGTCGCTGAATCGAATGGTATTATTAGTTTTTTGCTAGCTAAGCGATAAATTAAATTTATAATGCAAAATCGTTAAAGAAATTTGAATAATCAATGAAAAAGAGCAGATAATTTGCTTACAACGTTGATGGTCGTTAAAAAATCAGTCATTTTTTCTCACTATCTTGCACCATTATATATTTTGGGACCTGAAATGAATGGTGTCATTAGCTTTTTTTCATTTTTGCGATAAAAAAGGAATTCGAAGGGAAATAATAAGAATTATATGCTTTGAATGATCATTATCATTTATAAGTATTACATTCCCTCCAATAACTCACAAATTTCTTGATGTAAAAAGGATAGAAAACTTACTTTCGACGTTTCTATTACTTTAATTCAAACTGTTACAGCAAATCGAATTTATAACCTTTTATTGATTTAAAATAATTATAAGCTGTTAGAAGAAGAAAAATCTGTCAAATGATTATTTTGTAGGTAAAAACTTTGAAAAATAACCAAATTTTTCTATATTATATTTAAAATGAAATAATAATTATATTAGCAATTTTTAAATAATTTTATCAAAATGTTAAATAATCTATTCCTCATATAAAATAATCATATTCCATTGTGTTATAATCTATGAAAGATAATAATATTTTTGTGGAGAAGCGGCTTTGAAATCCGTAGTTTATGGATTTGACCGATAGGAGCGCTGCTTCGAAAATTTTTGGTTCTAGCTGGAGGCTGGAGAACTGTGTTCATTTTCGTTCCTCGACGTTAGATGTATTAGAGTTTTTATGCATCGTGTTATCTCTCTGCAGTTTATGGTTAAAGAAATTTGTAAACAATCTTAAAATCTTTTTAGTCTCAATAGTATTTTATCAATGAATTTGTGTTTAATTTAGTGATTTATCATTACGTGGTTACGAAAGGATTTTAATGTAAAACAAGGCTACAAATTATACAGCTGTATTTTTAGTCTACAAAATTTGTAGTACAAATGTTTCTGTGACAATTACTTCACTAATAATATATGTCAGAATTAATGTTTTAAAAGTTTATAATTAGGCCGATGTTATTCGTACGACAGATTGGCTTTTGACACAAAATGTCGTACAAATAAGCAAATTGACACACTTTTTAAGTAAATTTTGTCGTACAAATAAGGAATAATCATAGTATTTCACACATAAATTTAATTTGATTACATAGATTAAATAGAAAGTTAATGAAACAGATTCGCGATATATTGTACTCTAACGTATAAAATACGTCAACGTAGCTAACGCACAAAAGTGGCTAGGGAATATTTGTCAAGCAACGTTAACAAGGTCGTAGTCTTGGCCAACTTCAGACCGCTAAGCATGCACCAACGTTTCGACGAAGCGACAGCGCATGCGTGTCTTTGGGATCACGAGCCGCGTATTTTTGTAACATGCTTTCAAAAGACGAAATCTTGATACTGTATTAATAACGCATAGCGGATGATTGAAAAATAATTTAAATAATAAACTCCTTTAGATACGAGTTCGTATGTTCACCGGTGACGTCATAGCGCCATACAGCAAACACTTCGGGAATACATTGAAATTTGCTATGAAATGACTTTTTTCAATAAAGTAAAATGTGTGTAATTAATTTTAATTTATTAAAAAGTAACCAAATATTTAATCATACACTAAGGTATCAAATTAACGTTTGATCTCAATACACAATGAAAAATATTTTATTTTAGTTAATAAAGTACGCGTGTGGTAAAAAATTGTTGTCGTAAATTGTAATTTATTCGATCAAGATGCAATTTTACAGAATTAAAAAATTAATTACAAATACGCATACATCAGATCATTGTTCTCCTTCTTTGGATTTTTTTGCTATGTAGTTTCATCGTTTTTATTGGTAACCTTATCGATAATACAAGCTACTTGCTTAAAACTATTACAAAATAACAATGCTTCATATTTAAAGTAATAAAGAAATAAAACAATTATCGTATATAACATATTTTTATATGTGGGACATTTTACACTTGAAGGTGATCTATTGAAAAATTAATATTTTTGAAAGCTGGGTATGTGGCATTAATATATAAAATAAATGTGAAAAGCTACCGATATTTAAAGGTTAATTTTATGTTTTTGACATAAAATCGAAAAGAAAATTATTAAAATACAAATAATTGAGCTTAAATATTTTTGTTAATTGATGATAACGGTAAAGTAAATATTCAAGTGCGTAGGTGCCAACGGATTTTGTTCTTTGCGAGAGAATAAATATCAAATTTTCATATCATATCAAGTTATGTTGAATATTATTTACACTTTATAGTGATCACTTGAATGATATTTCACTTTTTTACTGAAAAATATACTTCTATTTGGTGTAAAAAAAATTGACAAAACTTAAGTAAAACTCCACTTTTAGTTTTTGCTAATTTTTGAAAAGAAACATTATCTGTAATCTTTGTATTATAACAATTTTAATTATTATTTGAAAATAAATACTACGCGTTTGTTATCTTCTAAAATTAATTAATACATTTAATTTTCTGTCAAAGTGAATTTTGATATACCAGTTCTAACAAGGTATGGATGAATTTGTATGTTTGGGCGGGGGGGAGGGGGCGTAGGGTGCGAACAAAACCAGATAATTCCGTTTTAGTGTTTTTTTAACATAATAAATTATTGTCTTCATATTTATATTATTTTTTATCTAATTTCAAATTTCAGACATTAACAAAAATGTAATACACATTCTTCCAATTAAATAAATATAAAAATAATAGGTTTTCTTAATTTTATAATATTCGACGAAAGTGGAATTATGTTGTTTTGTTCACTCACTTCTAAACTACGATATAGTGAAATAATACAAAATATATACTAGAAAGACAATTTTTATTTATGAAAATATTAAGTTTTATTACATAAATGCCTTAATAATTAATAACAATATAACATATATTAATTATATTGGACTTCAATACTATACGTATAATATATTAATGTTTTTTATTTATGAGAAAAGAAAATTTAAGTGATTGATAAATGATTGATTAGAACATGAACACACTTTCATATATGCAAAAATGCATATTAAAATCACATTTTTTATCACATGAAATCTGTATAGAAAATGTTATATAATATAACGTGATGATAGAATTACTGTACTCTGCATGGCTTACAAAAATAAGGCTGCTCTTCTGCAGGAGCTTTCTTCATCCCTATACAGTGAAAGTGCATCCACAACAAGCAGCAGTCACAAGAGATTGATTTATCAATAGCTAGATCCTCCCTACAAATACAGCATATCCAGAAAACTTTCGTTCTGTGTTTTTTAACAGAATTGGATAAATATTCATACGCATGTGATAGCATAAAAGAACTTAAGACCTATAGTTCAATTTTTGCATCGTACAACCAACAAGGAACATTTTTAGAGATATCTATCATATCTTTTACATCAATTCTATCGATACCTAATGTTTTTAATTTTAAAACGTCATCATGTAATATCCATTTAAAGATAGTTGTAGCTTTTTCAAAATCACTCTTTAAGTTATATATTTTACAATAAACTTTTTTCTTTTCGGTAATCCTACTGCTGTAGTCTTTTTTTCCTTTGGGCGACCCCTTTTACTAGTTAATGGGGCAAGAACTACGTCTCTAACATTACTATTCATGGCTTCAGTCTTGTTCACCGTCGATCGACCTTTTTTACTACATGGTTCGATAACTGAATTCTTAACATTACTGTCTGTTAGAGATTCTTTTGATTGGGAATTATTTTCCTTCAAATTAATATCATAAACTAATTGATTCTCATCATTGATCATCACAGGTACTAATTTTATAGCTTCTTTTTTGGTGATAGTACTATCCTTACAGTTATTATAAGTACTTTCAGTACCTCTTTCTTTGAGTACAACCTTAACATCATTTTTTGAATGAACATGGTGTAGTGTCATTATTGTCTTTAATTTGGAATAATCGGTGATTAGTATAGAAGTATTCCCTAGTCCTACGTTGAAGACAAATGGTGTGGTCATATAAAGACATGTTTTGCACTTGTCTTATTTTAAGCAAGTGACGACAAGGCAATCCCATTGATTTAAAATCAAGACACGTACACGCGAATGCTGTTACGATATATTTAAGTTTTTCCGATGATACTGATCGAACAGCAAATTTATTATCATTTATTACAGTAATAAATTTGACGTTTTTCATCAGTTCTATCTGTTGAAAAACGAAATCTGCAGCATACGTTGTAAGTAAAGTATAGTATTTATGATGATCCTCAGATAAATAATAAGTGGGTTTCTTGGTAAATACGTCAAGAGCTTTTTTATCACGTTCGTTTTTATGACGTTTGAAAAAATTAAACAAAGCAGATAAAAAATTAGTTAAAAAATTGTTCTCATCCAACATTTGCTTAATCTTCTGATTTAAAGATTCGAGCCTATTATTCGTTTTATTGCCGAAATTGCTTTCGGTCATATAACATTTGACCCAATCCTCACGAATTTTGTGCCAATTATTATTATAATAATTAACAACTTTACAAGGAGCGTCTTCGCAAAACTTTTGATAGATTTCATTATAATCCTCTTCACTAATCGCATAGCGCAGCTGCTCTAAAAATTTTAAACTTGACAACTTTTGAGCCATAGTAATTTCCATATTTTCGATAGTGATTGTTCGTCTAAAAGCTTGCATAACATGAAAGCCACATATGTAAATTGGCACAGCTAAAAGCTGTTTAATAACTTTCCGAGCAATCATGTCTTTGTCCGACATAAAAGATTTTAGTTTCATACAAGCTGATTCGTTGTATTTTTTAAACGTACTGATGAGCCATTGATACGTTTCTTCAGTTTCATGCACAACAATTGCAACTGCCGCTTTCTCTGTGCACCCATTACCATCAACGTGAGCAATAATAATAACTGGATATTGTAATTGTAACAGCTTATAAGTGCCATCGATCATCATAAATTCTGGCCAAGCACGAGTACTGTTTCTCATGTCTTCCGTGCATATAAACAGTCCATCGAAGGTTTTATCTTCGGTATATTTTATTTCATAAATTGCATCTGAAATTGATATTGAAAATATAATACAATATATATATATATATATATTTATTGAATAAAAGGTAAAAAAAGATTGAATCAAACAATGAGAAATATGATACTTTAAAGTAGATAAACTATAGTGTTGTTTTGTGTTATTTTGTTTATATAAAAAAATCGTTTTGCCAGAAAAGGATGGTCATATATTACTTTACAAGCATTATTATTTCTTTTGCATAATTTTTTTTGTATTTTATAAAAATGCATGTAAAATAATACAAAGTATATGTATTTAAAAATAGTATCATTTCCAAAAAATAAATAAAAACAATAGAAATCTATAGTAATGTATGTATTAAATAAACAAAGTTAGCAAGTTACCATTGTCTTTAAGAATCTTCACAACTTCTACAAAAGAATTTTTCATTCCCTGTTGTCTTTCGGCGTACTCTATATTAGATATATCGCGGTTAGTTACTTTTTTACCTTCTGACCATAATTGAGTCATCAGAGTAAGTTTATCCTTCAATTCCACATTTTTTCGAACAAGATCTTTCTGCTCGTTATTTAATCTCCTGTTTATAGGAAGAAGGTCACGGCAATTCTGAAAATAGAAATATATTTTAACTTTATTATTTTAAGGGAGAAAAGTGCACCAAATAAGATTATTTTTAAATTATTAATTAACAATAAAGAAGCACCGCAAAATTGCATAATTTTATGTTATTAGCAATAAAGGATACAAAAATTTGTAATAAAAGAATGTGGGCCTATCTCTGATTCTATATACAAGACATTTATATTGATGTTACCAAAAAGCATAAGTAGAAGTAAGATTTATTTACATATATTACATAGGTAAATAGAAAAAAAACGTAAGAATATTTTCCCCTTCAAAAATCATTAAAAAAAAATCGAACTATTTGTGGACTTAGTGATAACAAAATTTGTATTGTCCATATCAAAATACAAAAATAAAAGTATGGTATGTCAACATAAATTAAATATCCTGATATAAATGTTCACCATTTTTTGTGAAATAAATGGTGAAATTTTCAATTTAAAAATATCACACTAACATAACTTAAAAATTATGTACAAAGAATGCAAAAAATGCATTGCCGTGCAAATACTTAATAATTGTTATTATTTTTAATTACATTAATATATTCATTTAAAGGTAAAAGACCTTCATTTGGTTAACACATTAGCTAATAAAATGTGTCAATTTTCTAACAAGGTATAGAATAGAGAGATATGTAAAAATAGTGGTTTTCGCACAAAAATCATAAAAAACAAACAAGACTATCCATTTTGGGCTTGGTAACTAAGAAATTATGATCTTGCATACCAAAAAACATGTTGACACATAAAATTACTATTACTTTTGTTAAACAAATAGATATTTGGATATTAAAGTATTTTTTAATAGTCGATTGAAATTAATTAATAACTTTCGTTGAATTTGTTGATAATATATTTATAGAGATGAAATTGAATGTCATTAAAAATTGTTACATTGTTCCAGTAAGAAATATATGCTGTTTGTTAAAATACTTACCGATAGTTCTTCATGACCTTCATGGTCAATAATTTTGTCAATAATATAATTCTTGCCACTCTTTGTTAATTTGAAAGTTATTTCTGCAGGACAGTTCGACTTTGTAGTACTAAAACAAATATAATATTATCAGTTGAATAAGTAAATAAATAAATAAAAAACATGTATGTATAAAGGATTAGCATAAAAAACTTATACAATGCTTTTCTTTTTCCTGTGCTGGCAGAGGGTCTTTCTAGTCCATGTATACAGAAGTATTTGATTATACGAAAATTTATGTTAGGATTCGCATTTCGTCTATAATCATTCTTAATACTATTTTTGGATTGGGAATCACGTTTACTATAATTTTCTTTTGTAGCTTCGTGCAATGCTAACATGAATGTTTTGATATCTGCATCAGACGCAAAGGTTTTTTTCTTCAGTAAATTTTCTTTTGTCAAAAAAGAAGTATTTTTGCGGATTACATCTTCTTTTATTTTATCTTTAAATCTGTTTCTACTCTCATCTGTGAATTCTTGCAAGCTCGAATCAGTGTCAGAAGACATAATTAAGTATGTACACTAAACAAAAAAAGACAAAGTTTAATGAAAACAAAGAATGATGTCCAGTAAAAATATATAATAGAAAAAATTGACATTGAAAACTATAAGTTTTCATATAATAGAAATTGTAACAAAAAATGTAGAATAATTTATAAAATAATGTATAAAATGTGTCTTATAGATAACTTGGCTGCAAAATATTTGTACAGTAAGTATTTAGAAGAATGTCAAATTATTCAGTTAAAAAGACGAAAAATTTATAACGATATAAATAGACATTTTATATTGCAAAAACACAAAAGTACACTTGTGTATTATTAAAATTTGAAACAACCTCATTTTTTTCAATGATATTAACAAGCATTGAACAAAAAACATAAATAAAGAAATTATACTTACATGTCAAACAATTCTATAAATAATCACATGTCATAATCAGAATGCACAGAAATAGTAAACAGTACAACAAATTATTGAAATTCAGTAGTCTTTGTTTGAAATGGGCTACTTCTTGGAATCGGCGATAACGTTGAGATATCTGTGTATCGTGTAAACGCAATATAGTGAATCCAATAATAAAATTTTCTTTAAAAAAGTAAAGAATACGTTTGTTCAAGCGCACGCGGTAACACCGCTACTTCTTGGAATTGTCGTCAACGTTCATATATCGTGTAAATGCAATACAGTTAATCCAATAATAAATAGCAGCTTAATAACACTGCACCTTTTGTATTGAACTTACTGACAATAATATTTGGATCTGAACTGTGTATTTTATTATAAAAAGTAAAGACGTTCGTTCAAGCAGGCGGGAACACTGATACGCGTGTATGAACGTGAAAGCTTTGATTACTTTCGTAGATCTCACGGTATAGAGCTTACTGCGAGCGCCAAGCAGGCAGGACACGAAATATATAGTATAGTACATGTATAAGTGACGGGACTATTACCGTCATTGTCGCTGTCGACGAAATTACAACCGGGATCCAGTCTGAAGTTAGCTAAGACAGACGCAGCATATAAATAGTCCCTAAAAATATTCCCTAGCACACTTACCCGGAGAAAAAATTTGTCGTACGAATAGCATCGGCGTTATAATTAAGTGACATTGTTGTGTTCGAGTAAAATAACTCAATGTAATTGGAATAGCTTTCACATTGTCATCTACCAAGATCTAAACAAACACATATAATGGAATTTTCGATTAGTATGTGCATGAAAATAGTGCGGTAAAGACTAATCAGTATCTTTTATATTGTATTTGTACGCAATTGCAGAAAATTTATAGATTGATCTAGGACTGCAAACTGCTTTATTCTAGTTTGATATTTATGTCATCAGATGCTATATTCAATTCTGGCTTTCAAGTTTGTACTGTGTGCAAGTAAATTCTGAGGTAGATATGTTATATACGTATAGCTTTATGTAGAATGTGTAACGGTTCTGAAAGTCCGTCGAACCGTACCCCATCTGTTTCTACTGAATCAACGATTTGAACTCTGCGTACGTTACGCGCCGTGCGAGCTTCGTCGCACGGTTCTCCGAATCAGGTGTCGCTAAAATCGAGGACCTTTTATTGGAATAGCGCCGCTCGGCCTCGCGCGGAGAAATCGCGAGTGCTCGCTCTCTTTCGCTCGGGAACCGGCAACGACGACACACCTTCAACACAACTTCTCCGCACCGTCCCCGCAAATCCCAACGAAAACGGGGTTTCACATTGAGAGGCAAACCGTGATTCAGCAAATCCGAAATTGCGGGTCAGGGAGGCGAGATCCGGTCGTCGAAGTTCGCTCTGCAAGGGGAAAACTCATCTCGACTACACAGCCGTGGAATCGACTGATCATCCTGAGCGAAAGGAGCCACCGTTTGACTCAGCTACATACAATAAGCTAAGTGATTTCGTCCTCAGATATTTTCGGAAAGAATTTTGTAACGCCTGCGCCGTTTGTTCTTTACTTATTAAAGCTACATTTCGTTAAAATCAGGGTAAAATAATCCTTGCGGTTTCGACATTTATTGTTTATTAATAGAATCGGAACATTAATCCTATGGATAAGTAATTTGAATGTCAGCCGTGAATTTGTATTGATGATGAAACGCGTATTATGTTAGCCGTCGTTTATAAAATAATGTAAAATTGCGAACGATTAGTAATATAACAGGAAGATAAATAAAATTATAAGTCTGCGGAATTGAAATATAATTTTTAACGTATATTGATTTATTTGAATAAGGTCCCGCACCCTGCCCGCTCGTAAATCGAATAATCTTCCTGTTAGAAGCATGTTGTTTCCTTGCATATTTAATCTAATGCTTTAAATCGCTGTGTAAATTTTATTATCTATATTTATTTTAAGGATAAATAAGATAGTAAAATCATACAAATGTTATTAAAATTATGGTCGAGTAAATTTGTGAAGTCAAATATATATTTTGAAGATTGCAATGCTGAATTGCTGTTTATTAAAGATATACTTTCACAGTTTTAATTGATAGAAGTATACATCAATATATATTCCAATTGGCATAATAGAAATGTGACTGTTACCATTCAAGACGAGCATTTATATATGAGTATTCAATTTTCTTCATCAGTTGCTTTTTGATTTTATTCTTTTAAAATATTAAAATAAACTTATTGATAGTTATATGTCACTGCTGTTCTTATAAACAAAATCTCATAGAATAAACATCTACTCATATATCATATCTGGTCACATTAAACTTTTTTCTGTATATTTTACATAATGCGCCATTGTTATCTCAGTTGATATATTTTGAATATCTACATATGGAACTTGTTATTTCATGCATAAAAAACTATTAAACATAAAATTGAAAAATTCTAGCAGCAATATACCTTTAAAAATATATAATATAATATAATAGAAAGTTTGATTCAAGATTTGGAAAGAGACTTAAAATATCTTGAAATATTTATAAATAAAAAAATTGGTTCAGTAATTTGCGAGAAAAATATTTATTACAAAAAAAAATTTGTCGATTTACAGAAACTAGCATAAAAGAATTATTGTAGAATATTGCTCCCACTTTTTAATCCGATGAAAATTTTTTCGAACGGACAATAGTAATCATTTTATCTCAAATTATCTGAAGAAAGTTTTCAGTAGCGGTATTGTGAAAATGTATGTCTATGTCTATGTCTATGTTATGTTTTAGTCATTGTGGACACAAGAATAAAGAGCAAAATTTTGTGCAAAAGTTACTAACTTTTCAAAAAAGTTGACCCATTGCATTTGGAGGAATATTCAAATTACTTGTCAGATTTCAGATTATTACAATTATTTAAAGAATAATAATCAATTGAGAGTTTATAGAATTAATTGATGTGACTTGAGTGTTCTAAAATAATTAAATTCTTAGTAATATCTGCCAAATAAAAGGTTTTTATATAAGTCATAATTCAAGTTGTAAACAAAATTTTGAAGTAGTTCTATTGTTTGATTAATAATTGATTGAATTAAATTTAGGTTGCCTATTCGGGGTAACAATTTATCGAAAATTGCTTTTAGTACTTTATTTTCGATTAATAACATTTTATTCTCGATTTATTACGTAGAATATAACTACTGTGAAAACTTTAAAACTGAATCAATCAATTCTACGACTTTCAATTGATTATTATTACTTAGATAATTGTCGTAATCTGAATGCTGATAAGTAATTTGAACATTCCTCCAAATGCAATGGTTCAGCTTTTTTGAAAAGTTAGTAACTTCTGCACAATATTTTGCTCTGTTATTTGTATTCACAACAACAAAAATATAACATAGACATAGACATAGACATACATTTTGCGATACCGCCCCAACTAAGAATAAAAAATTTTTAAATGTCTTTTTTATGTCCCAGTTATGATTAATTGAAAAAGAATAATTTAATCGATAAACATATATGAATTTTCTTTAATTTTTCAATTTTTTATATTGAAGTAATTTTTACTTTTTACAGATTTCAATTTGAATTCTCAATCATTCAAATGGAAAAACATCTAAAGATCTGACTACGGATAATTTTATTATAACTTTCAATCATGTCTTACAATTGTCGCGAAAAGATCAATCATTTCGGATACTGTAGTAATCAAATAGTCGCAAATACAAATTTACCAACTATCAGACAAGTACTCGCAGTTTTATTCTACAATCTACGAAGAGTTTCAAAGACATTGCGTGATGCTGCCAAGTTAACCATTGAAGAGTGTTTGATTATTTCGATAAAAGCTAGAATATCTACACAAAAGAATGATAAATGTGTCGCTAAATTAGAAGCTGAGTATGACAGATGGAGAAAAATACAAAGAAATCTTGCACGTACATCACATACTCAAAAGAAAAAGGAAAAAGAATACGAAGAAAGTATAAACAAACTATTTGACATTGCAAATGCCAACGCGCTGAACATAATGAATGATGAGAATGACAAGGAATTTATACGTGATCAAAGAGGTAAATATATTTTTTGTCTAAAAATAATATCGTTATATCTTTACTAGTATTCAAAATAAAGATTTATTGTGTTTCGGCTTGTTTAAACTCTTCAAAATACATAATGTCAAAATTTTTCAAAATTTTTCAAAATTTGTCAAAGTTATATATATATATATATATATATATATATATATATATATAGGTATTCTACCCACGAAAAGAAGCCAGCTGCGACGAACGCCTAGCCACGCATTCCTGGACCCGAGCGGCAGAAACACGTGCGAATATTGGGCAGCGAGTGGTGCGAGCGACGATTGTAGGAGAGGGGAGAGATTCGCGAATGAGTGTTAGAGAGAAAGAGTAAATAATAGGAAGAGCGGCGGCGAAATAGAAGCGCAGTGTAGTGGCGGTATGGGAATGGAATGTGAGTGTGTGCAAATGAAAGTGTGTATGTGAGTGCATATGTGCGAATCTCTTGAATTAGTGTGCAGGGTGTACGTGGAGAAATGCGCCCCACTTCGACTAGATTTTCGGGGTTGCACAAAAACCGAGGTAATGTGCCACCGGAAAGCGGTAGTGGACGCATTCGCTTTCCATGCACTTTACACGCACGATCTTCTCCTCGGGAGAGCAAAGCGATAGGCGAGCGCACCATTACCGCGCCATTATTTCGTGCGATAAAGGATTAGAAAATCTACACATTAGATATTTGTTAGCTTTAAAATACGCGTGCCAAGGTTTAACACCAAGACATTTCCAGCATATAACGAGACATTTTATTTGATTTGGACATCCATTACCCTGCATCCCGGACCTATAATAAAAATCAGATTAAAATTTAATAATAAAATAAAAATCTTTATATAAATTTTTAGAATATAACTTCAGGATTTATAATAAGTGATTTAATATTTGCAAATTGAGCTTTGAATATATCTTTATTTATTTACACAACATTTAATGCATGCTAATTGTAATTGAGATTATTATATTTTTAATCATCGTAGAAGAAAAACCGCTCAACAGTATTGTATGTAAATAAAGTAAGTAGTGGTAAGAAATCAATTACAATGGCGATCCTGCCAGGATGCTGGGTTTTTCAAATGGACGAAAAATAGTATAAAATAAAAAGATCAATCCTTTTCGCACGAGAATATATCTTATTTCTTCTCTTAAATAATATATGATACGCACCATATAACGTGGTCATAAAATTGTAAAATTAGATCTGCATGAAATTTACGCAATCTAAGAGCGGCAAACTTTGAAAATTCTTTTATTTGTTTATTTTATATGACATGCACCATTGTACGCTGTCATAAAATTTAATATTAACTTTAGATACAAACATAGATTAATTTTATTTAAGCGTAAAACACGTACAAATTGATACGCATAATGCCGCGATTTAACAATGCGGAATATATCGCCGCGACCGTGAAAGACAGCGCGACACTTCAATAAATGAAAAAGTCCAAATTAATAAAATATCTGGCGCGATAGACACTTTGTTTTTCAGGTCAAATTCTCAGGATCAACGAATAAAAGATTTGGAATTTCAAGTCGCTACGCTACATAATAAATGCAATGACCTATCCAACGAGAATATGACATTGAAAAACAAAGTCAGAGAACTCAAGGAATAAGCAGTAGAAAGGCTTGATATTACCGAAAACAATATGGAATTTTTGAAAGAGAATTCAGAATTACATTTGAATTTCATCAATAAACTGAATGAGGCACATGAAACTTACGATACGGTTTTCTTGATCATCGCAGATGATTTAAAATTAATTAAAGAAAAAATCAATTTATAAAATTAAGATTCCTATATGAATAAACATTCACATAAGCTGCAAGCATTATGAAATTAGTATAAATAAATGTGCCTATATTGTGATTATAGTATAAATAAACAAAATAATAACCTTTAGTGAACTACAGAGTAAAATTGTATTACATGCAAAAACAATTGTTTGAATTTCATTAAGATAAATTAAAATATTTGCAAAATTAATTCAAGGCTCTCTACAGTATTAAAATGTTTCTGCGTACGCGAAGAAATGCATATGTTCGACCAAACTGTGATTCAACAGTTTTGGAAGAACAACTGCATAAAACACTCCACGACGTTTTATTAGGCGATGATGGGAACCAATCGATAGTCGACGATCCCTCAAAGAGAAACGTATTGAGGCGCTTGAATCAAAAATAAAGGATTTTGATGGTAGAATTTTGCAAAATTCTCAAAAATTTTCCGCTCTAAATGAGGACTATGGTAATATAAAACAAAAATTAAACGAGATAGAGACAACGCTAGCTCAAAAAACCAATGAAGAATCTTTGAAAAGATTTCAAAAATTATCGATGAAAAAATCTCCGCGCGCTTGCCGGTTGTACAAGTTGCGATTGATGCGGAAAACGCACAGGAAATTCGGGACGGTTATGGTAATTTAATCACACAATTAAAAACGTTGGCTAGGGACCAAATAAATTTTAATTTTTCTAATAAAATTGAGAGTGGAGTCAATGCAAGTTTCGATAAAAAATATTTAACATATAAAACAGCGTGGAACGAAAAGTTTGATAGAATGTTAACGGTAAATGAAAACTTATTAGAAAGCATGAATAAAGTCGAGTGTAAAGTTAAAGGTTTAGAAGTGGAGGCTTTAAAAGCCACAGACGCTCTCTTGCTAAGCGATAATCATCTCGAAAAAATTAAAACACAACTTGAGCAGTATAGGAATTTATATTTAGATAAATTTGAGGATACTAAATTAGACCATATAAGATCCTTGACACGAGAGCGTTCGGTAATTCCGGGAGTAGGTGAAAGCACTTTAAACGCGTCGGGTGTAAAAGGTCCTAAGTTGAAACTACCTACGTTTAAAGGCGAGTCGAAGGAGAAACCAATGCGATACTTAAAAGAAATAAGCCGATATATGGATGTCATGAATCTCGATTTTTACGAAACGCTATATACGATTAGACAAACGTTGGGCGGTTCGGCTTCTGCTTGGTATGATATCGTTCAAGATTCAATTAAAACATTTAGATTTCGAAATTAAATTTAAACAAAGATTTTGGAACGATAACATCCAAGACGAATGGGCGCGTAAAGTAGAATATAATACGTATAATCCATCGGCAAAATTAAATAGGTTAGAATATGCAACGTATATTTGGGGTTTTACGCAGGAACTCGAAAAAAATTGTTCAGAACAGGAGCTCGTGCGAAAAATGGCAAATCATTTCGACTGGGACATTCACTATGCGGTATAATCTCAGAGTATCAGTACCCAAAGCAAACTCTTTGAACTCTTATCATTTAAAGATGATGATCAAGAGCAGAGAAAACAAAAACAACCAAATCAAGGACAAAGATTCGGTTGGAAACGGGAAATTTGTGGGTAACGCGGCTAATTATCAAAATACGCATAAGCAACCGTACAAACCATATAACCAACAAGCTAATTACCAAAAAACGCAGGCGAAAACCGTGCAAAACCTAAATACGATCCAAGCCGACATAACCAACAAACCAATTACTCCGAAAAATATAAAAGGAACGAAACCTAAAGAAACGGTCTCGTTCGATAATGACTTAAATATTTGTTTAGCCGGCACATGGGAATTTCCAAAAAACCCATAGAAGTTGCATTTTGTGCCTCGGATAAACAATCATTCAATGAAAATATATTGACAATAAGTAAGCAAGATGCAACTAATTTAACCTATCCAATTTGCACAATTCTTAATGATCCGCGAGCGGATATTTGCTAATGATTTACTCGATGAGTCCGAAGTTGAGGACGAACAAAATAAAATTTGTGCATGTCCCGAAATTAATATTAAAATCGAGGTTATAGAAACGAAAGCGTTAGTCGATACTGGAAGCTAAGTAACACGTATCACTGAGAGCTTTTATAACATGAACATTGATAAATTAAAAATTTGTCCGATGCTACCTATAGTGGGGACGATAATACGAGGCACAACGGGTACAAAATCAACGCGCTTGAGTAAACAAATTTACGCGTCTACTCAAGTTGATATGTTTATAAAGGATTTGATTTTCCTGATTATTTCAAAGCTAATAAGAAATTGTATTATCGGAATCTATTCACATAAAGAACTTTGTTTCCTCATAGATATATTGAAAGATGAAATCACGATTAGATTCAATAATAATTGAATTTCGTTGATGACATGCTGTGCACTTAAAAAAATAATGCCGAACATTTATATCATTTAGAGTTATTATTTATCCAAATGATCAAATGGAATTTTACTTTAAATTTAAAAAAATGTGAATTCTTTAAAGAAGAATCAGAATTTCTGGGTTTTGTTCTCTCAAATAAGGTAATAAAGCCACAAGAAAATAAGACAGTTTTAATAAAAAAATATCCGAAGCCCAGGAACGTAAAACAATTACAAGCGTTTTTAGGCGTAATAAATTTTTATTCAAAATTCGCGAATAATCACTCACACGAACTAATTCCGTTATTAGAACTACTCAAAAAAAATTGGGAGCGGGGAGACAGGCAACAAAAGGCTTTTAAAAAAACAAAATAGTTTTTTGAAAAAGAAGTATGTCTGGCCTATCCCAACCCATCCCAACCGTATATTTTACGCGCAGATTCGAGTTTTCACGCCCTCGGTGCCTCACTTTCGCAAATAGATAAGAACGGGGATGAACGTGTAATAACCTACATAAGTCGGACGTTCAAAAGGGCGGAATTAACATACATTACCACCGAAAAGGAGCTAC
Organism: Gastracanthus pulcherrimus; assembly: GCA_949152435.1. Classification (NCBI taxonomy): domain Eukaryota; kingdom Metazoa; phylum Arthropoda; class Insecta; order Hymenoptera; family Pteromalidae; genus Gastracanthus; species Gastracanthus pulcherrimus. The sequence continues at coordinate 107,864,613 of OX424573.1, forward strand.
TAGCAATCGTATGGACCCTTCAAAAATTAAACACATATCTAAAAGCCGCAAAACTGTACGTTAAAACAGATCACGACGCGTTAACATTTTTATTTAAATGCAATTTTATAGGGAACCGCGTACGCCGTTGGGTCCTTGGTATTCAGGATTATGATCTACACATCGAGCACATAAAAGGCAAAGAAAATACCGTTGCCGATTTGTTGAGTCGTCATCCTGAGTATGATCCCGACAAAAGAAGAAGGCCGGGAGAAATAGTTATTGCGTTAATAGAAAAGTAAAATTTTTCGAAAGAGTTGGCCTCACAGTTGAAAAACTTATCAAAGTTACAACAAGAGGACGATTATTTATTAAAATTAATTGAAAATTGTAACGATAAGCACAAAAAAGATCCAAATAAAAGGACATATTTATACGAAAATGATTTAATTAATAAAAAAAATTATTTAAAACAATATAAAATCATGATTCCTCAAGCGATAACGAATCAACTTATCACTCAAACACACGAGGCAATTCGACGCTCCGTACGAAGACTAGCACAGCTCAGAATTCTCAAAAAAGCTAGTTCTCTTCCAAGACCTCTTATAAAACTAGCACTTTTTAGATCCTCTAATGAATACTAATATTTTCTCAGAACCTTTGAAGAGGTGATAGTTTTTGTCTGAGAACCTGAAAACTACTAGTTTCGTAGGAGCATTTTGATTAAAACTGTTGTTTTTTGAGAATTCTGAGTTGTGCTAGTCTTCATACGGAGCGTCGGCATATGGTCATTTGGGAGCAAAGAAACTCGTGCGAATATTTGCAAATATTAAATGAGGATTTCTATATAAAAAACCTTCGACACAGAGCACAACAAAGTGTCAACAAGACCGTGCAGAGCGCCGATGGGAAATATTATACCTGAAGCGCCAAACGATCTTTTATGCGGGAATGAAAAATATCCTGGTCACGATCGGCGCTATTTCCAAATTTGTCGTACTATACCCATTAAGGCGACAAACCACGGCAGCCGTAATCCGAAAAATCTTTAATGACTATATTTTGCGATTCGGGAAACCGAAACGTATATCCTGCGATCACGGCTCTCAATTTACTGCTAATGCGTGGATAAAGAAGCTTGACGAGGAGAACGTCGACTTGATTTTCTCGTCGATACGTAACCCGCAAAGCAACATTGTTGAGCGTATGAATAAAGAATTAGGGCGATTTTTTCGCACATTTACTAGCGAAAAACAGAGTGGCTGGGAGCCGTACGTTAAACGCCAAACGTTTGTGGAAAAATTGGATTTATCCAATAAATTCCCCAGAAGAAACTCCGCTCGAGGAAAAGATTTTTCTCGCGCACGAGCGGATTAAGACCAAGGCGCAAAATCGCGCTGAAAAATACGATAGCCAAAAACAGCAATACTTCACCGAATTCAAGGTCGGGGATGAAGTACTCGTCAAGTCATGCAACTCGTCAGACTCAGAAGATAAGAAGATTGCGAAATTTTTATCGATTTATGAGGGACCGTACGAAGTTATGCGAAAAATTGGGGATTCTACATATTTTTTAATTGATAGGAAAAATGAAAAGGAAAAGGGGTGATACAATATAATAAACTTAAGAAAATATTTACGCGCACCGACAGATTATTATTGTTAAACTGCATGTAAATGTTTAAGCAACCAACGTAAAATATTATACGATTAAAATGAATAAAAATATGATTAAGTATTTAGGTGTTTATCAAAAAATATGTACGATAAAGAAAAATTGACACGTAAAATCAGATTACAATATACATAATTTTATTCTTATCAATTAATAAAAAAGAAATTTCTGCTGTGCGTCTATACTAAAATAGTTCAAATAAACAAAGTTTTTTTTTATAAAAATATGTATACTGTATCCAAATGAGAAGGAAAATGCGAGAATATATCATTTACTAATTTATACCATTATGTAAATGAATTTAAAACATATTACATGGATAGTTTGGTAATTTCACATATATATGTATATGTATACATATATACAAAAAATAAACTTAGATAAAGTGTCTATAAAATCATAGAATTTTTTAGAGTATGACTTATTGAGAATTCATACAATTCTATTTTATTGATATATTTATATATAGATATATAAAGGTATAAAAGGGTTAATTAAGAATATCATATAAATTGATTCATTAAAAAATTAAATATCTTATTTGCAAAAAAAAATCTATACGAATAGGTTAGATGTAAATAAATTTTATCGGAAATATAAGGAAATGTAAATAGACATGTTTTGTGTGGAAATATTTTTTTGAAAAAAAGATTTGCTTTATTTCATAAATAGTCCATTTCACCAAATAAGAAAGTCAGGAAAACAAAACAGGTCTATCCATAGTATCAAAAGAAGAATTTAGGAAGAAACATAAATACTGAAATAAAGCGGCACAATGTAAATTCGCATGTATACTATATCAAAGACAAAATAACCGCAATTTTATCGGTCTTTTGCGACATACAATACAATACTCGAGATGGCACCCTACCCCCCCCCCCTCTTTTTATTTCTCCCCCATTTTTCTTGATTTTCTGACGATACGAATTAAAATTAAAAATAAGCACAGTCTGTCCAAATCAGTCCTTGAGACACGTTATGCCAAGCAGATAAAATTCGCCATATGATAATTAAACGACGGGGAAACTCCTCATATAAAAATGGAAGGAAAGAAGAAAACGTCGATGAAGGCGCAATATTGGGTGGAAGATTTTCGTCGATTCAAACAACCGATTATAAAGAAAACCAATAGGCCTCCGAGAAACGGGGCGAACAAGGATGTATAGACCACGGACAAATTCCCGATGGCCGGAAATCTCTTCATGGCGCAACATTCGTTTGACGAACGGCAGAAGATTTTTAAAAATAAGAATTGGCGGCCACGAGGAAAATGGATGCCTCCAGGGCGAGCCAGTCAAACCGGCGATGATTTGGGGAAGATGCCACCATATCCGCAACAATCACGCACCAATACCAGCAACAAGTGACCGCGAGACGGAAAAGAGGACGAGAAGTAAGAACCGCCGAAAAAAGTGATTCCACTCCACGTGGACGGATTACTTCGCCCCCCAATACCTGCCAAATCCAGTGGCAGATACGGGATTTTATTCCAGCACATTCTGCAGACAGCTCAGAAATGAATTCAGGGATGAATGGTGCCGAGAAGGGACAAGAGAACGCGCACGGTCCGTTCAAAGAGCGTACCCATAACGTCAGATAGAAACACATTTCCTTTTTTCCTTTCCGTTTTTTTACCATATACACTTTCTTTGTGCCATCGCACTTCGTTAAAATTAAACGTAATCGTATCGTTAACAAAAAAAAATTTTTTGTTTCATTTATGTTAAAACTAAAACGTTGCTTTATGTAGGTGTAATTTATTTCTTACTAACTTTTTTCCATGGGAGTCCAGTGAAAATTTTTTGATTTTCAAAAAGTTTTCACGGGGGGACTATGTAACACCCTCGATAGTCGAATAAATAAAATGGATCATTATTATTGTAATTAAATTCATACTCTCTATTTATTTACTTAATAAATATATCAAATCTTGTTCAAAATTATACTGTAATAAAAATTAGTATTTCTGATAAGACATTAAATAATTAAGTTTTACGTCCTCCTGAAATGAGAATTTATTACAAGGAATTCTCACCTCTATGTAGACCTTAGAAAATAAGAAATAAAATAACAGCTAAAATAAAATATATACAAAGAAAGATTTATATATATATATATATATATATATATATATATATATATATATATATACATATATATATATATATATATATATATATATATATATATATATATATATATATGTAGACATTTTATTTTAGCTGTTATTTTATATATATATACTACCCACGAAAGGAAGCCAGCTGCGACGAACGCCGAGCCACGCATTCCAGGACCCGAACGGCCGAAATATGTGCGAATATTGGGCAGCGAGTGGTGTTAGCGATGATTCTAGGAGAGGGGAGAGATTCGCAAATGAGTGTGAGAGAGAAACAGTAAATAATAGGAAGAGCAGCGGCGAAATAGAAGCGTAGTGTAGGGGCGGTAGGGGAAAGGAATGTGAGTGTGTACGAATGAAAGTGTGTATGTGAGTGCATATGTGCGAATCTCTTGAATTAGTGTGCAGGGTATACGGGGAGGAATACGCTCCGCTTCGACTCGATTTTCGGCGTTGCGCAATAATCGAGGTAATTTGCCACCGAAAATCGGTAGCGGACTCATTCGCTTTCCATGTACCTTACACGCACGATCTTCTCCTCGGGAGAGCAAAGTTTAATTTTTAACTCAAAAACCAGTGTCTTTTCAGAAAAAAGTGTACGATCATTTTTCGTTCAAAATAAGGTAAGAAATCTAAGAAAAATTTTATTAGACCCTATTGTGGTATTTTGTGATCTCATGGATTGTGGTATATTGTGATTCTAAGATTGTAGAAAATCACCACAATTTTTTCAAAATAAATATTTTAAAATTTAGTTTTTCATATTTCCTGTAATTTAAGACTAGTTAGAATATTGTCTCAAGTTGAATATAGTTTTTGAAGAATTTTTAAATTGCGCATTTTTTTGCTATTTCCATTGTGTGACTGAAATAAAAAACCACCATTTAATTTTACAGCTATGCAGGAATTATATTTAGCTTGAGATCGTTTTGCACAAGGTCTAGAATGAAAGTTGACATGAAATCTTAAATATTAATATTTTTTGATTTGAGAAAGGTCATGGCGATCAGCTAGAATTTGAATATTACAATATATCTAAATACATGGATTTATCAAGAACAAATGCAGAAAAGAGTGCACTATTTAAGAATTCTGAAAAAATTATATTGAGCTTGAGACCATAATCTAACTAATCTAGAATTAAAGGAAATATGAATAACTAAATTTTAAGATTTTTTATTTTGAAAAAATTGTGGCGATTTTCTAGAATCTTAATATCACAATATATCAGAATGCATGAAATCACAAAATATTACAATAGGGTCTAATAATTTTTTTTTCAAATTTCTTACCTTGTTTTGAACAAAAAACGTTACACTTCTATCTCAAAAGTCTCTATATTTTTCAACCTTTAATTGCCCTTGACATGCAACGCCTTAGGGTCTGACATTTTTTTACATACTCTGGGTACACATACCAACATTTTTGTAGCGTTTCAGACATTTTTATTTTTCGGCATGCTCACTTGACATGGAACCACCCATATGTATGTGTTAACAGAAAACTACCCTGCTAACACAGTCTGACGCACTCGCGATTGCGCCGAAAGTGCACGATCTGCTTCACACTTCGACTACGTTTCTGCTGCACGACGATTGCGGCAGACGAGTGCGGCAGGATTGCAGCAGAAGTGCATCCGACAAGTGCGACTAAGGGGGATGAAATAATGCACTCGCGAGTGCAACAGAATTGTATCCGAATTGCGTACGACGATTGCGGCAGACGAGTGTGGCAGATTTACAGAAGACGTGCAGCAGACAAGTGTAATTAAAGGGGATGATGTAACGCATTTTCGAGTGCGTTAAGATAGACTTCAAAAACCATATACTGATGCACTTCAAGACCCACACCTTGTAGTGGAAATCCTCGGAACACCGAGAATGGTAACAAAAAAAGAGCTCCAAAGAGTTCTATCTCCCAGACGCTTGTGCGCGGTCTCTTATAGTATCTACCACACCGAACTATTCGAGTGAGCCCAAAACTGATGCGCTCGCTGCCTAGCGACGGCGACGTATGAGCTATATGGTTTGCTTCCACCGGCTCTGTGGACTGCACGTCTGCTGCAATCCTGCCGCACTCGTCTGCCGCAATCGTCGTACGCAATTCAGGTGCAATTCTGCTGCACTCTCGAGTGCATTATTTCATCCCCCTTAGTTGCACTTGTCGGCTGCACGTCTGCTGTAATCCTGCCGCAATCGTCGTACGCAGTTCGGGTGAAATTCTGCTGCACTCGCGAGTGCATTATTTTATGCTCCTTAGTCACTTTTGTCGGCTGCACGTCTGCTGCAATCCTGACGCACTCGTCTACCGACATCGTCGTACGCAATTCGGGTGCAATTCTGCTGCACTTGCGAGTGCATTATTTTATCCCCCTTAGTAGCACTTGTCGGCTGCACGTCTGCTGCAATCGTCGTACACAATTCGAGTGTCATTATGCTGCACTCGCGAGTGCATTATTTCATTCCCCTTAGTCGTACTTGTCGGGTGCACGTCGGCTGCTGAAATTTTTATGATTGCGCGCGCGATTGCAGCAGAATTGCGGCGAAATTGTGATGCTTTTGTTACCAGGCTACATTTTCGCTCCACTTTATAGGCGCCGAAAATGGTCTATTTTATACACGTGTTATGAAAAAATAATTTTAAATAAATTTGATCACCCTAATGATGACTAGATAGGTTAAGTAGGTTATGTAAGATTCGATTATTAGCTTCGAATTAAATCGGATCTACCTGATTGTTGAGTTCGCTGAGTCGGATGATACTGCAGTCAAGATGCTCTAGGCTGCACCTCGACTGAGACTGATTTCTGTGCTCGCTGAGTTGGGTGATGCTGCAGTCGAGATGCTCTAGGCTGCACCTTGACTGAGACTGACTGTTGAGTTCGCTGTGTCGGATGATGCTGCAGTCGAGATGCTCTAGGCTGCACCTCGACTGAGACTGATTTCTGAGCTCGCTGAGTTAGGTGATGCTGCAGTCGAGATGCTCTAGGCTGCACCTCTACTGAGACTGATTTCTGAGGACACGCGTGGTGGCATGAACCCTCTGACTTTCCTCTCCTTTACCCTCTACATCTAGGGTGCGTAGAAGGGATCTCTTCTTCATTGGATGGATCAATATAGATCCGCCTTGCTTGGCCTTAACCTCGATGACATTGGCTAAGCGAGGAAGCCAGGAGGTTCTATTTTGAGACATTTCGGCTGCACCCTCGCTCTCTTCATTTTCCGTTGAGCGTCATTGGCTGATAAGCTTTTCTCTTTCTTCTTGGTCTTAACTCGATGATGCAGAGAGAGAGAGAGAGAGAGAGAGAGAGAGAGAGAGAGAGAGAGAGAGAAGGAAAAGCATGGGAGAAAGAGAGCAGCTTCCATATACACTATATATAGTTACGAGTATATCCGTGTCTTAATACGAATATCGGAGTTCGTTATTGTAATAAATAATAACAACAACAATAATAATAATAATAATAATAATAAGAATAATAATAAGAAGATGAATAAGGATAATGATAATATAATAATAATTCTAATGATGGTTATACGATTATTTACACTAACAATGATTATAATAAATAGTAAATTTAAACATAGGTATTTTATACTAAACGTTAACATAATAAAGTAATGTTAATAATATTAATAATAAAATATGATAAGGTTCTCATAAGACTATCGTAGCAAAAATTATAATTTTAATATGAAGTATAAGATATAAAACGTAAAAAGATTCTTAAAAACATATTTCAGAAACAAAATAAATGGAGAAAAAATCAAATATTGAAACTACATTACAAATAATATCCCATGCACAAAAACATAGATCGTCGCATGTGTGCATCGTGGGAATTCGAGTATAGAGGGTCCAGAAGTCTGGCTTATCTCACAGCGGAGCCTGCAATCCCTTCGCTCTCACGCAGCCCTCTTGAGGCGCCTTTCCGAGATTTGTTTTTTTTAATGTGCGCACGTACAGTGTTATTACACCCAGGCCTAAGGTTTCCAATTGCTTATCGGAGCCGTTGGCATTTTTGAATGTTTATTGCACTCTGATTATTTGTCTTAACTCTGGGTAAAATCCTCAGCTGGCTTGCAGCTGTAGAACTCTTCCAGAGTCGAAATTATATATGCGTGTATACGAACGGAGGGAAAAAGAGAGTGGAAAACAAAAAAAAAACAACTATTAAAGTGAGGCTTTGATATTTGTCAGTGATTTGATTATTAGTGAATATACAGGGACGTGACAGGGTATTCCTGTCAAATCATCATGATGCTCAAAATCATCATCCGAGTCTGGAAATACCGTTTTGCCCCAAGTTGCGTACCGTATTTTTTGTAACAAGTGCATAAAGAAGGCCATTCTTTGTCGTCTACAAAGTGGATTGAGTATAGAGTTTTTCGAGTCGTCCACTTAAGTCTATGACATATTATATATATCTATATGTATGCATGTATATCTATAAAATTTTCAAAATTTACCAGTATTTTCCAACATTTTCAAAATTTACCAGTATTTTCCAAAATTTTCAAAATTTTCCAGTATTTTCCAAAATTTTCAAAATTTTCCAGTATTTTCCAAAATTTTCAAAATTTACCAGTATTTTCCAAAATTTTCCAGAATTTTCTAAAATTTTTCAAGTTTCCTAATTTTCTACAAAAATGTAGCGAAAATGAGTATTTTTGCTACCAATAAAACGTAGCGAAAATAAGTATTTTTGGTACCCTTTATTTGACGCTCGGACAACTCTATTTTCGATGCACTTTATAGGCACTAATATATTTTTAACAAAATTATTTCTTTCTCTACAAAAGAGAAATACGAAACCTTAAAAATTTTACAGAATATTCATCTATATATTCCTAATCATCTCAATTTCTTTCAAAAAATTTTTATATTATAATTCATGAATAATGCCGTGTGAAAAAAAATGACGATTTCGTGCATAACAAAAAAGAGGAAATATCTTTTTAAAACTTTCGGATCGGAAAAGATAGGTAATTTTATGCTCTTTCAAATGCAACTTCGCTAGATCGATGATGTTATTTCTTAGGTACTAAAAAACCCAAAAAACTAAAACTCAAAAATCGAAAAACCGCTGAAAAAACAAAAAAATATCGAAAATAAAATGTTTTTTCTTTGTGCTGCCTTTCTTTTGAAAAAACAAAAAAAAAATAAGCTATGAAACAATTAATTTCACCGAGTTTATGCAAAGTAATTATTGTAAACATACATAAATACGTACATACACACACACCGACGCACGCACGCATGCACGCACGCACGCACGCACGCACACACACAACCACACATACATCCATACAGACCTTTTCTAAAAATACGTAATTTTGATTTCTTAAATCTCAAAACATGTTTCTAACATGTTTTTAGCATACTTTTTTTTACCATTACAAAGCTTCGTATTTGAGGAAACAAAATTTTCCGATTATTTGATATTATGAGAATGTTTCTTGACGAATATTAGTGAGTGTAAAAAATGTACAAAAGTGTAGCATAGTATTCCGATGGGATCCTAATTTTATGTTCTAATTATAACCGAAGCATACGCGAAAAATATTGCGAAAAATCGCTTTAATAAGAACAACAAAATTCGGAAAAGAATTTTTTGACCTGGATCAAGGGTGTTTCTGGTGTCTTTTTGCGCTGAATCCGAATCTGGAATCCGTTTAAACCCTACAACTCGAGATTTTGAGTAAATTGTAAGAAACAGCTAAAAATTGCGAAAAATCGCGAAAAATCGCTTTGAATCAAGAAAAATCGCTAAAACAATTTTGACCCGGATTAAGGATGTGTCTTATCAAATTCTTCGCCGTGAATCCAAATCTGGAGTCATTTTAAGCGCTGCACTTCGAAAATTTGAATAAATTGCAGAAACCAGCTAAAAATTGAGAATTATCGCGAAAAATCGCTTTAATAAGAACAATAAAATTCGGAAAAGAATTTTTTGACCCGGATAAAGGGTGTTTCATGTGCGTTTTTTGCGCTAAATCCGAATCTGGAATCCGTTTAAACCCTACACCTCGATATTTTGAGTAAATTATAAAAAGCAGCTAAAAATTACGTAAAATCGCGAAAAGTCGCTTTAAAAGTACAAGATGAATCAGAAAAAAACTTTTTGACCGGGATTAAGGGTGTTTCTTGGGTATTTTTTGCGCTGACTCCTAATCTGGAGTCCACTTAAACCCTACACCACGCGATTTTGAGTAAATTGTAAAAAAACAGCTAAAAATTGCGAAAAATCGCTTTAAAAAGTACAAGAAAAGTCGGCAAAAAACTTTTTGACCCGGATTAAGGGTGTTTCTTGTGTATTTTTTTACGCTGAATCCGAATCTGGAATCCGTTTAAACCCTATACCTCAAGACTTTGAGTAAATTGTAAAATACAGCTAAAAATTGCGAAATACGCTTTAAAAAGTACAAGAAATACCGGCAAAAAACTTTTTGACCCAGATTAAGAGTGTTTCTTGTGTATTTTTTTGCGCTGAATTCTAATCTGGAGTCCGCTTAAACCATACACCTCGAGATGTGGAGTAAATTGTAAAAAATAGCTAACAATTGCGAAAAATTGTGAAAAAATGTGAAAAATTGTTTGTAAGAACAAGAAAAATCTGAAAAAGATTTTTTGACCCGGATTCAAGGTGTTTCTTGCGTATTTTTTGCGCTGAATCCTAATCTGGAGTCCGGTTAAACCATACACCTCGAGATGTGGAGTAAATTGTAAAAAAATCTAATAATGCGAAAAATCGTGAAAATTCGCTTGAAAGTACAAGAAAAATCGGAAATCGAATTTTTGACCCGGATTGAGGGTGTTTCGAGCGTATTTTTTTGCGCTGAATCCTAATCTGGTGTCCGTTTAAACCATACACCTCGAGATTTTGAGTAAACTGTAAAAAATAACTAAAAATGCAAAAAATCTTGCAAAATTGCTTGAAAGTACAAGAAAAATCAGAAAAAGATTTTTTGACTCTGATTGAAAGTGTTTCTTGTGTATTTCTTCGCGCTGAATCCGAATCTGGAATCCGCTTACACGGAACACTTCGTTATTTTGAGTAAATTGTAAAAAACAGCTAAAAATTGCGAAAAATGCGAAAAATCGCTTTAACAGTACAAGAAATATCGGCAAAAAACTTTTTGACCAGGATTACGAGTGTTTCTTGCGTATTTTTTGCGCTAAATCCTAATCTGGAGTTCATTTAAACCTTGCACCTCGATATTTTGAGTAAATTGTAAAAAACAGCTAAAAATTGTTAAAAATCGCGAAAAACGCTTGAAAAGTACAAGAAAAATCGGAAAAAGATTTTTTCGCCGGGATTGAGTGTATTTCTCGTGTATTTCTTCGCACCGAATCCAAATCTGGAGTCCGTTTAAGCCCTGCACTTCAAGAATATGAATAAATTGAAAAAAAACAACTCAAAATTGCGAAAAATCGCGAATTATCTCGAAAAATTGCTTTAATAAGAACTGTTTATTATTACGTTAAATTGTAGATGGATAATAATGAAGATAACAATCGAATATGCTGTGACTAGAATTTATTGTCAGACTATGCCAAAATAGGTGTGCCTCGCTCGCAATCCTCGTGGCGACTGCCGAAAAGGCAATAGAACGGAAGTGACATATACACGATATAGTCAAATTAATATTCAAATTTTGATTACAGTAGTTCGAAACTTTACATTATATCATATAGTTAAATGAATTTCAGACATTCCGCCCACCTATCTTCGCAGAAGATACTAATTAACAATAGTACAATGGCACTCATTCGTTTTTTTTTTACTAATTTAAGAGTAGATTCTAGTCTATAAATAATCAACAATTCATATAACTTTAACAATTGAAAGAATAAAATTAAGCGAAATTAAAACAATTAATATTAATTTCTAATCTTCTTGTCGCAAAATAATTAACTTAGTAACTGGTCTTCTCAATGTTGTACCAGCAGTGCGAACTGTGACGACTCTAGGCAAGCCATCGTCACCTGTATATACTTGTAAAATCCTCCCTAGTGACCATTGTGCTGGTGGAGTAGTTTCACTGTGCAGGATGACCAGATCACCAACTTGAACTGGTTTTTTAGGATTTCTCCATTTATCTCTTTTCTGTAGAGCTTGCAGGTACTCCTGAGACTAGCGTCGCCAGTAATTCTGCGTCATTTGCTGAATGATTTGTCAGCGTTTAGAGGCAGGAATGTTGACCTGTGTACAATCAGACTCTGGAACAATATAAGAGGAGGAGTGAATAAGAAAATGTGCAGGAGTAAGTGGTTGTAGGTCAGCGGGATCATCAGACATAGGCACAAGAGGACGAGAATTTAGGCACGATTCAATTTGACAGAGTAATGTGGCAAATTCTTTATACGTTAATTTATTCTCGCCAATAACACGACGTATGTGATACTTAGTGGATTTTACATCCGCTTCCCAAATGCCTCCAAAGTGAGGCTCAGCTGGAGGGTTAAAGCGCCATGCAGTCCCGTCTTTAGCCAATGTAGACGACAATTCTTGACAGTGCGTAGTTCCTTGCTTGTACATATCCTTGAGTTCCGAGTCAGCTCCCACAAACGTAGTTCCCTGGTCATTGAGTAGTAAGCTACAATGACCTCGTCTACCAGTGAAACGTCGAAAGGCGGCCAGGAACGCTGCAGCTGTATAGTCAGAGACTACTTCCAAATGAACAGCTCGAGTACTAAGGCAGACAAAAACACAAATATATCCTTTGTATGATTTATGACCTCTTCCTGGAGAGGTGCTAATATGAAATGGTCCAGCATAATCAACTCCCGCTTGACTAAACGGTCGACTAGGCACAACTCTAGGAGATGGCAAATTGCCCATTTGTTGATAATTCTGCGTAGCTCTGTAACGAGTACAAGTAAGGCAATTGTGTATAGTCGACATGACTCGCTGTCTTCCCTTAATCAACCAGTACTGATTCCTAAGTGTACATAATGTGAGTTGTACGCCTCCATGAAGAGTACGCGCATGACAATGTTGAATAACAAGTTCCGTAAATTTACCTTCATAAGGCAAGATAACAGGGTGTTTTTGGTCAAAAGACAACAATGAATGTTTCAACCGTCCACCTACTAACAACAAACCTTGTTGTATAAATGGATTCAAACTTACAAGGCACGAAGTGTTTGGAAGTGGCTTTTACTGCCTTAATAAATGAAATTCCCTTGAAAAATGAAAATGTTGCACTAGATAAATCCAAGTATAATGAGCTCTAGAAATTTCTGTGGCAGACAAAATCCCTTTATAGTCGGCAATTTCAATTTTATACCAATTTTGTTCAAGTATTGATGACTGGCTATTAAGTTGATTAATCTTACTTCTAGCGATATCTATGAATCTTAAAATGTAAGCCATAACACTCAATAATTTAGATAAAGAAGAACAATCATTTAACAATTTCCAAATAAATTGATCTTTCCTTTTAGCAAAATCCAAACCTACTGTAGTACTATCAGTTAAATCTGATTTTCCTACAACCGAGGAAACGAAAGAACATTGTACATTGGTAGAAAAACTTACGTTTGAGAAAGTCTGCAATAAAGAATGAGGCCAAGAGTCGTGCTCTTGGGACAACCAATAAGGTCCTTTCCACCAAATCTGTGCCTCCTTTAACTCAGACGGTTTAATTCCTCGAGAAACAAGATCCGCCGGGTTGTCTTCAGAGCGGGCATGCGACCATCGGGCTTCAGGCACAAGATTGTGGATATCTGCGCAGCGATTGGCAACAAAGGTAGGCCATTTCGATGGAATTTCCTTCAACCAATGCAAGGTATCTAAAGAATCTGACCATAAAAATATTTGAGGTTTGTTAGCTGCAAATAAGGGCAGAATTCGATTAACTATTTTGGCAAGTAAATGCGCAGCCGATAATTCCAATCGTGGTATACTTAGAGTATTTAATGGAGCTACTTTAGATTTAGATTGAAGCAAGGCAATCGAAATTGGTGAATCTGTAATTGTTCTCAAGTAAAGCACGGCCCCATAAGCAGATTTAGAGGCATCTGCAAATCCATGAAGTTGAAGTGATATGAAACTGGGCATGAAACCTACCCATCGAGGAGTTTCTATTTTACTAAGACAAGGCAACTGATAATACCAATCTCTCCATTGGTCGGCTTCACTATCAGGCAAAGAATCATTCCAATCTAGCTTTAAGAGCCATAACTTCTGCAAAAATATCTTAGCTGTAACTTTGAGTTATAGTCATAGTTATGACAGGAGCTAGCAATCCTAGCGGATCAAATAATCTAGCAACTTTAGAAAGCACAAGTTTCTTTGTCCAATCGACCACATTGCTATCAATATTTATATCGAAATGAAACGAATCTTCTACTGGATGCCATTTAAGCCCTAATATTGCAAATGATAAATCATTTTTTAATAAGATACTTGGTTCTGCAACAAGAACATTACTAGGCAAGCAAGTTAATAACGATGAATCATTTCAGAGCCATTTGCGCAGGGTGAAACCGCCCACCTTGCACAATTCTATCACTTTATTTTGTTTAAACCTAGCATCTTCTAGGCAATGACTTCCTGACAAAACATCATCCATATAAATTTCATTTTTCAAAATTTCCGCGCCTAAAGGATACCTCTCCTTATCATCATCAGCTAGCTGTTTCATAGTCCTGTTTGCTAAAAATGGGCCACAACCTACTCCATACGTTACAGTTGATAACCTATAAATTTGAACTGGTTCAGAAGTATCAAAACGCCACAATATTAACTGCCAATGTTGGTCATCATCATATACAATAATCTGTCTAAACATTTTTTCAACATCAGCAACGAAAGCATATTTGTACTTACGCCAGGATTGAACGAGATAAGCTAAATCAGGTAATAAATTAGTACCGATATGAAGGCAATCATTTAAACTAGAACCATTTTTAGTTTTCAAGGAACCATTCAATACTGTGCGCAGTTTTGTAGTTGCGCTGCTCTCTTTCAACACACCATGGTGAGGCAAAAAACAACAACGAGATATATCCAGAGGTTCATCTGGATCCTTATCTGAAACGAGATACATGTGTCCAAGCTCTATGTACTCAAGCATAAAGGCATGATAAGCTTCCTTAAATGCTTTATCCCTTTCAAAACGTATCTCCATTCGATTCAATAATTTAAGCGCAGCTTGATAAGTATCACCTAAAGAAGGCACATTAACAATTTTAAAAGGTAATCTTAATATATACCTTCCATCAGCTGATCTCGAATGAGTGTGTAGAAAGTGTTCCTCACATTCCTGGTCGTCTGGTGAAACGGGTTGTTTGCAAGAAACCTCCTCTTGGAGCCAAAATCTCTGCAGCAATTCGTTTACATCCATCTCTACAGTACTATGCAAGACTGTTGGAGTTGTCAAACTTAGTGGACCCTGTTTGGTCGTCTCTCCAGAAATTAACCATCCTAAATGGGTTTGAGTAGCGATGGGCTCTTCCCCTTCGCCTTTGATCACTTGACCTTCCACAACTTGGGCGTATACAGCAGTACCCAACAGGACATCAATAACACCAGTCTTATTGAAGTTCGGATCAGCCAGTGTAAGCCCCTGCAGATGACTCCAGCTGAACTCTTTGCCTTTTGTGATTGGTTTATAACTGCTCACCTTTGGTAAAACATAGGCAACCACTTGGCAGCTAAAAGTAGAATTAAAGTGTGGTTTTATTGTAAATTCAGTAACCGCTTTACAAGTTATCTGATGTTTACTGCCGACGCCAGTTATAGTCAAAACAATTGGTTTTTTTATCAATCTAAGTCTTTGACATAATGTCTCCGAAATGAATGAAGACTGGGCACACTGATCTACCAGTGTTCGAACGAGAATCTGTTCTCCTGCATCGTTAGAGACATACACCCAGGCAGTAGGTAACAGAACAGTTTCGGGATTTGAGTGTATTACCTTGACAAAGTGATTAGCAGAAGAACTAGTATCAAGCACGTCTGAACTAACAGATTTCAACTCATTTGAAGCATTATTTTGATCAATGTGGATTGGTACTCTATTAGTTTCTAAATTAGTTTTTGGTTCAAAATGCAAAAAGGTATGGTGTTTGTTATTACATTTTTTACAACGACTAGTGGAATTACAATTCTCAATAAGATGATTTATTAGGCAATTATAGCAAAGTTTCCTGCTCTTGACAAAGGCGTGTCTTTGAGTTACTGTTTGGGCCTTAAATGGACTATATGAATTAATTTTCGAGGAATAGTAAGAAGTGAAGGATTTACTTTTATCGCTCGACTCGATAGTTTCTAACGCCATAATTTTTGTTTCCAAAAACGTTATCAATTCCTAAAATTTAGCAGCTTCAAGAGATGACCCCATAGAAGTTTCCCATTCCTTGCGGGTCTGAGTATCTAACCGACTGTCGGTCAAATATACGATAATATCATCCCATGTATCCGTTGAACGTCCGATTGCTTTCAAAGCCATAAGTGGCCCATTGGTACCGCTTAAAATTCTCTTTATTTCTGCTGAAGTCTCAGAAGCCATACCTTTGAGCGAGATCAAAGAGGCAAGGTGCAAATTAACTATTTTCCTTTTATTTTCAAAATGTTTTTTCACTTTATTCCAGGCAGTATCAAAATTACCTTCCTCAATAGGCATCTCTTTAATCAATTCAAATGCTTCTCCCTCAAGGCTCATTTGTAAATAATGTAGCTTAGCAATATCAGATAAATTAGTGCGAGAGGCAATTGAAGTATCAAAATAACTTTTAAATGAAGACCACTTTTTAAAATCACCTGAAAATTTAGGTAGGTCGATCTTCGGTAGCTTTGCTTCTAAAGTATCATTTTGAGTAGTAACGTTGAGAGTTTGCGATGATGAAGCAGGCAATGAAGGCATAATTAAATTATTATAATGTTCAAGAAATTCTCCTTTTCTTTCTAAATAAACATCCTCAGCACTATCAATGAAATTTTCTAAGAAATACTTATGTTTTAAATCCGTTGTACTTAGTTCCATAATACTACAGTGCGTTTCATAACTTTAAGACCACCCACATTTTGCGCTAAATCACTGTAATTTAATATTGTATTGATATATAAATTTTATAATCTTAAAAATAATCAAATTTCTCAACATTTTACGCTATTTAGACAATTTAAACATTTTTCGTAGTATTAAAATAACGAAATATCGTATTTTAGGTTGTTTCATAACAATAAAACCACTGTAAAGTTATATTATTTTATTACTATTCCTACTGTATATTACAATAAATTAATTTAAACTATGATTTATCATTATATTTTAAAATTCTGAAAATTTTCTATTTCTAAACTCTAAAATAAAAAATATAATATGCGGAAAAGAATTAAAAAAATAAGATTTATTAATAATGTAATTTATTGTAATTAAAGCTGCATATGAAAACATTATAATTATTATTAGAGCTTAATATTATGTGTACAATATTTTTATTGTGTATTTGAGATATATATTACTATAGAATTTAATTCGTTATGTACAATATTTTAATTATAATATGTTTTATTTGTAAATAGTAACAAAAGACTGTAATTTTTAATTTAATAATTAATTGTACCTCCATTATTTTTTATTAATTCAAAAAGGCGATTTCGCATACTTTCAACTAAATTTCGTAAAATTCTTTCATCAATTTCTTGCCAAGCTTGTAGAATAGCATCTTTTAATTGATTAACACTGCCATATTGTTTATTTTCAGCATAAACTTTACGAACAAGAATAGTCCACAAATTTTCAATCGGATTAACGTCCGGAGAACACGCTGGCCAGGCTAGAACAATAATATCGTTATTGTTAAACCACACTTTCGTTTCACGACTTGCGTGAATTGATGCGTTATCTTGTTGAAATATCCAATCTTCTGTTTCATTATTATCTAAAAATGGCAAAAGGTGATCTTTCAGTACATTAATGTACTCTTATGAATTCATTTTACATGAAGGAAAAGCTAGAGGCAATTTATGTGAGATACAAAATCCTCCCCAAACCATCAAGTTACCACCACCAAAATTTCTACGGGAAAAATATTCAGGCTCCTTTGTTAAGTCTTGCCAATACGAATGATGGCCATCAGGGCCATCTAAATTAAATTTCTTTTCATCAGAAAAAATAACCTTAAAATAAAGGAACAGTGAATTTAATATTCATACAAATAAACCATGCATAATATATTATATACCAATATAATAATATTGTTCTATTTACTTTATTCCAGTCCGTATTCATATTAAGTTTCCCAAAATTTAATCTAGCATCTTTATGGCGAATTAGTAATCGAGGAGCTCTTTGTAATGATTGCCTTACAAGGTGATTAGCGCTTTTAATTGTACGATATATTGTTGATCGTGAAATATTTAAATTTAAATCTTCTTTAATTTTATTCAAACTTTTTTTCGAATTGCTTGCTGCATTAATAATTCTGCGCTTTAAACGAGCAGAAACTTTGTTTTTGGGTCCGCCCGTTTTATTTTTACCATAGTTTTCAGGATTTTTAAGAAAATTTAAGATTACGCAATTTGACCTTCTCAATTTTCGAGAGATTTCTCTTATGCTCGTATCGCAGTTGCGATATGCTAAAATCTTTCCTTTTTCTTCTTCGGTTAAGCATGTACCTCGGCCCATTATCTAATAACTGCAAATTAAAAACTTTAAGACTACTTTTGAACTTACTACACTTACTGCGTTATGAAATAGACAACGCGTTTAACGGAAATTTAAATTATCATTACCCAACGGTTTCAGTTTATATTTATGACTATAGTTACCATCCAAGCATTTACCTACTGAGTGGTACTGTCGGTAATTGTTAAATTGAAATAAAAATAATACATCAGCGCTTACAAGTAGTGATATATATATATATATATATATATATATATATATATATATATATATATTGTGAGCACAGCAATAAATTAAAAAAACTTAATAGCGGTCTTATTGAAGGTCAGTTGAAGGTCAAATTATCGAAATACATGAAAAATACACTAAAACCATGGTATCTTGGGGTTTTTGGGGTCGCTGAATTCGAATCCGGGGTCAGTTTAACCCCATCAGAACTTTCTCAAGGTCAGTTGAAGGTCAAATTATCGAAATACATGAAAAATACACTAAAACCATGGTAACTTGGGGTTTTTGGGGTCGCTGAATCCGAATACGGGGTCAGATTAAACAATCAGATCTTTCTCAAGGTCAGTTGAAGGTCAAATTATCGAAATACATGAAAAATACACTTAAACCATAGTATCTTGGGTTTTTTTGGGGCGCTGTATCTGAATCCGGGCTTATTACAACCCTATCAGGTCATGGTCAAGGTCAGTTGAAGGTCAAATCAGAAAGATTCATAAAAAGTAGAGTCAAACGATGACATTTAGGGGTTTTTGGGGTCGCTGAATCCGAATCCAGGGTCAGTATAGTCCCATAAGGTTATATTTATGGTCAGTTCAAGGTTAGTTCAAGGTCATGGACGTAAAGAGAGTGAAAAAATTAGTTATAAACTGAAACAATGCAAAAGGTAATGTAAACCATAAAGCAAAGAACAATGTATATGCAAGTACAATCGTATCCTTTAAAACTACATCATAGTTTGCTGCTCCTTTATTTACTTTAAATTTGTTAGAAGCATATGCAATTCAATAAAATACCCGTAAAAATATTAAGCCCATTACTCTTTTTTATGGTAACGAACTATTTTATTGTCAAATGATCTACGAAGTGGATTACGCTTCCGCTTCTCCGATGTTGATGGTAGATCTCTTTTTAACGACCAACAGTAATCTGCTAACATATTTACGTCCCATCTTCCTTGGTACCTGCGCTCCATTTCCTTGATATCTTGCTGAAATCTCTCTCCCTGCTCTTCGCTGTAATCACCTAGGTTTTCTGGAAATTCATCAACATGCAAATATAAAAAGTGTAATTTTAGATTCATTAGGCAGCCTTGATTTTTCTAACTATTTACTAAATTTAAAACTATTTGTTGGTAATTTGAGCTCTTATGATTTCCAAGAAAGTTTTTAATTACGTCCTTGAAACATAACCATGCTTCTCTCTCTGTATGATTCATTTTCGTAACAAAAATTTCATCATTTATCATCTTACGAATCTGAGGGCCATCGAAAATTCCTTCATTTACTTTAGCATCACTTAATTTGGGAAACTGATTTCGCAGATACTTAAAGCAGCTACCATCTTTGTCTAAAGATTTTAACCATTGTTTCATAAGTCCCAATTTAATGTGCAGAGGTGGTATAAGAATTTTTGATGGATCAACAAGGTATAAGAATTTTTGATGGATCAAGTGGCTTATCTTTTATATTCTTAGAACCCGGTTCGAACTTTTGTCTAAGGGGCCAGACACTCTTTATGTAATGATTCTTTCTATCCCTACTATCCCATTCACATAAATAGCAAGGATATTTTGTGAATCCCGATTGTTGCCCCAGAAGTATTGTTATGATTTTAAGATCCCCACATATTTGCCATTTATGATCATTGTATTTTATTCGGTCTAATATTACATTCATGTTACAGTACTCTTCATTTAGTATTACCGAATATCCTATGGGAATGGCTGTATAAACATTTGTATTGTGTAACAGAACGGCTTTTAAACTTCTCGTTGACGAATCGATGAACAATCTCCACTCGTTAGGGTTGTAACATTCATGTTTAAAGAAATTCATCAACCCAACTATATCTTTGCAGTAAACTAAGGAAAATTCTTCATCTTTAGCGAAATAATCACGATATTTATTATCTCTGTCTCGGTAGTAAGAAACTTTAATTTTTCCAGCTTCATTAGTATTTTCTTTTAGCCATGAAGCCAAGTACTCCGCCCCATCCTTTGGTAGGCCCAAATCGCGTATGAGATCATTCACTTTTTCCTGTGTAAGTGGACCTTTCTCTTTCTTAGTATTATAGGGGATGTATTCTTCGTCAAAAAAAAGAATCGGTCGTTGCCCACCGTCACCACGTGGAGGTACCCTGGGGCAAACAAACAGCATATTCATATCCGTTCGTATCAAGTAGGAAATACGAGTGATACAAGGGAGAAGAAGATTACTGTAACATGACTTTGGAAACCTTTTGGGAAAGAAGACCTTAACATAAACCCAAGATAGTCAACATTAATCGTCTTGGGACTTACACCGAGAGAGAAACCCGATAATGAAGACAGCTCTGCTCACCGTTCTTTTGAGCTGTGGTTTTAAACATGGATGTTACAACCCTAACGAGTGGAGATTGTTCAATCAATCAAAATATTAAAGAGCAGTACAAGAACATGTTTGATTTAGACATGAAAATTGATGAATTTGATTGGGTTCCTAAAATCATATGCGCAATATGTAGGAAAATGCTACAGAAAGACAAAAATGGTAAAACTGAAGTAAAAATGAAAGTGCCTACGATATGGAAGGAACCTTTAAGAAAAGAAGACTGTTATTTTTGTAATACGAATTTGCATGGAGTTAATAGTAAAAACAAGTCGCAAATTAATTACGCTAACGTTGAAAGTGTCACGAAACCTATATATGAATCGTCAATTGATAAAAGAGAAGATCCACTGGGTATGTACGCAAGTGGAAGTATGGATCTTGAGGAAAATTTAGAAAGACATGATGAAGATGAAATCTTAGAAGAAGAAATGGAGGAAGGAGATATTATTGCGGAAGAAGAAATAGCGCCTGATGAAGACAATGACGTTGCTAGTACAAGTGATACAAGTGACGAAGAATACATCCCCTATAATACTAAGAAAGAGAAAAGTCCACTTACACAGGAAGAAGTGAATGATCTCATACGCGATTTGGGCCTACCAAAGGATGGGGCGGAGTACTTGGCTTCATGGCTAAAAGAAAATACTAATGAAGCTGGAAAAATTAAAGTTTCTTACTACCGAGACAGAGATAAGAAATATCGTGATTATTTCGCTAAAGATGAAGAATTTTCCTTAGTTTACTGCAAAGATATAGTTGGGTTGATGAATTGCTTTAAACATGGATGTTACAACCCTAACGAGTGGAGATTGTTCATCGATTCGTCAACGAGAAGTTTAAAAGCCGTTCTGTTACACAATACAAATGTTTATGCAGCCATTCCCATAGGATATTCGGTAATACTGAATGAAGAGTACTGTAACATGAAAGTAATATTAGATCGAATAAAATACAATGATCAAA
Source organism: Gastracanthus pulcherrimus (assembly GCA_949152435.1). Lineage (NCBI taxonomy): Eukaryota > Metazoa > Arthropoda > Insecta > Hymenoptera > Pteromalidae > Gastracanthus > Gastracanthus pulcherrimus. Next base: position 107,886,591 of record OX424573.1, read on the forward strand.
ATGGCAAATATGTGGGGATCTTAAAATCATAACAATACTTCTGGGGCAACAATCGGGATTCACAAAATATCCTTGCTATTTATGTGAATGGGATAGTAGGGATAGAAAGAATCATTACATAAAGAGAACCGGGTTCTAAGAATATAAAAGATAAGCCACTTGTTGATCCATCAAAAATTCTTATACCACCTCTGCACATTAAATTGGGACTTATGAAACAATGGGTAAAATCTTTAGACAAAGATGGTAGCTGCTTTAAGTATCTGCGAAATCAGTTTCCCAAATTAAGTGATGATAAAGTAAATGAAGGAATTTTCGATGGCCCTCGGATTCGTAAGATGATAAATGATGAAATTTTTGTTACGAAAATGAATCATACAGAGAGAGAAGCATGGTTATGTTTCAAGAACGTAATTAAAAACTTTCTTGGAAATCATAAGAGCCCAAATTACCAACAAATAGTTTTAAATTTAGTAAATAGTTAGAAAAATCAAGGCTGCCTAATGAATCTAAAATTACACTTTTATATTTGCATGTTGATGAATTTCCAGAAAACCTAGGTGATTACAGCGAAGAGCAGGGAGAGAGATGTCAGCAAGATATCAAGGAAATGGAGCGCAGGTACCAAGGAAGATGGGACGTAAATATGTTAGCAGATTACTGTTGGTCGTTAAAAAGAGATCTACCATCAACATCGTAGAAGCGGAAGCGTAATCCACTTCGTAGATCATTTGACAATAAAATAGTTCGTTACCATAAAAAAGAGTAATGGGCTTAATATTTTTACGGGTATTTTATTGAATTGCATATACTTCTAACAAATTTAAAGTAAATAAAGGAGCAGCAAACTATGATATAGTTTTAAAGGATACGATTGTACTTGCATATACATTGTTCTTTGCTTTATGGTTTACATTACCTTTTGCATTGTTTCAGTTTATAACTAATTTTTTCACTCTCTTTACGTCCATGACCTTGAACTAACCTTGAACTGACCATAAATATAACCTTATGGGACTATACTGATCCTGGATTCGGATTCAGCGACCCCAAAAACCCCTAAATGTCATGGTTTGACTCTACTTTTTATGAATCTTTCTGATTTGACCTTCAACTGACCTTGACCATGACCTGATAGGGTTGTAATAAGCCCGGATTCAGATACAGCGCCCCAAAAAAACCCAAGATACCATGGTTTAAGTGTATTTTTCATGTATTTCGATAATTTGACCTTCAACTGACCTTGAGAAAGTTCTGATGGGGTTAAACTGACCCCGGATTCGGATTCAGCGACCCCAAAAATCCCAAGATACCATGGTTTTAGTGTATTTTTCATGTATTTCGATAATTTGACCTTCAACTGACCTTGAGAGAGATCTGATGGGGTTAAACTAACCCTGGATTCGAATTCAGCGATCCCAAAAACATATAAGTACCGTGGTCAAGTTTTTGGGACTTACAATTTTTTTTTGTGGGGCTGTGTAATCAATTAAAAAATACAACGATCAATTCAAAATGCGACGATCAATTCAAAGTTCGATAATCAATTCAAAGTACGACAATTAATTCAGATGCTAAACAATAATAGCAATCAATTGTCAAATGAAAGCGAGCTAATTCTCAAAGTAAATAGTACATCAATATAAGCATGTAGCACTCAAACACAATTCAAATAAATATTCAACTCTAATACGCATGCTAGCAAGGCAAGAAGAAGCACTGTACACATGTAGGCAATGTACATGTGAAAGAAAACAAACTATACTATAGTAAGTCTTAGCATTCGCAAGCTGTTATGTAAATAAAGCGACAATGTCAACTCTCAAAACAAGCCAAGCAATAAGCAATAAATAACTAATTGGAACGAACTTACTGTAATGAAGATTTCTTGCTAGTTTGCAATAAATGCATTCCAATGGAAAAGGCACGCAAACAAGGAAACTGCGTGAGCAGTCCAAACCATGTTGTTTTAAGCTGATATTATTCAGATGTAGAAAACGCAGCGCCGATGCAGTTCCAAAACGCTGTAATTTTGGCGTTGTTTTTCCGTCGATCCGTAAGACAAGCACGAAGATGGTACGAAAGGTAGACACCAATATGTGTCCCCCACTCAGCCGCGAGCCTGGAGAATCCGCGAGTCCGTATTATACTCGCAGCTAGGCAAAGCGAATGAGGTGTGAGGAGGAGACGGCGATAGCTGGATTCTCCGCTATCCCTACTCCTTGACGGCTTCCCACGAAGTTAGGAGGCTTAATACGACACCTTCCGAAGACGCCGTAATTTTCGTCGCGCAACAATTGACCCAATATGGCCGAAAGACTATTGTCTTCTCTCTTGCTCTCCTTTGTCGCAGAGATTTAGAAAGATGGCTAGATAACGCTTGGATTAACTAGCACTATCAAGCAGCATAGAGGCAAGTTTGAATTTATACCTCTCACTGACGCGGATGCGATATAGGCACTGACAAAGCTTTAAATCACTTGTCTTTACTGATTTAGTAAAGGCACTTTTTCACGCTCAATAACAATTAATATGCTAATGGCGGCACGTGAGTTCACTGTAGCGTCTTCTTAATTTTCCACTCAGCACAGCACACTTTTCCAATTTCCACAATCCCGACTGCGAAGGACCAATGTTTATTATTACGTTAAATTTTAGATGGATAATAATGAAGATAACAATCAAATATGCTGTGACTAGAATTTATTGTCAGACTATGCCTAAATAGGTGTGCCTCGCTCGCAATCCTCGTGGCGACTGCCGAAAAGGCAATAGAACAGAAGTGACATATACACGATATAGTCAAATTGATATTCAAATTTTGATTACAGTAGTCCGAAACGTTACATTATATCATATAGTTAAATGAATTTCAGACAAGAACAATAAAATTCGGAAAAGAATTTTTTGACCCGGATAAAGGGTGTTTCATGTGCGTTTTTTGCGCTAAATCCGAATCTGGAATCCGTTTCAACCCTACACCTCGATATTTTGAGTAAATTATAAAAAGCAGCTAAAAATTACGTAAAATCGCGAAAAGTCGCTTTAAAAGTACAAGAAGAATCAGCAAAAAACTTTTTGACCCGGATTAAGGGTGTTTCTTGGGTATTTTTTGCGCTGATTCCTAAGCTGGAGTCCGCTTAAACCCTACACCACGCAATTTTGAGTAAATTTAAAAAAAACAGCTAAAAATTGCGAAAAATCGCTTTAAAAAGTACAAGAAATATCGGCAAAAAACTTTTTGACCCGGATTAAGGGTGTTTCTTGTGTATTTTTTACGCTGAATCCGAATCTGGAATCATTTTAAACCCTATACCTCGAGACTTTGAGTAAATTGTAAAATACAGCTAAAAATTGCGAAAAAACGCGAAAAATCGCTTGAAAGTACAAGAAAAATCGGAAAAAGATTTTTTGACCCCCGATTATGGGTGTTTCTTGTGTATTTTTTTGCGCTAAATACGAATCTGGAATCCGCTTAAACCCTACACCTCGAGATTTTGAGTAAATTCTAAAAAAAGCTAAAAATTGCGAAAAATCGTGAAAAATTGTTTGTAAGTACAAGAAAAATCGGAAAAAGATTTTTTGACCCGGATTGAGGGTGTTTCTTGCGTATTTTTTGCGCTGAATCCTAATCTGGTGTCCGATTAAACCATACACCTCTAGATTTGAGTAAATTGTATAAAAAGCTAAAAATTGCGATAAAACGCGAAAAATCGCTTGAATGTACAAGAAAAATCGGAAAAAGATCTTTTGACCCTGATTGAAAGTGTTTCTTGTGTCTTTCTTCGAGCTGAATCCGATTCTGGAATCCGTTTAAACCCTACACCTAGACGTTTCGAGTAAATTGTAAAAAACAGCTAAAAATTGCGAAAATCGCTTTAAAAGTACAAGAAAAATGGATAAAAAACTTATTGACCCGGATTAAAGGTGTTTCTTGTCTATTCTTTTTTTTGCGCTAAATACGAATCTGGAATCCGCTTAAACCCTACACCTCGAGATTTTGAGTAAATTCTAAAAAAAAGCTAAAATTGCGAAAATCGTGAAAAATTGTTTGTAAGTACAAGAAAAATCGGAAAAAGATTTTTTGACCCGGATTGAGGGTGTTTCTTGCGTATTTTTTGCGCTGAATCCTAATCTGGTGTCCGATTAACCATACACCTCTAGATTTTGAGTAAATTGTATAAAAAGCTAAAAATTGCGATAAAACGCGAAAAATCGCTTGAATGTACAAGAAAAATCGGAAAAAGATTTTTTTGGCCGGATTAAGGGTGTTTCTTGTGTATTTTTTTGCGCTGAATCCGAATTTGGAATCCGTTTAAATCCTACAGCTCGACATTTTGAGTAAATTGTAAAATACAGCTAAATATTGCGAAATACGCTTTAAAAAGTACAAGAAATATCGGCAAAAAACTTTTTGACCCGGATTAAGAGTGTTTCTTGTGTATTTATTTGCGCTGAATCCTAATCTGGACTCCGTTTAAAACATACACCTCGATATTTTGAATTAATTGTAAAAAAAAGCTAAAAATTGCAAAATACGCTTTAAAAAGTTCAAAAATATCGGAAAAAAACTTTTTGACCCGAATTAAGAGTGTTTCTTGTGTATATTTATGCGCTGAATCTTAATCTGGTGTCCGTTTAAACCCTACACCTCGATATTTTGAGTAAATTATAAAAAGCAGCTAAAAATTACGTAAAATCGCGAAAAGTCGCTTTAAAAGTACAAGAAGAATCAGCAAAAAACTTTTTGACCCGGATTAAGGGTGTTTCTTGGGTATTTTTTGCGCTGATTCCTAATCTGGAGTCCGCTTAAACCCTACACCACGCGATTTTGAGTAAATTGTAAAAAAACAGCTAAAAATTGCGAAAAATCGCTTTAAATAGTACAAGAAATATCGGAAAAAAATTTTTTGACCCGGATTAAGGGTGTTTCTTGTGTATTTTTTACGCTGAATCCGAATCTGGAATCCGTTTAAACCCTACACCTCGAGACTTTAAGTAAATTGTAAAATACAGCTAAAAATTACGAAATACGCTTTAAAAAGTACAAGAAAAATCGGAAAAAGATTTTTTGGCCCGGATTAAGGGTGTTTCTTGTGTATTTTTTTGCGCCTGAATCCTAATCTGGAGTCCGTTTAAACCATACAATTCGAGATTTTTAATAAATTGTAAAAAAACAGCTAAAAATTGCGAAATTCGCTTTAAAAAGTTCAAAAATATCAAAAAAAAACTTTTTGACCGAATTAAGAGTGTTTCTTGTGTATTTTTATGCGCTGAATCTTAATCTGGTATCCGTTTAAACCATACACCTCGAGATGTGGAGTAAATTGTAAAAAAATCTAATAATGCGAAAAATTGTGAAAATTCGCTTGAAAATACTAGAAAAATCAGAAAAAGATTTTATGACCCTGATTGAAAGTGTTTCTTGTGTCTTTCTTCGCGCTGAATCCGAATCTGGAATCCGCTTAACGGAACACTTTGCTATTTTGAGTAAATTGTAAAAAAAAGCTAAAAATTGCGAAAAATCGCGAAACATCGCTTTAAAAGTACAAGAAAAATGGACAAAAAACTTTTTGACCCGGATTAAAGGTGTTTCTTGTGTATTTTTTGTCCGCTGAATCCTAATCTGGAGTTCATTTTAACCTTACACCACGAGATTTTGAGTAAATTGTAAAAAACAGATAAAAATTGCGAAAAACCGTGAAAAATCGCTTGAAAGTACAAGAAAAATAGGAAAAAGATCTTTTGACCCTGATCGAAAGTGTTTCTTGTGTCTTTCTTCGCGCTGAATCCGAATCTGGAATCCGCTTAAACGGAACACTTCGTTATTTTGAGTAAATTGTAAAAAAAAGCTAAAAATTGCGAAAAATGCGAAAAATCGCTTTAAAAGTACAAGAAAAATGGACAAAACACTTTTTGGCCTGGATTAAAGGTGTTTCTTGTGTATTTTTTTTTTGTGGTGAAACCTAATCGGGAGTTCATTTAAACCTTGCACCTCGAGATTTTGAGTAAATTGTAAATAACAGCTAAAATTTGTTAAAATTCGCGAAAAATCGCATGAAAAGTACAAGAAAAATCGGAAAAAGATATTTTGACCCGGATTGAGGGTGTTTCTTGTGTCTTTCTTCGCGCTGAATCCAAATCTGGAGTCCGTTTAAACCCCATACCTCGATATTTTGAGTAAATTGTAAAAAACAGCTAAAAATTGCGAAAATCGCGAAACATCGCTTTAAAAGTACAAGAAAAATGGACAAAAAACTTATTGACCCGGATTAAAGGTGTTTCTTGTGTATTTTTTGTGCGCTGAATCCTAATCTGGAGTTCATTTAACCTTACACCACGAGATTTTGAGGTAAATTGTAAAAAACAGATAAAAATTGCGAAAAACCGTGAAAATCGCTTGAAAGTATAAGAAAAATCTAAAGAGATCTTTTGACCCTGATCGAAAGTGTTTCTTGTGTCTTTCTTCGCGCTGAATCCAAATCTGGAGTCCGTTTAAACCCTATACCTCGATATTTTGAGTAAATTGTAAAAAACAGCTAAAAATTGCTAAAAATGCGAAAAATCGCTTTAAAAGTACAAGAAAAATGGACAAAACACTTTTTGACCCGGATTAAAGGTGTTTCTTGTGTATTTTTTGTGCGCTGAATCCAAATCTGGAGTCCGTTTAAACCCTATACCTCGATATATTGAGTAAATTGTAAAAAAATCTAATAATGCGAAAAATTGTGAAAATTCGCTTGAAAGTACTAGAAAAATCGCAAAAAGATTGAAAGTGTTTCTTGTGTCTTTCTTCGCGCTGAATCCGAATCTGGAATCCGCTTAAACGGAACACTTTGTTATTTGAGTAAATTATAAAAAAAGCTAAAAATTGCGAAAAATCGCGAAACATCGCTTTAAAAGTACAAGAAAAATGGACAAAAAACTTTTTGACCCGGATTAAAGGTGTTTCTTGTGTATTTTTTGTGCGCTGAATCCTAATCTGGAGTTCATTTTAACCTTACACCACGATTTTTTTACCCAGATTGAGGGTGTTTCTTGTGTCTTTCTTCGCGCTGAATCCAAATCTGGAGTCCGTTTAAACCCTATACCTCGATATTTTGAGTAAATTGAAAAAAACAGCTAAAAATTGCAAAAAATCGCGAAACATCGCTTTAAAAGTACAAAAAAAAATGGAAAAAAACTTTTTGACCCGGATTAAAGGTGTTTCTTGTGTATTTTCGTCCGCTGAATCCTAATCTGGAGTTCATTTTAACCTTACACCACGAGATTTTGAGTAAAAAGTAAAAACAGATAAAAATTGCGAAAAACCGTGAAAATCGTTTGAAGGTACAAGAAAAATCGGAAAAATATTTTTTTGACGCGAATTGAGGGTGTTTCTGTTTCTTTCTTCGCGCTGAATCCAAATCTGGAGTCCGTTTAAACCCTATACCTCGATATTTTGAGTAAATTGTAAAAAAGAGCTAAAAATTGCGAATAATCGCGAAACATCGCTTTAAAAGTACAAGAAAAATGGACAAAAAACTTTTTGACCCGGATTAAAGGTTTTTTTTTTTTTTGTGTATTTTTTTTGCGGTGAAGCCTAATCTGGAGTTCATTTAAACCTTGCACCTCGAGATTTTGAGTAAATTGTATAAAACAGCTAAAAATTGTTAAAATTCGCGAAAAATCGCATGAAAAGTACAAGAAAAATCGGAAAAATATTTTTTGACGCGGATTGAGGGTGTTTCTTGTGTCTTTCTTCGCGCTGATTCCAAATCTGGAGTTCATTTTAACCTTACACCTCGATATTTTGAGTAAATTGTAAAAAACAGCTAAAAATTGCTAAAAATCGCGAAACATCGCTTTAAAAGTACAAGAAAAATGGACAAAAAACTTTTGACCCGGATTGAATGTGTTTCTTGTGTCTTTCTTCGCGCTGAATCCGAATCTGGAATCCGTTTAAACCCTACACCTTGACGTTGTAAGTAAATTGTAAAAAACAGATAAAAATTGCGAAAAACCGTGAAAATCGCTTGAAGGTACAAGAAAAATCGGAAAAAGATCTTTTGACCCTGATTGAAAGTGTTTCTTGTTGTCTTTCTTCGCGGTGAATCCGATTCTGGAATCCGTTTAAACCCTACACCTCAACGATTTGAGTGAATTGTAAAAAACAGCTAAAAATTGCGAAAAATCGCTTTAAAAGTACAAGAAAATGGATAAAAACTTTTTGACCGGATTAAAGGTGTTTCTTGTGTATTTTTTTTTTGCGGTGGAGCCTAATCTGGAGTTCATTTAAACCTTGCACCTCGAGATTTTGAGTAAATTGTAAAAAACAGATAAAAATTGCGAAAAACCGTGAAAATCGCTTGAAGGTACAAGAAAAATCGGAAAAAGATCTATTGCCCCTGATTGAAAGTGTTTCTTGTGTCTTTTTTCGCGCTGAATCCGATTCTGGAATCCGTTTAAACCTTACACCTCGAGGTTTTGAGTAAATTGTAAAAAACAGCTAAAAATTGCGAAAAATCGCTTTAAAAGTACAAGAAAAATGGATAAAAAACTTTTTGACCGGATTAAGGTGTTTCTTGTGTATTTTTTGTGCGCTGAATCCTAATCTGGAGTTCATTTTAACCTTACACCTCGAGATTTTGAGTAAATTGTAAAAAACAGATAAAAATTGCGAAAAACCGTGAAAATCGCTTGAAGGTACAAGAAAATCCGGAAAAAGATCTTTTTGACCCTGATTGAAAGTGTTTCTTGTGTCTTTCTTCGCGCTGAATCCGATTCTGGAATCCGTTTAAACCCTACACCTCAACGATTTGAGTAAATTGTAAAAGACAGCTAAAAATTGCGAAAATCGCTTTAAAAGTACAAGATAAATGGACAAAACACTTTTTGGCTGGATTAAAGGTGTTTCTTGTGTATTTTTTTTTTGTGGTGAAGCCTAATCGGGAGTTCATTTAAACCTTGCACCTCGAGATTTTGAGTAAATTGTAAATAACAGCTAAAATTTGTTAAAATTCGCGAAAATCGCATGAAAAGTACAAGAAAAATCGGAAAAAGATATTTTGACCCGGATTGAGGGTGTTTCTTGTGTCTTTCTTCGCGCTGAATCCAAATCTGGAGTCCGTTTAAACCCCATACCTCGATATTTTGAGTAAATTGTAAAAAACAGCTAAAAATTGCGAAAAATCGCGAAACATCGCTTTAAAAGTACAAGAAAAATGGACAAAAAACTTATTGACCCGGATTAAAGGTGTTTCTTGTGTATTTTTTGTGCGCTGAATCCTAATCTGGAGTTCATTTTAACCTTACACCACGAGATTTTGATGTAAATTGTAAAAAACAGATAAAAATTGCGAAAAACCGTGAAAATCGCTTGAAAGTACAAGAAAAATCTAAAGAGATCTTTTGACCCTGATCGAAGTGTTTCTTGTGTCTTTCTTCGCGCTGAATCCAAATCTGGAGTCCGTTTAAACCCTATACCTCGATATTTTGAGTAAATTGTAAAAAACAGCTAAAAATTGCTAAAAATGCGAAAAATCGCTTTAAAAGTACAAGAAAAATGGACAAAACACTTTTGACCCGGATTAAAGGTGTTTCTTGTGTATTTTTTGTGCGCTGAATCCAAATCTGGAGTCCGTTTAAACCCTATACCTCGATATATTGAGTAAATTGTAAAAAAATCTAATAATGCGAAAAATTGTGAAAATTCGCTTGAAAGTACTAGAAAAATCGCAAAAAGATTGAAAGTGTTTCTTGTGTCTTTCTTCGCGCTGAATCCGAATCTGGAATCCGCTTAAACGGAACACTTTGTTATTTTGAGTAAATTATAAAAAAAAGCTAAAAATGCGAAAAATCGCGAAACATCGCTTTAAAAGTACAAGAAAAATGGACAAAAAGCTTTTTGACCGGATTAAAGGTGTTTCTTGTGTATTTTTTGTGCGCTGAATCCTAATCTGGAGTTCATTTAACCTTACACCACGATTTTTTTACCCAGATTGAGGGTGTTTCTTGTGTCTTTCTTCGAGCTGAATCCAAATCTGGAGTCCGTTTAAACCCTATACCTCGATATTTTGAGTAAATTGAAAAAAACAGCTAAAAATTGCAAAAAATCGCGAAACATCGCTTTAAAAGTACAAAAAAAAATGGAAAAAAAACTTTTTGACCCGGATTAAAGGTGTTTCTTGTGTATTTTCGTCCGCTGAATCCTAATCTGGAGTTCATTTAACCTTACACCACGAGATTTGAGTAAAAAGTAAAAAAACAGATAAAAATTGCGAAAAACCGTGAAAATCGTTTGAAGGTACAAGAAAATCGGAAAAATAATTTTTTACGCGAATTGAGGGTGTTTCTTGTTTCTTTCTTCGCGCTGAATCCAAATCTGGAGTCCGTTTAAACCCTATACCTCGATATTTTGAGTAAATTGTAAAAAAGAGCCTAAAAATTGCGAATAATCGCGAAACATCGCTTTAAAAGTACAAGAAAAATGGACAAAAAACTTTTTGACCCGGATTAAGGTTTTTTTTTGTGTATTTTTTTTGCGGTGAAGCCTAATCTGGAGTTCATTTAAACCTTGCACCTCGAGATTTTGAGTAAATTGTATAAAACAGCTAAAAATTGTTAAAATTCGCGAAAAATCGCATGAAAAGTACAAGAAAAATCGGAAAAATATTTTTTGACGCGGATTGAGGGTGTTTCTTGTGTCTTTCTTCGCGCTGATTCCAAATCTGGAGTTCATTTTAACCTTACACCTCGATATTTTGAGTAAATTGTAAAAAACAGCTAAAAATTGCTAAAAATCGCGAAACATCGCTTTAAAAGTACAAGAAAAATGGACAAAAAACTTTTTGACCCGGATTAAAGGTGTTTTTTGTGTATTTTTTTTTGCGGTGAAGCCTAATCTGGAGTTCATTTAACCTTGCACCTCGAGATTTTGAGTAAATTGTATAAAACAGATAAAAATTGTTAAAATTCGCGAAAAATCGCATGAAAAGTACAAGAAAAATCGGAAAAATATTTTTTGACCCTGATTGAATGTGTTTCTTGTGTCTTTCTTCTCGCTGAATCCGAATCTGGAATCCGTTTAAACCCTACACCTTGACGTTTTAAGTAAATTGTAAAAAACAGATAAAATTGCGAAAAACCGTGAAAATCGCTTGAAGGTACAAGAAAAATCGGAAAAAGATCTTTTGACCCTGATTGAAAGTGTTTCTTGTGTCTTTCTTCGCGGTGAATCCGATTCTGGAATCCGTTTAAACCCTACCCTCAACGATTTGAGTGAATTGTAAAAAACAGCTAAAAATTGCGAAAAATCGCTTTAAAAGTACAAGAAAAATGGATAAAAAACTTTTTGACCCGGATTAAAGGTGTTTCTTGTGTATTTTTTTTTGCGGTGGAGCCTAATCTGGAGTTCATTTAAACCTTGCACCTCGAGATTTTGAGTAAATTGTAAAAACAGATAAAAATTGCGAAAAACCGTGAAAATCGCTTGAAGGTACAAGAAAAATCGGAAAAAGATCTATTGCCCTGATTGAAAGTGTTTCTTGTGTCTTTTTTCGCGCTGAATCGATTCTGGAATCCGTTTAAACCTTTACACCTCGAGGTTTTGAGTAAATTGTAAAAAACAGCTAAAAATTGCGAAAAATCGCTTTAAAAGTACAAGAAAAATGGATAAAAAACTTTTTGACCCGGATTAAAGGTGTTTCTTGTGTATTTTTTTGTGCGCTGAATCCTAATCTGGAGTTCATTTTAACCTTACACCTCGAGATTTTGAGTAAATTGTAAAAAACAGATAAAAATTGCGAAAAACCGTGAAAATCGCTTGAAGGTACAAGAAAAATCGGAAAAAGATCTTTTGACCCTGATTGAAAGTGTTTCTTGTGTCTTTCTTCGCGCTGAATCCGATTCTGAATCCGTTTTAAACCCTACACCTCAACGATTTGAGTAAATTGTAAAAAACAGCTAAAAATTGCGAAAAATCGCTTTAAAAGTACAAGAAAAATGGACAAAACACTTTTTGGCCTGGATTAAAGGTGTTTCTTGTGTATTTTTTTTTTGTGTGGTGAAGCCTAATCGGGAGTTCATTTAAACCTTGCACTCGAGATTTTGAGTAAATTGTAAATAACAGCTAAAATTTGTTAAAATTCGCGAAAAATCGCATGAAAAGTACAAGAAAAATCGGAAAAAGATATTTTGACCCGGATTGAGGGTGTTTCTTGTGTCTTTCTTCGCGCTGAATCCAAATCTGGAGTCCGTTTAAACCCCATACCTCGATATTTGAGTAAATTGTAAAAAACAGCTAAAAATTGCGAAAAATCGCGAAACATCGCTTTAAAAGTACAAGAAAAAATGGACAAAAAACTTATTGACCGGATTAAAGGTGTTTCTTGTGTATTTTTTTGTGCGCTGAATCCTAATCTGGAGTTCATTTTAACCTTACACCACGAGATTTTGAGTAAATTGTAAAAAAACAGATAAAAATTGCGAAAAACCGTGAAAATCGCTTGAAAGTACAAGAAAAATCTAAAGAGATCTTTTGACCCTGATCGAAAGTGTTTCTTGTGTCTTTCTTCGCGCTGAATCCAAATCTGGAGTCCGTTTAAACCCTATACCTCGATATTTTGAGTAAATTGTAAAAAACAGCTAAAAATTGCTAAAAATGCGAAAAATCGCTTTAAAAGTACAAGAAAAATGGACAAAACACTTTTTGACCCGGATTAAAGGTGTTTCTTGTGTATTTTTTGTGCGCTGAATCCTAATCTGGAGTTCATTTTAACCTTACACCACGATTTTTTTACCCAGATTGAGGGTGTTTCTTGTGTCTTTCTTCGCGCTGAATCCAAATCTGGAGTCCGTTTAAACCCTATACCTCGATATTTTGAGTAAATTGAAAAAAACAGCTAAAAATTGCAAAAAATCGCGAAACATCGCTTTAAAAGTACAAAAAAAAATGGAAAAAAAACTTTTTGACCGGATTAAAGGTGTTTCTTGTGTATTTTCGTCCGCTGAATCCTAATCTGGAGTTCATTTTAACCTTACACCACGAGATTTTGAGTAAAAAGTAAAAAACAGATAAAATTGCGAAAAACCGTGAAAATCGCTTGAAGGTACAAGAAAAATCGGAAAAAGATCTTTTGACCCTGATTGAAAGTGTTTCTTGTGTCTTTCTTCGCGCTGAATCCGATTCTGAATCCGTTTTAAACCCTACACCTCAACGATTTGAGTAAATTGTAAAAAACAGCTAAAAATGCGAAAAATCGCTTTAAAAGTACAAGAAAAATGGACAAAACACTTTTTGGCCTGGATTAAAGGTGTTTCTTGTGTATTTTTTGTGCGCTGAATCCAAATCTGGAGTCCGTTTAAACCCTATACCTCGATATATTGAGTAAATTGTAAAAAAATCTAATAATGCGAAAAATTGTGAAAATTCGCTTGAAAGTACTAGAAAAATCGCAAAAGATTGAAAGTGTTTCTTGTGTCTTTCTTCGCGCTGAATCCGAATCTGGAATCCGCTTAAACGGAACACTTTGTTATTTTGAGTAAATTATAAAAAAAAGCTAAAAATTGCGAAAAATCGCGAAACATCGCTTTAAAAGTACAAGAAAAATGGACAAAAAACTTTTTGACCCGGATTAAAGGTGTTTCTTGTGTATTTTTTGTGCGCTGAATCCTAATCTGGAGTTCATTTTAACCTTACACCACGATTTTTTACCCAGATTGAGGGTGTTTCTTGTGTCTTTCTTCGCGCTGATCCAAATCTGGAGTCCGTTTAAACCCTATACCTCGATATTTGAGTAAATTGAAAAAAACCAGCTAAAATTGCAAAAAAATCGCGAAAACATCGCTTAAAAGTACAAAAAAAAAATGGAAAAAAAACTTTTTGACCCGGATTAAAGGTGTTTCTTGGTGTATTTTCGTCCGCTGAATCCTAATCTGGAGTTCATTTTAACCTTACACCACGAGATTTTGAGTAAAAAGTAAAAAAACAGATAAAAATTGCGAAAAACCGTGAAATCGTTTGAAGGTACAAGAAAATCGGAAAAATATTTTTTGACGCGAATTGACGGTGTTTCTGGTTTCTTTCTCGCGCTGAATCCAAATCTGGAGTCCGTTTAAACCCTATACCTCGATATTTTGAGTAAATTGTAAAAAAGAGCTAAAAATTGCGATAATCGCGAACATCGCTTTAAAAGTACAAGAAAAATGGACAAAAAACTTTTTGACCGGATTAAAGGTTTTTTTTGTGTATTTTTTTTGCGGTGAAGCCTAATCTGGGGTTCATTTAACCTTGCACCTCGAGATTTTGAGTAAATTGTATAAAACAGCTAAAAATTGTTAAAATTCGCGAAAATCGCATGAAAAGTACAAGAAAAATCGGAAAAATATTTTTGACGCGAATTGAGGGTGTTTCTTGTTTCTTTCTTCGCGCTGAATCCAAATCTGGAGTCCGTTTAAACCCTATACCTCGATATTTTGAGTAAATTGTAAAAAAGAGCTAAAAATTGCGAATAATCGCGAAACATCGCTTTAAAAGTACAAGAAAAATGAACAAAAAACTTTTTGACCCGGATTAAAGGTTTTTTTTTGTGTATTTTTTTGCGGTGAAGCCTAATCTGGAGTTCATTTAAACCTTGCACCTCGAGATTTTGAGTAAATTGTAAAAACAGCTAAAAATTGTTAACATTCGCGAAAAATCGCATGAAAAGTACAAGAAAAATCGGAAAAAGATCTTTTGACCCTGATTGAAAGTGTTTCTTATGTCTTTCTTCGCGCTGAATCCGATTCTGGAATCCGTTTAAACCCTACACCTCGACGTTTTGAGTAAATTGTAAAAAACAGCTAAAAATTGCGAAAAATCGCTTAAAAGTACAAGAAAAATGGACAAAAAACTTTTTGACCCGGATTAAAGGTGTTTCTTGTGTATTTTTTTTGCGGTGAAGCCTAATCTGCAGTTTATTTAAACCTTGCACCTCGAGATTTTGAGTAAATTGTAAAAAACAGCTAAAAATTGTTAACATTCGCGAAAAATCGCATGAAAAGTACAAGAAAAATCGGAAAATATTTTTTGACGCGGATTGAGGATGTTTCTTGTGTCTTTCTTCGCGCTAATTCCAAATCTGGAGTCCGTTTAAACCCTATACCTCGATACTTTGAGTAAATTGTAAAAAAAAGCTAAAAATTGCTAAAAATCGCGAAACATCGCTTTAAAAGTACAAGAAAAATGACAAAAAACTTTTTGACCCGGATTAAAGGTGTTTCTTGTGTATTTTTGTGCGCTGAATCCTAATCTGGAGTTCATTTTAACCTTACACCTCGAGATTTTGAGAGTAAATTGTATAAAACAGATAAAAATTGCGAAAAAACCGTGAAAATCGCTTGAAGGTACAAGAAAAATCGGAAAAAGATCTTTTGACCCTGATTGAAAGTGTTTCTTGTGTCTTTCTTCGCGCTGAATCCGATTCTGGAATCCGTTTAAACCATACACCTCGACGTTTCGAGTAAATTGTAAAAATCAGCTAAAAATTGTTAAAATTCGCGAAAATTCGCATGAAAAGTTCAAGAAAAATCGGAAAAATATTTTTTTGACAGCGGATTGAGGGTGTTTCTTGTGTCTTTCTTCGCGCTGATTCCAAATCTGGAGTTCATTTTAACCTTACACCTCGATATTTTGAGTAAATTGTAAAAATCAGCTAAAAATTGCCAATATCGCGAAACATCGCTTTAAAAGTACAAGAAAAATGGACAAAAACTTTTTGACCCGATTAAAGGTGTTTCTTGTGTATTTTTTTTTGCGGTGAAGCCTAATCTGGAGTTCATTTAAACCTTGCACCTCGAGATTTTGAGTAAATTGTATAAAACAGCTAAAAATTGTTAAAATTCGCGAAAAATCGCATAAAAAGTACAAGAAAATCGGAAAAATATTTTTTGACCCTGATTGAATGTGTTTCTTGTGTCTTTCTTCGCGCTGAATCCGAATCTGGAATCCGTTTAAACCCTACACCTTGACGTTTTAAGTAAATTGTAAAAAACAGCTAAAAATTGCGAAAAACCGTGAAAATCGCTTGAAGGTACAAGAAAAATCGGAAAAAGATCTTTTGACCCTGATTGAAAGTGTTTCTTGTGTCTTTCTTCGCGCTGAATCCGATTCTGGAATCCGTTTAAACCCTACACCTCAACGTTTTGA